>LS592026.1:469762-480237 GCA_900490775.1 Pristionchus maxplancki | reverse complement strand
CGAACTAACTAGAAATTCAAAAAACAACGCAGCGAAAATTCTGAAGGAATGTTCGAGAATACCGTAACCTAGTGTTGAAACACACACAAATATTTAACACGAACTGACTTTTTAAATAAATAATTAAATAAATTAATTAAATTACGATAAAATGCAATAATTAACAATAATTATGCATTAAATAGGTGGCTTATCTACAACTGCCCACTTTCATGGGAAAGAACAGACAATCCCTCTTCTCTTCCTAGTGTGGGTGTTCCCGGAAAAGGGTGAGGGATTGGATTACTGACAAGGGGATGGGAGTAGACAGCTTGGGCGAGATGTTTGGGTGCGAAGGTTATTTGGTTGGATGGTTGGTGTTTCGTCGGCAACCTATTAGAGCAGGGAAACTTTGGGTTATCGTTGAACATGACTTGACTTTCTGATAAAATACAACTCATCTGGGCAAGCAGCAAATTGGGTAGGCGTACGATCTCGAATAAGAAAAGAATTGGCTGATCTTCGATCTCTTTCCAGCCGCACGTCCTACTTCAAGCTGTTCACGGTGCTGCTGGAGTCGCCATTGACGGGCGTGTGTAAGCTGCTGCCCACCCACGGGATGGTACTCGTCACCACGCACTACAGGTACAGGGGGAGGGGCGATCTTTGATCTTTGGAGAACTTGTCGGGCTGAAGGTTTGTCGATCGTTGTGCATGGATACAAATTGTTAAACCTATGAGATTATCGATTCGCGGAGTTTAGTTAGTTTGAAGTGGATCTCTTTGATAGTACGAGCTGGGGAAACCGTTGAGAGCAACAAATTGTATTACGACATGATTCCACAATGTAGAAGTGAGGTTTAGACGATACAATATAATGGTAAAATTGTTCATTGCAGAATCGGCGCCGAGGATATCCCGGGCGGCCTGGCCTCCTATCGAATGGTCAAGGGAACGCCCCACGTCGTGCCAGTGGTGGCGCCCAAGTATGAGAGTGAGTTCGTCTGGTTATTTCTATGACCTTGAGCTTGATGCTTATTATGGCCGAATGTGAATGTGTGATTCGTTGGACATTGTTGTGAAGCGGTTTGGTATCGGATCCATTGCATTCAGAAGACTGGTGGGAGTCCCTCTCGATCCGTCTCCCCTTCACCGGCTCATTCGCCTACATCTCCAGTCTGTCTGTGGATGCTGCCGTTTGTTTTTATAATTTTTAAAAACTTGTATACGAGTTCCCTTAACCGCTATGGTCGAGAAATGCTAGGCAGTATTCAATATGTTGATTGTTTGTCACCGAAAAAGGACGATATATTGTTCGAGTAAGATCATCGCTGGTCTTGTACTAGGGATGCAACGGCGACCAATCTGGTTCACCACACCCCTATCTGCGGGAATCTCGTCAAGAAATTTGAATGTTTTCTACTTTAGCTTGCGCGAGCATTGTTCTCGAAATTCCATGTTGTAGACTACAACTTGTAGTTCTAGTTTCCCAGTAGCTCTAATAAACATGGTCCATCAAAGGATTTCTTTTTAGTGCAGCGAATGCATGATAACTGATGATTATACTCGCAAATCTGTACGATATTTCTAGTACCTCGATGGCGCCAATCAGCATAGTGTCACTCAATCAACTCTTCAGGAATCGCGTGCAGTCGGCGTCTCGACGACAGGCGACGTCTTCCTCTTCGCCCTTCCCTCCCTCTCCCTCCTCTCCTCGCTCTCCCACGTGTCGCGTGTGGCACGGCCGAGAGCTGCAGTGTTCGTGCATGCGGAGGTGAGTGGCTGATTGAGAAACTTGGTGATCATTGATGATCGGGAACACTAGAGTAGATAGGGTAATGATGAAACAGCAATGACGCTAGAAAATACAGCGATGAGATCGTTGATTTGATACTGGTTGGAGGAGCAATTGCGAAACGCTGATCCTCGTCAGAGTGGAAAATTTGTAATTGCAGGAGATGGGGATTCTCTTCTCCTCGGGTCGTCTCATTCGCTGTTCGACGGCCGATCCAGAGCAGTTGATGCAGAGGATAGCCGAGGGAGATCAGGTGAGAGGATGGATGAGGATCGAGAAGGACTTGATCAGGAGAAGGAGGCTTACACTTAGAACATTAGTTTATTGAAGTGGACAGGGCAATTAAATCAACCATTGCAAGTTAATAGGATTTTGTGATAACGCGAAAGCGAGAATGCGCCTGTTTAAAGATGGAATATCTTGCTTCTCATTGTCAGATTGTGAGCTTACGTTAGATGTAATTTAGGAGAATGAGGCTTGCATTATTGCTGATTGGAATGAAATCGGTCTTTATCAAACATTGCTAAGTCAACATGAATTTGTGATAACGTGAAAACCAGGATGTACTTGTTCAAAAGTAATTATCTTGTTCACAGGTATCAGAGGAGTGCTACTCGGCGCGCACGCAGCTGGTCGTGCCCGCGGAGAGGGAGCTGTACGTGCTGCAGAGTGAGGTGAGGAAGGGAAGGGACGGTGCGGTAGTGTGGGTGTGAGGATCACGGTACGATGACAGAAAGAGCTGGATTCATACGTGTTTAGCTGTGGCGGCGATGGGGGAGGTGCGCAGGGGTTCCCCCTGTACACCCCTGCGCAGACTCCCCCCCTCGCCGGCGGCGTGAACACCAATGGCGGGATCTAATCCATCTTTGGGTTAGCTCAATAACTGTTTCGCTACCCCGTAAAAATTGTTACCAGCTGATTGGGCGTTTACAATGGATTATTAGAATACTTATGATCCCATTCAGCGATCGCTCGGCTTTACCTAGGTAGTTTATCCGTGCTTTATTAGACATTAAAGGTTCAGGTTCATTTTGTGGCTGCTTTGTGGTTCATTTGTTCAAAAACTTTAGAATTTTCATCTTGGAAACCATGTTTATTTCTCACAGGATGGGTTTGTGTTTCTTCTTTGAATGAAATCTGGCCGATGTTAGTTGTTAATGATAAATGGAAGCTTCTTTTCCTAAACAAATGTTCCATTCAGGGCGGTCCCGAGGTGGCGATATCCTCTCAACGATCGTCTCTCGCCGCGCGACTCTTCATGCTCACTATCTGGAGGTAAGTACGGTAGGCTACGGTAGTATTGGGGTATTGATTAATCTCGGGCTATGCCTCCGGTGCGAATGGCAGTATTGAAAAGCTTTTGGCAATTCTATTGAAGGATCATTCCCAAACTTGAACATTCATGTTTCGTTGATACTCCAAGGGCGTCGGCTTTTTCATGCGCCTCAATAGATCGATATTTTTTTCTAACAAAAATTAACATTCTCCCGGCATGCAAAATGTGTACATAATTGTGTATACGTGAACATTGAATTGATAAGAGGTTGAAGTTAACTTTAAAATAATTGATCTCCTTGCAGATCCCTGAAGAACCTGCTGGGAATGGCAGTGGGAGACGCGGCGTCGCCATTGCAGCAGGTGAGTGACCCTCCGCACACGCACATAATCTCTGTACGGTTAGAGACAACGAGAGAGCGTGTGAAGTGAAGAGGGTCAGGCCCCCTGTAGGTGAGCGAGAGAGGCTCTCGACTGTTAGAAGGAAATAGTCAGTATCTGGGAAGGGGCGAGGGGTCAGAGATCTTGAGAGGAGTGGATTTATTATTGTAGGATCAACAAAGGGAATGCATTGTAGGGTGGCTGAAATTGGAATATACAAGAAGCAACAGTAGCGCAAAAGTGACTTGGTAGATGGCGATTAGTTTTAAAATCGGCAGATTCAATTCGTGGTCACGAAGTAGCCTAAACAATGCAGATTAAACAATGGCTAATCCTTACTCTCTCTCTCTTCAGGCGACCCAGCTGCTCTCGCTCGAGTTCTCCCTCTGGCACGCGCCCATCGTCACCCTCGAGGAGGTATTGGAGAGAACGGTCAGGAATTAAACTATATTGAGAGAGCTCGAACTGGGGCAAGAAGAGAAACGTGATATGGAAACGTGATATAAGGAGTGAAACTCACATCAAAGGAAGTTGTGTTTTCAAGAATTTGTCGACTTCAAATCGAAAAGGGGAAGAAGCGAGTAGTGATATGGAAGTAGTGAAACCCGAATGATACTTCGAACAAGAATAATTTTCAGATGCGCCGAGGCGACTTCGCGAAGGCCATCCAGTTGGCGGACACGCATCCGGAGGTGAGCATGGATTATAGATATTTGAAATTGTATATTTCCCTACCATTCTTGCTCTACTATTTTTGCTGTTAGTTCTCCCTTTTGGAAACATAGTGTAGATCCAAATCACGTGGTGTGCTAGGTTACGAATCAGCAGGCTAACGTTGTATGTATTTAAATTGATTTTTTGAAAGAGTCCAGAATAGAGTCACCGAGTCTTGTTGAATTGAAATCATCTGGATAATTTGCATTCAGATCGAGAAGGACGCGGTGTACAAGCGGCAGTGGATGGAGGTGTGCGGCAGCGGGAAGTTGACCAAGGAGGATGTCAAGAATATCCTGGTCAGTGATAGTTATTGATTGGGGCTGGAAGTGAGTGGTCAGCGTACGTATTGATTGAAACCAGAGCACTTTCTGATTGGGGGAATGAGAATTAGAGATATTGGAACGGTGAGAGGCGCGTTTCAGTGATTCGTGATAGTTTGGGAATGGGCGCAGGTTATGATATATACAGTAGTGGCCAAAATTATATGACATCGCGTTTTTTGGCCATAACTTCTTTCAAACTGAATCAATCTTGATGAAATTTTGGCTGTACGTTTATTTTATGATTCCCAACGGTACTGTAGGTAAATGAGCAGGAAAATCAAGGTGGATTATAGGTAACGGAAATTCGTGCTTTTCGCTGACTTTAACATTTCTTGAAAACACGTGTTTTTAAAATCGAGATTAAATGGCATGGAAACATACAGATGCAGGTGAGAAAGACCAACAACGTAGCTATCGAATCTATGTTTTAGATTGGTTCAAGGACCATTTTTGATTGAACTAAAGTATGCCAAATTTTTGTCACATTTTCGGACTTTTCACCCTCTGTAGTGAAGCAATCAGGCTCAAATTTGTGTGGTAACATCAGCAAACTGTCCCTATGCTTCTGTGAAAGTTTCGCTTCGATCGGCTTCCTGTTCGCGAAATTCGTCATTTTTAGTGCACCTTCCGCGAAGAGCGGTGGCTCTGTGACAGATTTTTTTCCCGAGGTCACCACTTCACTGGTGAACTCCCCAATACATCTAGCAACTCTGTGCGAAATTTCAAGTGATTTGGATTTCATTTTGGGGAGTTATGATAAATCAAAGTTTTGAATTTTTGTGAAAAATCGCCATTTTTGGCCAAAAATGATCATTTTTGGCAGTTTTAAGCAAATTCAAGGGTACGTAGCTCGGTTTTCCGTCATCCGATATTCGTCAAATTTCACACAAGGTTGCTACATGTATTGGGGAGTTCACCAGTGAAGTGGTGACCTCGGGAAAAAATCTGTCACAGAGCCATAGCTCTTCGCGGAAGGTGCACTAAAAATGACGAATTTCGCGAACAGGAAGCCGATCGAAGCGAAACTTTCACAGAAGCATAGGGACAGTTTGCTGATGTTACCACACAAATTTGAGCCTGATTGCTTCATTACAGAGGGAGCTACAAGGTGAAAAGTCCGAAAATGTGACAAAAATTTGGAATAGTTTAATTCAATCAAAAATGGTCCTTGAACCAATCTAAAACATAGATTCGATAGCTACGTTGTTGGTCTTTCTCACCTGCATCTGTATGTTTCCATGCCATTTAATCTCGATTTTAAAAACACGTGTTTTCAAGAAATGTTAAAGTCAGCGAAAAGCACGAATTTCCGTTACCTATAATCCACCTTGATTTTCCTGCTCATTTACATACAGTACCGTTGGGAATCTTAAAATAAACGTATAGCCAAAATTTCATCAAGATTGATTCAGTTTGAAAGAAGTTATGGCCAAAGAACGCGATGTCATATAATTTTGGCCACAAGTGTATGCCCATCGTATTCGACAAAAATAAATTATCCTGCACAAATCATAAATATTCATTGTACATGCCCCCAGTGCGATTGTTGTCGTTGATGTATCAAACCCATCGCTGATTTCATAATTATGAGGTATTCGTGGAACAGTAATGTCAAGAAAGGGGTATGGTTTCGATTTTTGATGAGATGCCTCCAGGGTCGCGTGCGCGACGTTCGTTGGAAGGCGGAGCGATGTCTGCAGACGAAGACGCCCTCCATGCAAGTGCAGACCGAGTTGGTGAGGGCGGATTTATATTTATTATAATATTAATTTAAAATGTGAGTGGTGGTGGTTTCTGTGCAGAAAATAGGCGATTTGATGCGTGGCATGGAAGGATTCTCCCAGTTTTGCACGTTTTTATGGCTAGAAAATGTGATTTGGAGCGAGCTATTGCATCTGTGAGAGCCATGTTTCAAGTAGTCTTGATATCTGGAGGATGAGAGAAGGTTTTGATTCATCGTTCTTACCTTTTTGCAAATCAATAGTAATCATCGAACTGGTGAGGGTATTAAAGAAGCTTTGAAAGTCACGTTTCAAGTATTCTTGATATTTCTAGGATGCGGGACGATTTAGATTTTTCGTGCATCTGGCTTTTGTAAATCTTTAGTATTCATCGAACTAGTTGAAATACTACTGTACCTGTGGTGATCAAGATATGAAAACTGTGAAAATCTTGTTTCAGTGGTTTGTTATGTTCCCATTGTGAGGGGAGTATTTGATTTACCCCATGTTCCATGTCGAATAATAACACTTGTTTCTTGTTTTCAAAAATAGGGGTAACGAGATCGTACTAGAAACTTCTTCACCGTGAGCATAGCATTTTATTTCTCCTCTCTCAACAATGGTCCTCATCTGCAGGTGGAAGAGGGCATCCTCCTCTCCGCTCCTCTTCCACTCCACGTCCGTCTCGCCCACCATGGAAGAGTGCTCGCTGTGATGGATGATGTGGAGGTGAGCGGGAACGTCATCACAGGGGCAATAGAAAGGAATGTAGTAGACTTGTGTGTTGGAGCAGTGTTTGTTGTGAGTACGTTGTGAGCGCGGGTTTGTGTTTCAAGTGTATGGTCGGAGGAGATGGTGAATAGGCAATCAAGCACTCGTCTTTCCACGAATAAGTCTCAACAGGCCTGGGTGTGGCAGCATCAGTTTAACGCGCTTGATTATTCGCGGAAGGATACGGGTATGCCGATTCCAGGCTTTAAAATCCAATTGCTAGATTCTTGTGTCGTTTGGATGTCGAGGAGACTATACGATGCTGAAGTTGCTCTAAAATAGAATAGTCTCTCATCGTATGCTGAAAATAATATAAATGAAGCAGCTTTATTCTACTTCTCAAGCAGACACTATTTGAGTTTCATGAGCAACATAAGGTCCAGGGAGATGCAGGGTTGGCAATGATTCTTTCCCTGGCGTTGAATAGGAACTAAATAAAACCTCTTTCAGATGTACCTGGAGATGCGCGAGTGGCCGCTGCTGAAGGTGGCTGAAGGACTGGCGGAGGTGAGCAGGGGTGTTGTTGTTGTTTTTGTTTTGCTGTTATGATTCAAACGCTAGTGGTGCAGTTTTGATGCGTTGAGACCGACATTGTTACCTTGGCGAAGCAGTGCTACAACGTTAAATTGAATTCGAAGGAGCTTGTGAAAATGCAATGCATGTTTAGTTTCGATCGAGTCAAAAAAAGCGAACATAGTGACTTGGAGATGCGATGTCGTATTGTAATCTCGAAGCAGAAATGAGCAGTCAATATTAGGTTGAAAGTTGTTCCTAGAATTTAACAATTACACCTTGTGAAGTGCAGTTTCGGCATTCTATTATGGGTCTCAATGTAGCGTTAGCACAATGGTTTTTTCAAATGCATTCTCTCTCTCTCTTAATCTCAATCACTTCCAATCCCCGATTGTAGCGCGGTTCCCTCGTGGAGCTGTCTCGTCTTCTCCTCTCGGATTGGTCCTTCTTCTCCCTCCATTGTCTCTCCATCCTGAGCAGACTTCCATCGCCCATCGAACCGAAGAGATACGAGAGACTCGTGCCGACCAAGGAGAGGGAGTTGGTGGAGGAGGAGGTGAGGGAGGGAGGGGGGGGGTGTAGTGGTCTGACTCTCTTGGCAGTGGATTGGGGGAGGAGTGTAGTGTTGTAGTTACTAAAGAGGGGAGAGGTACGGAAGTGCTGGAACGATAGGGGTTTGGAGATATTATACTGTTCGACGTGAAATTAATGGCCTTTTTTTGAACAGAGAAGGATGTTCTTAAATTAAAGTCGATGTACTTTTTTTGAGAGGAACAAATGATCGGCGAAGCCAAGCAATGTTTCAATTATATTTGTTCATAGCAACACAGGACAACCTGGTGATCTATTCTCGTTCCAGAAATCGAACAAATACGTGGCGGAGCTCAATAGAGTGCGCGCGTCGAGCAAAGAAGGGAAGAAGGAAGTGGAAAAAGTGGATGAAGGAGAGAAGGAGGAGGGAGAGGAGAAGGAAGAGGATGGGAAGAAGGAGACGAAGGAGGGAGCAGAGGAGACGGATATGGAGAAGTGGGCTGAGGTGCGGTTACCTTTGATTAAAAATCTCTAGATGTGCCAAAATTCGAAGTCAGTGAAGTTAGTAGCATGCGGATTGGAAATGCAGAAGTTTTTCACATTAAGATGTGTGATTTTTCTTTGATTTGGTGTCAGTGCACTTTCTAAAATTTCTTGATGCTGTCAATGAAATAATCATGATAGACCAATGTTTCATGGGCGCTTTACCTCGTAGCGGTTCAATGATTGTGGATTTTTTCCTTCCACCATGCAGATTCATGATAATTATTAACAATTATAATATTATCATTGCAGTCGCGTGCTCGGACGATCGAGGCGGAGACGGGCATAGTCCCGTACGCCATCCAGTTGCTCGAGTTGTGCAAGACGAGAGGATGCCAGGTGAGATACTGTAGATCCATGGGTCAGACTAGTGATGGCGGCGGTCGTTGAACTATTTTCCCATACAATATGAGAGGCGTGGAAATCCAATCACTATAAATGCATTCTCATTCAGTCCCTCGACCCTTCTCTCTCTCGCTGGAAGCATCTCGATCTCTTCATCCGCATCACACGAAGTGTCACTGCTTCCCTCGATTTCCTCCAATCGGCGCCCGTCTCCCTGCTGGGACAGCACTTTGCTGTGGTGGGTTGATTTGTGATTATTTTGATAATTAGAAGAATCAGCAGGGTGGATGCATCGTTACAGAGTTTTGGTGCTTTGGTTAATTAGTCATTATTTAGTTTTTTTTAGTTCATCAATGTATTCAGCAAAATTAGCGCAGCTGTGCAAAACTTGTTAGTTAAGGTTATCGTAAGATTATAATCCGTTTCACGCGTAACCAAACCGTTGACGGACGTTCCAAGGCTTTCGCGTGTCAGCGCGTAATTTTGCACGCGCTTTTTGCGTGACCACGCCCCCCATTGCTTTTCGCAAGGCTCTTTCCGCTGCGTTTGCTTTTGTTGCCCGTTTTCGTTGTATTATTTCATATTTTGCTATCCCATATTGTTCCCAGGTCTAACTGGGAGACCGCGCGATGCGAACTTGGATGATTTTGAAGATGGCTGAGGCTGCGGCAGCCGAAAGAAGTGAGTTTGCCTCATCGATCCTCGTTTTCCACTGCCACTGAAGTTTCTGGTCATTTTCTGTCATTTTCTTTGCACTGTTCATCATTTTCGAGCTACTTAAAGTAAATTAACAGCTTCAGGGTGCCCCTGGGCTCACTCGTCTGGGAGGAGGACGGAATGTCCTCTGCACTGCAGAGCGAGAAGATGAGTTTATTTACCCTTTGTAGCTTGTTCATAGGCTTATATCGCGCGTATTCTAATTTATTTTTATTAATTATGGCATATATACTGTCCGCGTGTAGTCCTATTATATATAGAATCGAAAATATTCGAGAAATTTGTCGATTTTTGCTTTATGGAACAAATGAATTGTTTAGCGGATTCTAGCTTTTCGCGGGTTTATGTGAAGTGGATTTTAGGTTCCAATTGTAAATTAAGGCATGAATTTACTCTGGTTTAGTACAGCACACGGTTGAATTTAAAACAATCCAGAAATTTCCGATATTCCACCTTGTGACGGGCACTTCTTGAGCTCGCGCGTTATTAGAGGATGCAGCACTTGAGAACCAGAGTATTTCTGTATATCCGGGCCATATTTATCACTGAAATACATCAGAGATCATTTATTCTACTAAAGTCCAACATTCAGGTGCGAATCGACTGCGGGGAGACGTGGAACAAAGAAGACGTTTTGCGGCGAGGAAAGGTTAGACATTATCACTATTTTTATTTGCTAATATTAAAATTAAAATAAATATTAATGTTGTCGAATGTAGCCATGGGTGCGCGTTTATTTTTCTGACGTTGCCGTCCACGAAAACCTAGGTGGATATGGAATAAAACACCGATTCACAAAGTGTAATTGACTGAGTTTAGTTGCCATGCTTTAATAATTCGCCAAAAAATAAAAGCAAACAAGTG
>LS592026.1:452647-463738 GCA_900490775.1 Pristionchus maxplancki | reverse complement strand
AAAAAATATCCCCACACGAAAAACTACAGTAGTCCGCCCAGCGCGATTTTAAAAATATATTATTAATTTTGTCCAGTTGTGGCTCACGCTCTGAATTTTCACTCCATATTTCGTGTTTCAGCCTAACAGCATTGACATTCATAAAAGCAAGCAATAAAAAAGGCAAAATTGATAAGAGTGAGTAGACCAGTTACAAAAATATCGAATATCCCGAAGTAGGCAAGGATGCGATATTAGAGTACTCAAAAAAGATTTTTTAAGTGGTAAATTATATGAAGCCACGCTTTATAAATTAATTTTTTTGCGTGAAGTGATCGAAATGAATATTTTAGGAACGCCTATATGGTTCACAATATTGTTTGGAAACAATGCGCCGTACGAGGAAGCGATGAAGTTCTCACAGTTGATAATTTACTGTGTTTAGTGGGCAATGCTGCGGCATCATATTTTTCGCAGCATTCCTCGCGCATCAGCCCGCCATTCTCCATTTTCCATTGTGTGATCACTCCGTGTGTGGACAGAATCAGTAGTACATACATTCCGGGTACTTGGCTAGTCGATGTGTCGCAAAAGCGACTGTTTTAGTTATGAAGCGAGAGGTGTTGTATGGAAATTGCAAAGAATTTTTTTACGTTAGTAGCTGTGATCTGGGTTGTATTGGTCTATTAATTATTGTGATTTATTGATTTGTCGGTGAATCGCGAAACCATCCAGTTCAAAAGCCGCTGTACCTGAATTTAACCGAGAAATACAAAAAAAACCTTCTCAAGATTTGATTTGTGGACGGTCTATCATACATTAATTGGTGTAGCACCCATTCCGGGTATCTGGCTCGCTGTTATATATATATTTTATCTACGCCCGAGGGCGCAACGAGACAAATAATTATTGATATTAATGTTATATTCAGGAAATGACTCTCATGGGGTAGTGATGGAAGAAGGAGGTGATGGGGAGATTATGTCACGAATCCACTTTGCCCAATATCGAAAGTGGCAATTCAGGCGCTCTCTTCGCTCTCGCTCACTGGTCGACCACTCATCGCTGAATTGGAGAAGATGATCGGAGTGATTGGAGAGGAGAAGAAAGTGGAGAGGAAGGCGATCGAGAGAGTCAGGGCTGCACTCGAGACACTCGAGGCTAAGGTGACTATACTGACTGCATTCGTTCAAAGGGGAAATAGAATATTGTATTCAATGGCTGGAACACATCCCTGTCGGAATGATTCCATGCTCAATATTTTTCTATGAATCGGGAACTTGCCTAGTATGTATGTTGCTTCGAATTGGGGATACGGTAGATCGAGTATACTGTTGACTACTGTACTCTTCCAGGGCGTGCACCCGACTTTCGGCAAGCTGATCGCATCGCAGACTGACGCCCACAGAGCGAGAGAGGTAGGGAGAGAGGCTATGGATTACGGTAGTCTAATCGATCGATGGTCAGGTTCTCGCTCAACTCGTTCACTGCAAGAGAGGAGAGAGAAGAGACGAGGAGGGATGGAGGAAGGTGGCCAGAGATGCGAGTTTCATTTTCTTTGACTTGGCTGTTCGATGTTGCTAGAGGAAGGGATGGCAGAGAGCAGTGGGGCAACGGGGATTTCAACCAGGCCCATGGTAATTGTAAGTTAAAAATAACATTCTGTCGCTGGTAGACATTAGAGTCATCAGCATTAGAGAAATTACATAACAACTAAATTCTTATCGGGATGGCAAAAAGTGGAGAGTGATGTGAGTTTAGCAAATGTTTCTAAAGCTGGTAGACATTCGTTTGTGCAATACAGAAATCACATCAAAGTTTTTTAAAACATAATGCTTCATTCAAATATGAAAATGTGAATTAGTATTCATTGATCGATCACGGTATAGTGGTGTTTCATCATGATCTGATATTCCCAAGAGTTGGTCCCGATAACAGTGTATAAACCAAACGTTGAACAAAACACTCAATTATTTCTGATGTTTAGTTCAGCAAATGTTTCACTTTTGACTGTTCGATTCCATGTTTCCAAAGGAAGTGATATGCGAATCCAACGCACAAACGGGGATTGAAACAGCTATTCTTCTCTCAAAAAATCATTCTGACGCTTGTGAGCAATAGGGTCTGTAATTTCTCTCGCCTGCTGCTCGCGCAGCTACTAAATTATGGTTAGGATAAATCGTGGTTGCAGGTGCTGGCCCTCAACCGACAGCTCTACACGACACTGCTGAGCGATGAGGAGGCCATGGAGATGGTGGCTGAGAGGTTAGAAATCTGGAGTTCTATGGATTGATCTTATCTTCATTGTTCAAGAATGGACCTTGCGTATTGATAATTAAGGTGAAACGCAATGGCGTTGGGTGTAAGATGAAATTACGGGTTCGGGTTGTAATTGTTGTGAGTGGCTTTTTCCTTCAGATTCCTACTGGATGCGGATATCTCTGGCGAGGAGGGCGGCCCGCCTCTCTCCATCTCCACTATGCTCACCTTGGGAGGAGAAGGGGAAGAGGGAAGAGAAGGGCCGAAACTGAGTGCGCCCAGGAGTGCGGAGGTGAGGGTGCTACAGAAGAAGATAGTTAGTGTCTGGGCTACCAGGATGGGTGTGGAAGGGATGTGGAAACAGAAGATTTACTAGAGATACAAAAATATTTATGTCGATAGAAACAGGAATGATTTATCTCTCGGCTAGTTTAAGAAAGTATTTGAGTTGTAGATGCGGCCTGAGATTTCCTGATCACATTTTTATACGAGTCGTGTTTTATAGGTATAAACAATATCTGGAAAAGAAATCTCAGTTCTTGAGCTCACTACTAACAAAAATAGTTTTTGAAGCATACAATCTCCTTGATTTGTACAATTATTATTTCCATATCAGCTGCTGCTCCGTCTGGCGGATTCGTTCATCGCCTCTTCGGTCTGTGGAAGGGACGAGCAGCTTCTAAGAGCGAGGAAATTGGCCGAAGCTGCGGCGAGAGGAGAGGTCAAGGTGAGTGGAGGTGTTGAATTTGGATTGATGGAATAATGAAAGGTAGGGACCAGCGTTCGAACTTCGAAGAGTTGTCTATTTTACGGAAGGGCTCGATTTGGAATTGTTGGAAGAAGTTGAAGCAGATATATGAGTTGAAGACGCAGCATAGAGCAACCTAGTCTACGTCTTTGGCTTTCTTTTTGAGAGGTTTCATCGTGGGAAGTTCAAATCACTTGCTCATCTACTGTATCGTCGAATGTATGATAGTTGCAGAGCGCGAAAGTGGCGGGCAAGAAGGAGAAGGAGGCACCAGCGGCCGCGCTGCTTCGATCACTCGATGTGATCAAGCTGGCGTCTGAGTTGGGATCGGGCAGATTGCCCATTCAGGTGGGAGAGAAGTTCATTGTATTGGATTGAAATAAATACTGCGTGGAGCCGCTTGTTTGGTACTGCGCGATAGTTGTGCGTGGCGAGTTTTTCCAGAAGAAAATTGTTCAATTTATTCACGGATTAGAGATTTGAAACGATTTGCCGAACCGCGTGTTTCGTGCTGCACGAGAGTTATGTTTGCTAGTACGTTGCGTGTTGAATGATTTTGCATACTCCGATTCCCCAAAATAAAATTCATATCTACAGATCAAGCACGCGGACCCGCAGACGCTGCTGGACGAGTGCATCTCCATCGGAGACAACTACAAGAGGGTGAGTGAAGATCTTTAAAATTAGAAAATGCAATGTGCTTGCCGATTTTTGTTGAAGTATTTATACTAGATAATGTTCTCAACAGCCAGATAGGTGATTTCATAGTTCATAAGATTCAATCTTGGCGGGTTCGTGCTGCAGGATAATTATGTAGAATCATCGGTTTCTAATGCTTCTGATGTTGATGATTCAGCCTGCGAACATTATCCATTTATTCTTTTCCAAGTGCTTAGAAAATTAAAGTTCCATGCAAACTAGGTTACATTGCCGGACGGGTGTGTCTCTGATTTATCTTTGATCATTTTGGTATTTTGGTTTAAAAAAATTAGCAAAAAATGTTATCCTACTGCTGATGCTTGCGTTGTCAAGTTGTGAGAGCGTTTTGTATGTATCCCTTCACATTGCAGGGCACGCTGTGCGCCAAATTGGCGCAGCAAGTGGAGGTGGCGACGCCAGTGGCGTCCGCGTTCGCCGCGTGCGCCCTCCATGCCGTCGAGAGGGGAGACGAGGAGACACTCGCGGGGTATATTCAGGTGAGGAGTTTCAGGCTTTTCTGGAATCAGTTCTCTAAATTGTGAAATATGGATTGTTGTGTACAGCGGAAGTATGGGAACAACTAATCTATCATCCTGCTTGGGTCAATGTAGAATTGGTGCATCTCTGATTCGCCTGGAGGAATGTTTACGCGTTTAATTTCAGAAAATCGCCTCGGCCAAGAGCCTGCCGGTAGTGCACACTCTGTGCATGCGACTGCTCGCGACGCCGCTCCTGCCAGAGGTGAGGACGATGGGGTACTGTAGGAGTGCGGTAAGGGGTGGAGTGGATGAAGGTGCGTTAGGCACTACTGTATCTATGCTGTGGAGTGCGGTAGGAACCGTCTATGAAATCAGTGCGGGCAGTTTTGGCAATCCCAATTTACGACGATGGTTGGTGCTTCAATGTTTGTACAAGGTCGAGTTGTTTCGCGACTCTTCAATAGAATCCGATCCTCGATAGAATAAACTAAATGAAGACTAATCGTTACCTTCTCAGCTCCGCCCGACGATCGAATCGTGTGCGATTGTGAATGCGGCAGAGGAGGAGTTGGAGGAGGTAGGGGATTTAATTATTATTGTTAATTTTAATGTTTTATTTGATAATCCCCGGAGCAGTAGTTTTGTTTGAAAATTGGGTATCACAACCATGGGATGTCCATGTTTCTTAGTGCAAATATGATCCGACCTTAGATTAGCCAGTGCTAGAAGAAACAGATGGCGAATACAAGAAAAATAAATTCAGGTACTCGCACGGATTTCGACGCTCCGCATGGAGATGGAAGAAGCGTTGGAGATTGAAGAGAGGGAGGAGATTGAGAGGAGAGGAGGAAGGAGGGGAAGTGAGGAGAGGAAGGAGATGGAGGAGGAGAAGATGGAGACTGTGCCCCTTGATCCGTATTATACGTGAGTCTTCTTATTGTGAAGTTTATGTGATTTGGTTTATGTGACTACTTGTCGCTAAGGAATCGGCCCAGTTTCTATATTAGACCAGGAGATGGAGCAGTGAAACAAGATTGGGGCAGGAGTGCTTTCAACGAATTTCGAAACAAACATTTCAATTATTTGTTTTACAGTAAAGCAGAGCAGCAAGAGGGCGCGTCGTGCTCGTTCGGAGATTGGAGGAAAGAAGAGGAGAAGGAAGAGAGAAGAAGGAGAAGGGGAATGGAGAGGTACGATTGATTTATCACCATGTCCATATTTATTGGGTTGTGCAGGGTTTGTGTTCTTGGGTTATGTCACTTTGTGCCGTGGCTTATTCAATGCGCCCTTGGTCACGTGCAAAAATTCACTAAACTCTCCGACCAAATAATTCAGTTCACGCTGTAAATTCACGCACTATGTGCGTTTCACGGTGATATCATACTAGTTTGTTATTTATATTTAGCCAGACCATTCACAGGATGTTCTTGTTTGGAATAATTCGTAACCATTTTCCAGTGTCGCGCCCTCCACTCCCTCCGCCGCCCTCTCCCTCCTGGCTGCAGAATCGGCATCGGCCTTTGCAGCTGCAGCCATGCTGAGTGCAGCGAGAGAAGCAGAGGAGACGATCGAGGACGAACGATTGAGGAGGTGAGGGAGAGAGTGGTTGGATGAAGGGATGACCCTTGTTGGTATGGGTTGCATGTGCATCTAATAGTTCAAATGAAGTTCCCCTAGTCAGTAAGTCATTGAATAATTTTGGCATGTGTAGACAATAAGTGATTGAGGGACTACGAGGGAAGAAATTTCTGCTTGATATCGGTTTCATGGTTCTTTTATGATTTGAGATATCAGGTTTAATACAATAATTGCGGTCAAGCGAACACCTCTATAAATGGTGTAGTTTTGTGTGTTCTTCAATAGATTGATATTATTGGGTCCATTCAATAGTAGTTCGGAGTGTCAGTTAGCCAATCCAATCCATTCTTATCCGCAGATACACGCCCGCCCTCCGTGTAAATGGGAAAACCTTCTTGATATCGGTTGCACGAAGTTCATATGAATTTAGATACAGGAATTGGGATTAAATCCTTGAATTGTTATGGAAATATTGTGAGATGGTTGATATGTGTTTCGTGTGTTCTATGATAAACTTGCTCTTTTCTCTCCATCCAATGTGACAGTGGAACGCGCTGGAGTGTCTATCTTCTCCTCAGATACACCTCAGCCCTCCGTCAGCTGCTACCCCGTCTGAATGGTCGACTGGTGGAGGGAGTGACGCCCCGGAAGATGATCGAGAGAGCGATTGTGACCAATGATGAGAGCACCGCCCTCGATAGGCTGGAGGCGCATGGTGGGTGAATTGATGGAAGTCTGTTGAGTGTAGGAAAGATGGCTCAATAGAGTGTGTTTAATGCATGTGGTTGGAGTCGCCCTTCTTTGAGACCGATGGTGGATGGGAAGCTGCATAGTTCGGTTGCGCAGACATTGGTATTAGAATTCGTGTTTTTCTACGGATGAGGATTCGCAACATTAGAATGTCACGATGAGAGCTGGAATTGTAAGACTGGCAAAACTCAATTTTCTCAGGTTCCTCTCGCGAGCGATTCGTCGAGAACGCCAAGTACCGACTGGACACCATCGAGGGATTGGCGTCGTCAGTTTATTTTTATTTCTTATTTTCCTACCGAGCCTGGAGTGAATTGGTGTTGCTTATTCTCCTTAGATATTAGCCAGGCGAGGAACAAGAAACTGCCTAGTTCATTTAGCCTAGATTGAATATGCTCTCTACTCTTTGTTTCTCACTGAATCCATTGCAGGATGGAGGACGTGTCCTCGTGGTCGGACGCCCTCGAGTTGGCGGCCCAATTCGGAATCAAGGAGTGCACTGTGCATCTCGCGAGCCTCGAGAATATTCTCACTACGTTAGTTTATAAATTGTTGTCATTTGAGTGGTCTTTTAAAACTTAAAAGTAGGGCAAAATGGACGAATCAATAAGAGAATCTTGCCTGGGAAGTTGCGGCTCCGCGTGTTTTACTTGGGTGGTGAAGATGGCCATTGTTTGATGGATTCAACGCTTTTCGTTATTCAATAACCAATAGTTTTAATAATGAGATCAAGGCGGGTTGAGTAGTCAGAGAACGCTCATCTTCGATTGCCTGTGGCCCTGTTTAGTATTCTTCTGCCCCATTGGTCTACAAAAAAATCCTCTATTGCAGTCTGCCCCCTCCCTCGGCCCGTTCGCTCATCGCCCTTCGTGGTCACTCGGAGGCACTGGCGAGAGACGACGAGACGATTCGGATGGTCGGACAGAAGCTGAGGAAGGTGAGTCCGGGGGATAGTCTTACTTTGCTAGGACCAGGGAAATCGGTGATTCAGCATGGGGCTATATTTGAAGGTTAATTTAGTGACTGATAGAGGAAGGACTTCGCTTCGGAATTAGCAATTACAACCGCATTTTTGTAGGCGCGTTTGTGGTTCAATGGTTCCGTAAGTGTCGCGAATCAAAATAATAGTGATTGTTCCGAGCTTTCTTCCAATTGCTAAAATCAAGTTGATCAATTAATGAATTCCTATACTTGCAGTCGGTGCTTCCACTCGTGCTCGATGATGAGCAGTATCTGCTGTATCTGGAACAGGTGAGTATGAAAACAAGAGAACTGGATGATATTTCGAAACTAAGCGGTTCCATGATTCACACTATAGTTATCCATTTCCAATTTTCGGCTTTTTAATAAATTGAAGATCGGCGATTTGTAGATTCATGGGATCGTTATTCAGACACAGTTTTCGTCGTGTTGATTATTTGGCAGAATATAGGATCTAAATAATCAATAACCTCTCCCATTCAGTTCCACTCGACCTCCACCGAGTCGACGCTCCTCCAACTGCTGCGCTATCTGAGGGAGAACTGCGGGGCGAAGGAGCTCAAGGTTGGAAGTTGATCTCGTTATTTGATTATATTATGAAAGGGAAATCATCCGTCTATTGAAAAGGTGACGTTGGCTCACTAAAGATGAATGGTTGAACCCTAAATCTAACTGCTAAAAGTGGGTCCACGAGAGTCTGGTTATTTTTTATGATTGAACCGCCGTACATAATGTAACAAATGAAGTTTGTTCAGTGTAGATCATTGGCTGAATCCTCATTCTATCGGTTGAAAGTGAGTCAATGAAAATGATTTGCAGTCGCTGCTCTTCGACGAATCTCGACTGGCGCGGGCGATCGAGGGCGTGAAGGGAGAAGATGCGGAGAGAGTGGGAGAGTGGATGAGGATGATCCCGGTGAGGAGAGGGGGGAAATGTTATTGGTTGGGAAAACGGCGGAATAGAATCAGTCCTGATCAGTAATAAGATATGGGTTATGTCCTCGGTGAAACGCGAGAGTGGATGACGATGATCCCGGTGAGTGAGGGGTTTTTTATCAATGATGAATAGCGAGAGAGAATTATTCTCGCTAGGTAAAAGATGTGGGTTATAAGTTCGCTGAAACAGGAAAATTGTGAGGGGATGATTGATTGATATATTGGGTAGACAGGGAGGGAAAAATCAATCCTCTTCAGTAGAAGATATGGGATATGAGATCAGTGAAACGCAAGACTGACACGAATGAAAAATAGAAATTGTAAGGAGTGGAGGATTGATTGGTATATTATAATGCCAATAATGGAAAAATTAGTCCTCACCAGTTAGCGATGACTGAAATTAACCATGTGAAGCACGAGATTGGAATGGGAATGATTCTGGTGATGAGTAGGGGTGATTTATTTTTTCACGATTAGGACACGGAATCAGTCTTGTCCAGTAAAAGATGTGGGATATGAGCTCGATGAATCGCGAAATTGCCATGTGCTAAACGCAAAAAGTTTATGAAACATATTCAGGGCACGTCTTCAGCGTGCGAGGAAGCTGCGAGAAGGATGATGGGAGAGAGGGAGGATCCGAGGAAGTGAGTATTATTGTTGTTATTGTTGCTGTTGTTTGATGAATGAGCAATCCACAATTCCAGATTCCTGCCCCTCATCCGCGACCCGTCGATGCTGATCGAATTACTCGGAGACGCCTCAATCGATCTCGAGTCGGATATCGATTGGCTGCTACAGTATCCCACTCTTCCCGTCGAGATGCAAAGCGCACTCAAACGCCACAGAGAGCAGATGTTCGGAGCAAGGAAGAGGAGTGAAGAGAGAAGGGAGGAGAGTCCGATTGGAGGATGGAGAGACGATAGTCCAGAGATGGGAATGGGAGGAGGAGGAGGGACGATGATGAGGAGAAGGGGACAGTGAGAGATGCAATTGTACCCCTCCGACCCCTTATTTGTTGCCTAGTAATGATGTAATAGACTGTGTATGGATGTACAGCGGAAGTATAATAATGTATGTGTGCAGAGTATTTACTTGTAAAATAATTGTATCGTTTTCTTGCAATGGGTTTTGCCGTACTGGGTTGTTCGTTTCCGTTTCATGCGATAAAGAAGTATATTTAATTAGTGTACAAACGATATAAAGAAATCTGTAGGTGTGCGGTGAATATCTAGAGATCTACTAACTATGAACTAGCAAGTCGATAATGTTTGGAATACTGTAGTTGGGCACTTATCGATAGATGACGTCACCCGAGTGGCCGAAATGGCAGTTCAAAGATGGAAGGAAGCGGATGACGTTGCCGATAGTTGATGATGGGAGAGGAGAGCAGGGAGAGAGGGGTGAGTAAAGTGGGGAATTAGGAAAATGGGAGACCTTTTGACTAATGCCATCGGAATTAATGAAGGAATGGAATGTTCAAACAGCTTTGATACTTTTTTTTAATGCATGGGGAGTTTGACTCACTGTGAAAACCTGCAAATGCAACTGCTTCGAATGAGTACTGAAACGGTAAAGTGGATGGGTAATAATTGACTTCAGACCCAACAACGCCTAAGCCGATTCGACTCAATTCTACAGAGAGTGCGGTGAAGCGTGCAAAGACTGGAGGCGGAGAGAAAGGTATTAAATTGTGAAAAGCAAGAAGTTGATGCAAAAGCTATAGCCTACTTCTGAACGACAGCGTCTCTTTTTGGATTGAATACATTGAATAAATTGGCTTCCACGACCGATGCATCACTGAGAAAACCTGGAAAAGAAATGATTTCGAAGCAACTGTGAAACAGAAAATTGGCGGCTTAGAACTTCTTCAGACCCAACAACCCCGAAGCCGATTCGACTCAATTCTACTGAGAGTGCGGTGAAGAGGGCGAGGAATGAGGGAGGAGAGAAAAGTAAGGAATCAAAAAGGGGATTCAAAGGCTATATGAGGCCGTTTTTGTTAGGATCAACAAGGTTCAACGGGGGTTTGGAACAGGTAAAAAATCGAAATGTCTGAAAAGTTGGCTCTAAGGGTTATTTTTGACCCTCTACACGCTGGTGAGGTCGATTTCGCAATATGTCCCCTCCGCGCTCCGGGAGGGGCACCCCCCATTTTGGCCAAAAAAGCGTTTTCCGATGTTTTTTCTTCGGGGAGTGGTCAAAATGGCCTGAAATCTTTGGTATCTTATCAGAATTTCGAGCTCTATCAAATGAAATTAAGCCCGCATGATGAAAATTTTTTCGTTTTCGTGAAAAATCGAAAAATTAAAGGAGAAAATAGTGCACGCCAGCACTTCACAGGAAGAAGGAACACACTCCCCTGAACATTTTCCACTATTGGGTTAGTTGATATCAGCATGTTAAAATTGTTTTATATCAATTTTTCCGAAAAGTCAAAAAAAAAATTTTCTGTATACCCTCATGATGGTGCTCATTTTGTAGAGTTCGTCGAACTGATCATTCCTTATATTGAACATTTTCCCTGAAAACTTCTCTATCGAAAGTTATGATCGGTGAAAATTACCATTTTCACAAAATGGCATAGAAGCGTTTTTTCGAAACCTGTAACTTTCGATAGAGAAGTTTTCAGGGAAAATGTTCAATATAAGGAATGATCAGTTCGACGAGCTCTACAAAATGAGCA
>LS592026.1:431820-449859 GCA_900490775.1 Pristionchus maxplancki | reverse complement strand
AAAAATAATTAAATATGACGAAATTTCCGTTTTTCTCGATTTTCAGCGTTAGATGACGTTTGATCTAAAAATATCCCAAGGTGAAAGAGTCTTAGAATTAGTCAAGGAATACAACGCGCCTATACTCGAATCGATTGGAATCGATCTAATGATTTTTGCAGATATCGAAAGTGACGTCATCACCTACTGCACTAAGGCTCAAAGTGATTTTAAAAATCTGAAATTTTGCCAATCATCTACCCTCATCGAGCACTGCTTATAGCCCCAATATCAAAGAAATCCATTTTTCCCGAATGCCAAAAATCCAGGGATTAATTCGATTTTCTCAGATAGTCTCTCATATTATAATTCTGAACAGTGTCGTTTTCTTCACAAAATTGAATATCTCTGAATTCTGATTGTGAGACTGATGTCTATTCATTCCAGCCCCCACTTCAACCCCCGTCTCCACGCATCTTCGTCGAATATCCAGCAAGAAAGGAGGAGGAGGATGGTTGTGCAAGGAATCCACCCAGAGGGAGATCAAAGCACGAAGATCGATCGATTCCCTCGCGGATACAGTACCCGATCGACGATCGATTGGTTCTCTGCTTGAGACCATTCCTGATTCCGTACCCGATCGACGATCGATCGATTCTCGGCTTGAGACCATTCCTGGTACCGTACCCGATCGACGATCCATCAATTCTCCCCTGTTGGATACCGTACCTGGTCCTCAATCGATCATTTCTCTCCCTAAGACCCTAACGGATACAGAAACGGATCGGCGATCGATTAATTCTCGCCCTGGGACCCCAACGAATACCCTACCCGTTCGACGATCGATCAGTTCTCCTCTGGCTGATACCGTATCCGGTCATCGATCGATCAATTCTCCTCTCATGGATACCGTATCCCGTCATCGATTGATCAATTCTCGTCCTGGGACCCTGGCGGATACCGTAAAAGATCGACGATCGATTGATTCTCGTCCTGCGACCCCAACGAATACCATACCCGTTCGAGGATCGATCAGTTCTCCCCTGGCGGATACCGTACCCGGCCCTAAATCGATCAATTCTCGTCCCAAGACCGTGGCAGTTTCAGTAACCGATCATCGATCGATCAATTCTCTCGCGGATACTATACACGATCGACGATCGATCGAATCTCTTCCTGATACCGAGAAGAAGATTGCGGTAGAAAGAAGACCATCGATCGAGGTGAAGAAGAAGAGTGGAGCGCCATTGAGAGCACTGGAGAATGTGAAGAGTGGAGTGAAGGAGGTGAGATTGAGAGTACTAACAGCAGTATCAAGATCCTATTGGGGTCGTCCAATTCGTGACTGATTATAGAATACTTGAGTGACACTACCTCACCTGGTTTATAATCGCAGTAATTCCAGAAACTGCAAGATCTACCCGATCCTCTGTCGGAATTGATGCTGGAGAGGGAAGAAAGTGTGAGAAGAGAGAAGGAAGTAAAGAAGAGAAAGGAAGACCAGAAAGAGAGGTACGTTGAACGGAATAGTTTGTTGCGGCTTTTTTATTACATATTTTCAGTAATATCGCTGCACCTGCTGCAATTGCTGGATGCAGCAAGACAGATGGACGAGAGGGAAGGTGAGAGGGATTGAAGAGTGTTTTTTTGCAGTCACGACTGATATTGTGGTAGTGTGTTGAAAGTTAACATCTTCTGAAACGAATACCTGACTGACAGCATAATTTCGCCTCTTTTCTCGCGAAAAATTGACATTAAAATTCTAATTTAAAAAATCTCAGTTTTCGCCGGCCCTCCAATCCGCTTCCCCGCAAGCACTCATTCTTCTACCCTGCTAAGAGGACAATCGCACCCCAGCGAAGAGCCTCCCTCGAATCTACCGTAGCCCTGCCCGATTGGAGTACGATAGACAATGGAGAGGATACGGTAGCTGCGTTTAGAGAGGAGAGTAGGGCAGTGCGAAGGAAGAGTATCTCGCCACTGATTGGGAAGAGAGGTACAGTTTATTACATCCATGAAAGGGAGGAGGGGCAGTTCGTGGTTTTTGGAAGGTTTGATGGAAATCTGAGGACGATCCATTTGGTTTTCGTTATTTTGGGGTTATTTTCATTCACACACACATATGATCTCATTGATTGCAAATGATGTGTTGGTAAGAATAGCAATTGGTGAAACGTCAGTCTTTTTGGTTACTCCCAAGTCACTTCGCAAAACGATTACAGATGGTCGGATAAAAACGAGCGGAGGACGAATAGAGAAGAGGAAGGGAGGGGAAGGAGTGAAGAAGGGAAGAGTGTCGAGGAGGTTGACTGATGGAGGCGAGTGGTTCTTGAAAGAAATGGGCGCATGAAATCATAGTTGTGGATAAGACTAGATTATTGATGGACTAGCGAAACTCAATTCTTCCAGTAGCGACCGGCAACTGGGTAACGCCATCGCTCCAGGACTTCAGGTAGCCATTCTGTTATTTTGTGTCTGATGTGTTGTGATTTATACAGAATAGGGACGATAGTCAACAGGGAGATCAAAGATGCTAATCACCAACTCTTTCAGACCCTCCTTCAAGCAGGCAAGAAGATCGGCAGAGGCAGTTAAGGAGAAAGGTGAGTAGTGAGACAGATTTAGGAAGAGATGGAATGAGAGCTTGGTAGATCTGGGTTTCGAAAGCACTTCTAGAGAACTGATGAATCGTGTTTCTCAATCATTGATTGATATGTTGTGTGAAACAATTGAAACGCGCGAGTTTATCGAAGTCTTTCATCCAATCTCTCACATTCACGCATACAATCCACTCGAGAGCGCGCGCGTTATCGATTGTTTGGCAGTCAGTAGCATCGGGGTACGGTAATCATCCCGGAGTACGGTAGGGCATCAGTACGCGGCGCCAATGGGCGAGCGAGGAATCGAGAGTCTGAGTGGTAGTTGGTTACGGTAGTCGATGGGTACGGTAGCTTACGCGGTCCGAGTAGTCATCGCGTCCATCTCGGAGACTTCCACGTCGAGATTCTCCTGGAAGAGGTGGGTTTCAAGGGATTGATAAGATCAACGAGCTGATAGCCCCAGTTATCACTTCTTATCTTGTATTGGAATAAATAATAATCTCACCGGGTCCTCATTGTACGTGGAGACAGCGAGAGAGACGGGTCCGACCGATTTGATTGAGAAAGCCTGAGGGGATACGGTAGGATCGGGTACGGTAGGGTACGGTAGTTACCGTAGCGCAGCTCTTTGCGCTCCATCCGGCGGATAGCGGCGTGCGGTGTCTGTCGATGTTGAAGGATTTCTGCGAGGAGGGTACGGTAGCGGACTGGTACGGTAGGATTACGGTACCTGGGGAGTGCGACTGACGGCCGTGGTGGCGAACGAGTAGGCGGGCGTGTTGAGCAGTGAGATGGTGGGATTGGGAGTGTGCAACTGCGCCTGAACGAGTACGGTAGGATTACGGTAGGAATACAGTAGAGAGTACGGTAACTACAGGGAGTGATCACATCGTGGCGGGCACGGGGCGCGGGCCCGGGCGAGCGGTAGGTCATGGAGTGGTGGGGAAAGATGAGGATGGTACGGGCTTTGTAGTAGGCCAGGATGCCGAGAAAGGCGCAGATGGTGAAAACCGCCGCAAGGAAGAGTGCCATCGGGAGGGAGTGAGGGGAGGAGAAGAGGGGAGAGAGGGAGGGAGAGGGACCTCCTCATTCTGCATTGTCTATCGAAGTGATTGAATGCAATGAGAAGATTATGTAAAAAGAATTGAAAAGCAAGAATAATCAGTTTACAATTCGCAGAGACTACGGTAGTCGTGCGTCGCGAATCGACGAGTGTCGTGCCAGCCACGCCGATGACGAGTGAGAAGGAGGGATCAGGAGGAGAGAGGAGAGGTGAGGAGCCAAGGTTGAGATGGGTTGAAATGGCACAGTAGCAGGTTAGATCTATGATCGAAACTTTCATCTGTCAGCTCTGAGTTTGTGAATATATTGAGTTTGCAAAATATTGGCAATCATAATGAGATGAGCAGCAATGAGTGAAGGAATTTGGCACTAGATGAAACGGTGATCTGAAGAGTGGAATTTTGGATAAAGTGTGATTGACCAAGGTTGAGATGTTTGTAATAGCTTCTTGAACATATATCATGATGTTATCTTCTAGTGAAACTTCAAGCGAGCTGGGTGACTGCTGAAAAATGGAAAAACACATTCGATTCAGTCTCACTCGACCCTTCCCGCCTCGTTTCTCCAACTGCTTCCGATTTCGTTCCCCTGAATGGGAGGAAGAAGAGTGTGAGAAGTCCATTCTTCGGAGAGAAGATGGACGAAGATGGAGGGGAGGAGGATGTGATAATGAAGGTGATCTAATATCAGTGGATGAGCTAGTTCAACTCTTTATGATGCAGGTGAAACCGGAAACGCAACTGTCGTGGGGCCGACTCGCCTCGGCCATCTACCGTAAGACGTCGGTGCGCACGGAAGTATCGATCGGGAGTACGGTACCCGGAGAGTTTGAGGAGGAGGAAGTAGAGTTGGAGAGGCAGAAGGAAAGAATGAACAGGTGGGATGATGCAATGGAGAACCGGGAACTGATTCGATGGTATTAATTGCAGTATCACGTCTCTGAAATCGGACAAGAGCGAGGCAGCAGGCAAGAAACCGGCGGTTGAGTGAGTTGTTTTATAAACACAAAATTAAATATTTCAAATTGTATTTTAAAAACTGTTTTCCAGTCGATTCCTGTCGTCCATTTCATTGGCCACAACGCGAGGTCCATCGAATGTCTCAGTGGTGAAAGATTCGCTCGAAGAAGAAGAAGAACCGAATGACGGATTCAGACCTATGATTATCGATGATCAATCGGTGAGAGTTACGGTAGAATACGGTAGTTACTAGATTTAAAATTATCATTATCGATTTTCAGCAACCCGACGAATTTGAAATAAAGGATACTGTACAAGAAGGAGCACCAAAAGAGATGAAATTCACGAAACCGCATGGACTTGGGTAAGTAGTCTGACCCAAGAAACACCCGGCTTGAACTGTATGGTATACGGTATTGTGAACTAGAAAAAGTTGACTTATCGATTTTTCACCGTTTTCAACGCTGAATTGTTGGTGATTTCTTCGTTGTTTTACTAATTTAGCTTAGCATTTTCATATTCATAGGTCCGATGAACATGTAGGTTGCTAATATGGTTAAAACGTATATATTTCATCGTTTTTCCCCGTTTGTGGGCAAATGTTTCTTATTTTGTAGCCTATTCCGTCGTCCCCTCGTCCCTCCATCAGAGGGTCGTCCTTCCTCCCTCTCCCCTCCACCGCCCTCTCGCCAATCGTCGGGCGGATCGACCGCATCCGCGAATCCGCGAGGGAGGCGTCAGATTGGAGGAGTCGCTTACGAGGATAAGTTGAGCAAGCTGTTGGAGAAGGCGCTCTACGTCAGGAGGTTAGTTTATTGGTTAATTTGACCAACATTACGTTATTTTTTTTATAAATGTCACATAGCGCTTATTGAATTGCAAAGCTAGGACTATATTTATGAAGTAGCTAAAACGCAAAAGTTGATGGTCGGTCAAATTGGTTGCAGATCCGAAAGAACACTGCTGAAGCACGATAACTCCGCGGTCACCTCGGCCGTGCTGACGATTGAGGGAGGTTTGTGGTTAATTACTTTTATTGTAATAATAAAAATATTTAAAATTAATAATTATGACTAAATGGAGCCATCCATCGTGTTTTCCTAGCTGCGCGAAGATTGAGAAAGTGGATAATGGCTAGCGGGGGCGATAAAGAGAGGTAGTTGAGCAAGGAGAAATTAATTGGTTTGATGAGATGGATTAATGGCGAGGAGGGAGTGAGGAAAGGTGAGATACCAGCGAAATGGTCCAGGTGAGAGTGCGTTTCGCCGATCGTTTGTTATAGTTTTATTTTGGCGTTTCAGTAATAATTCTCCCTTATTTTGCATAAATTAATAATTAATATTTTACTAATTTAATATTTGTAGAACGCAGCAGTGGCTGGGGCGTGAGTCTCGCAGCCCACTCGCGAGGATACGTCCTCCTACCGGGAAATACGGCACCGCCTGAGGGCAGTTGTGTACGGTGAGTGGGATTATTGATTGTCATCACCGCAACTGCGGAGGTATATCGATGAATTAATGCATGGGAACGTGTTTATTAGAAATGCACAAAGGTTAAAGAAAACCGCACGCATTATAAATATGTAGAGTACGAACAGCCATGCAATAGAATGTCCTCCTATAATATTTTATTTCCATGACGGCCTGTGCTTCTTTGGAATAGGTGTGTGATCGACTATTTTTGTAGCGTTGTTCGGATCCTAGATGAAATTGTATTAAATAAAGATTTAAATGATTGACAACCCTCTCAATCTGGGACAAATCACAAATGTCCATTTTGTCACAACTGATTTCGTATCCTCGATTCTCGTCGAATACTTTGCCAACTATGAAATCGTAGTCTCCATCGGCCCATTTAGCTGAATTATGGAGTGGGTTTAGGTCAGTATGAGTGGTCTCACCCTGACACTCCTTCTCAGGGATGCATTCGGTCTTCTCAAAGTTCCACATGAATCCCGTCTTGCAGTAACATCTATAGTAGAGAGGTAGAATGCACATCTTGTAGACGATTTGACATCTAGGAGGGCACGCGCCTCCCGACTGGAATTCCGGATAATTAGAAGATTCCAGGAGTACGGTAGGAAGTAGATCGGAATATCTTACCGTGAATTCCTGATTCTCCCCGCATTCCCTCTGAGAGGAAACACAGCAAAGAATGGAAAAGAGAATGGTCGAAGAGAGGAAGAGATGCATTTGTGTTAATTCCATCCATTCCATCTCGTTTTATACTAACAACAAATGCATGTACATGATAATGTAAACTGAACATGTGAATCACCTGAAATCGATTGGTACTAGTGGAACTGATCTCGAGTTGATTCTTGGCGAGGCAGTTGAAGCCCAGCTTTGAACATATTAGTTGTCGCGAGATCGAGGTTGCGATGGTTCTTCATGAATCGAATTTGATCCACTTTGTTGGTGCATAGAAGTCTTTTGAGTTATAATTTCAAAAAAATGGAAGTAGTTCCATTTCGGTAGAATGTAGGAGGCGATAATGCAAACGTGAAATGTGATCTGGGTGCGGATGAAAGGGCACTGGGAAAATGGAAGACGCGATTGTGAAATCAGAGAAGCCCAGTGGTTGGTTTGAGACATGAATCCAACCTTGCTTGCCCTTTCGACACACTTCTTATGCAGAATAATCTATTCATCCATTTCCAATCAATAATCGCTAATTACAGTGTCGCCCTGCCCCTGCAGCGCGTGCTCGAGTCGGTGGCAGTGTCGCCTACCGTACTCTGAGAGGGATACGGTAGTGAGAAGATAGCGAGGAGATCAAGGAGAGTGTAGAGAAGCAGAGAAAGAGGAGGAGAACTGAGAGGTTGGTTGATTTTTTTGAAATCGTAAATAAGATGTAAGTACGAATGCTGGCAACTCGGGTATATTGCGACCTTGTGCGGCGCGACTTCGCCTGGTCTTTCCTCTCTCTTGTTAGATTGTATCTGTTTCTGGCGCCATTCAGACAAAGCACGCGGTGTCAATCCCCCCTCATTGCACCTCTGCTCCAGTCTTGATCCGATCAAGAATCGTCTTTGTGGCGTGCATAAACCGGGCTTATCGTTGATAAGGTTCGTGCCCCGATCAGCAAAAAAGTGATGATAGATGGGGAATGCGAGCACAAAAAAGTGTTGCGAATGCGATAAGATTAGGGAAGGGCGAAGGGGTTTCAGAGCGAGTGAGAGAGGAAGATTCATTGCGGGGCTGGTGTTTCATGTTGAATAGGAATTCGGTCCGAATTGTACTTGAGCGATACGTAGTCCGCTTCGTGTAGAATATTTAAATAAATAGCCTATTTTCAAATTCATGCGCCAGGATAATTGAGGTTTAATCAATGATTGAATTGAGTGTAAGCAGATCTGTTGTAATTTTACCTGCTGCTGTATTCGTAAAATTGATTTGGAGACTTGAAAGATTTCAACGTGATTGATTGTGGTTTTGCTGATTTATGAAGTAGATAGGGCTTCACAATGCTTTTATTTTTTCTTTGCAATGGATTCGTAACTTCTTTAGTGCTTGCGCCCTATTAAGCTTTTTGCTCGTTTAACCTCTCGGACAGGGTTCAGCAAGCGCGTTTGTTCCCCTTCCCCCCACTCTTCCTCTCTGCGCTCTCTTCCCTCCCCTCCCTCTCTCGCCCCGTCCGCCTAATGTGCAGCCTCCCGAACAGTAGAAAACCGCGCCCAAGCGTAGAGGATGCGCCGATCAGATACGAGAAGGAGGAGAGAGCAGGGGGATTGGAGAGAGTGCAGACGAAGAAGTGGTGAGAGATAATGGGAATCGAGGAGAGACAGGGATGGAAAAGAGAGAAAAGAGAAGTGAGAGTAATGAGTGGTGCGATCGGAGGACAAGGATGGATGGGATAAGCTTATCGGAGGTTCGAATCTCGTGGAGAAAGGAGGTGTGGATTCGGCGTTATTCCTTGTTGCATTGTAGAATAGAGGCGCGAGCGAGGCTCTGTCTGTCTTTGTTTCACGTACTATCTAGCTGTTAGACAGAGTGAGAGAGAATTGAGAGATGAGGAGGAGTGCTCACTATCCGTTTGCCGATGCGAGCAGGTGAGAATTGATGAAGCAATCGCGCGCGTTCCCGAATTCGGGTGGTGATGTTGGACTAGGGGAGTTGGGGTTTCATCTGTTGTATGTGTAAAGGGGTATTCTCTACCGTGGATTGCCATGCTGATTGCCATGCTATACCAACACCATATTTGTTGTGCCCTCGCGTCGCAATCATTCCTCCATTGCATTCCCTCACTATTAATCAGCGCCTCAAACCCGCCTGCAGACTGTTTTCCACACCTCTCCTCCTCCTCATCCTCCTATCAGCTCCCCTCCTCCTCCTCCTCTCTCTTCGATTCTCGTAAACTGTTGCGCGCCCTTTCTCCCCTCTCTGCCGATCTCTCTTTCCTCACCCCCAGCCCGTTATTTGATAGCATGCTTCTCTTTCTCTTTTTTTGTCGCTGCCTTCACGCCTAATTTGATAGGGATGTTGCGAGGTTTCGGAGGAGAGGGCAGATCCTAATTGGCTCCAGCGACTTCGCCGTTTCGTCACTGATTGGTCTGTTCTGGGCTTAGACTATTTTTGATTTGTCTTATTTTTCTTGTTCTATCAATTATAGCCGTGATGTTTAGCCCTCGTGAAAGCATCAGTCAGATCACCCTTACTATCCGCGCGAAGTGTCAATCAACCCTAGCGTTGAATGCCAGGAGAAAGGTGAGAAGATGATTGAGAGGGGCGATGATAAGAATGATTAGAAGGCGCTTGTGAAAGGAGGTGATTGTGAAAAAAGGTTCGTTATAATTGAAATACCCCGCAACATTTTGCTTGTATGTTAGTGCTGTGGTCTGTCTTGTGGTTGTTGGGACGTAAAGCAGCTGGCGAATTTAGGAACGTTACTTTCCAATTGCACACGATGACGTGTTGCCCTTTCCCAGATAGGAAAGCACGCAATCGACAAAACAGCGTCTGAAACGGGGCGAAAGCTGGACACACAGAGGGGAGGGCGAAAGGATATGGTGTAGGGTCGATGACGTATTCGAAGAGTCGGAAAGGGCGCTTTGATCTACTGCCAGGGGCTGGGAAGTGTTTCAGAGCATTTTTATCGCGCGGGAGTGTGGAAGTTCAGAAAGAATGGTGAATCACATGTATGTTGCTTGTTTGATTCGCGTTACATGAGTGCTTCTTGCTTGACGCGATGCCATCGAATGGCTTTGATTCACCCCTAGAAAGTAGCCGAGTGTTGCATGCGGTTCTTATCAGGTGTCAGAGGAAAAGTTCGGCAGAAAACAGTGAATCAGTGAGCATTCGAGTGGCATTTGCAGTTGTTAGCTGGTGCCAGCGATATTCGTGTCACATGAGCGCGCCTTCTTTTGTGGGTTATGTCTAGTTCGATTCTCTCTACTTCTTTAACGAATTAATAATTATTTACTTCAATACTCATCAATTTTGCACGGCCCGCCTAATCGAGGCTGCATGTGCTCGTCATGTTATGTGAATTGGCTTAGTTTCCAATCTTTCTGCCATTCTAGTCATCAACCAATAATAAATTGATAGTGAGTAATGCGCCAGTTTCCACACTATTTCGAAAGCACTGCGCGCACTTTTGGCATCGGGCATGAGACAATAGTGGACATTGAAGGGCAAACAACGGGAGAGGAGTGGATGACACGGGTGTAGCCATTTTGTACTCTTTCCTTGCATCAGAAGTACGATATCGTATCCAGGTGATGTTTCATACTAACGCGTACCTGCGTTTCTCCCTCTTCTCATACCATGCGGCAAATGATTGAAAAGTTGGGGGCATTTTCGCCATGTGTCAGTGCATCATTTTTGTGTCATCGCGGCTCGCATTTTTACTTTTCTCGTTCTTCTTTCCCCGCCTTCTTGCCTCCTCCGCCTCCTCATTTCATTCTCTTCTCAGCTCTCTAGCAGATTCACCTCCTCTTCCTCCACTTCTCCTTATATTCCACACCGTTTCCGCACCCGCCGGCCTCTCTACGGTGTTTTATTGTCTCATATTTGAGAGTCGCCCTTTACCGAGATTGCCTGCGAGGTTCTTTATCCCTTTGGGCAGGCCGCCCCGGAGGTGGGAGGAGAGGTTGGGGTGATTTTAGAAGGAGATATGCTCGCATATTTGGAATTTTTTAAAATTCTCTCTTGAGAACGACTTATGCAATTACAATTTTCTAGTGTGTTTTTTGACACGATAGTGTTCTGGAAATCGAAGCCGGTGTTAGGTCATGATTTATGAACCATCATTGAAACTAGAGTCTGTCTGTACAGGAAATCAATGATTCCGTGATATCTTTGGTAGAGAAGGTTCATGCAATATTATTGAGTTGTTCATGCATTGGGCCTATGGGCCGCAGCTGCAGATAGTATCTGCCTACTCCGATTTCACAGAACAATCAGTTTTAATCAGTTATCAATGCTACCCAATCTCATAATTACCGCTCTCCAATCTGTCTATCTTCCCTATTACACACCTCCACTTCTGACTCAGTAGCGTACCGCTCATCCTTCTCTCCTCCTCCTCCCATTCCCTCTCCCCCCCATTGCATCACAACAGTACGCACCGATTATTATTGCATTTCCTGCTTCCGGGAACTTTTGTGCTGATGAATGAGCGGGAAATGCCAGAAATTGCACTCTTGTTGCATCCGCGTAGAGGGGAGTTGCGTGCAGATCAGTAGGTGAATTGGCGCTGCAAAAGTAATAGGAAAGGGATGATGGAACTGTCGGTTGATCGGCTGAGCGTTCGATAGCAAAATAAAAAAATTTATTAAATTAAAAAAAAAATTATAAAAAGGAACTGATTGTGAATGATGAAGCGCTGATTGATAACTATGTATCAATAGGTCTCTGTGCCGCAGTTATATTAATTCAAGGAAGTCTGAAGTGGTGAGTGATCTGTAGTTAGTGATGTTGGCAGCACATGAATATGAGAGTCAAAAGATGGATGACCTCAGTTTCGCGCCATTAGCATTGAAACTGTTGCAATTAGCGGAACGAGCAGCGCATGTTTTCCTTTCTGGGTCGTCTCTGGCACTCTTCGTTCCGCTTGATAACTCACTGCCTCTGCCTGTCGAGAGAGCAGGCAAATCGGAGAGAGTAACAGCCGAAAAAGATGCGAGGGAAGGGATGTTTTGATGTCTCCGGACAGTGGCGACAGCCCTTTGTTCGCTTATTCGAATCCGCATCTTCCGTTGCTTAGTCATTTGTTGACCACGGGAATCGGCGTTTCGCCATTAGAGTATGATGGGATTCGGGAGCAACCAATCAGTATCTTCAACGAATGCCGTTTAGCGCTTATTGGAAATTATTAGCACGGACATTCTTAGCACGATTGATTCGTTTGTTGACCATGCAACTCCGCGTTTCGCCATCAGAATATGAGGGGATCGGCGCGTGGTCATTTAGTCGAGTTCGTATGTTCCGGTCCAAACTAAATAATATTCACAGCTTCTCGAATCGTCTGATCCCGATCTGTCTCTATCCATCCGGCCCTCATCTGTTTATTGTTTCATTACTTCTCCCTGTGCTTCTCTTTCCCCGATCTCTTCTGACCCTTTCTTTTATCCCGACTGTGTATCTCCCCTCTCAGTATCTCTATCTGTCTCGAGCTTTTCTTCCCGGACGGCTCCTTCGATCGTGGTAGATCACTGGCATAAGGCATACGGCATAGGTGTAGTCAGGACTGTTGGTGATGGATATTAAGGAATTGGCTCGATATTGTAGTTTGCGTGATGTTCTGATACATTAACAATCGATGAAGCCCGAACTTGCCAAAGTGATTTTTTTCTGACTCATCCACGCACAAGCACTTTCTGAATCGGACACAGTGATTGGCATTCAAGATCAAGCTGACTCTTTCAAAACCGTCAATTAGCCCCACTCAGAGCCGGAAGCCAATCGATCACCCGCGCACTGTTTGCATCATCCCCATCCTGCCCTCCCCTGTCTTCTGATATACCCCCTGGGTTAATCCGCCCCCTCCAGGTGCCCCTCCCTCTCTCTCCCCTCTCCCCTCCGCCCCTCCCTTCTGATCCTCCTCCTCCGCCCCAGTTCAGTTCTGTGTGTGTCTACATGAAGCTTCTCAGGTAGTGGAAAGCGCGCGGCGCACTGTCTACTCGTCCCCTTCTATTCCCCTTGTCTCCCCCTACCCTCCTTCCGCTCTTACTCGTCTTCTGTCCCTTGCGCACTGTTTCGAATCCGCCTCCTTCCGATTACTCAAACCAATTTTCTGATTGTATTGCGAAAGATCGTGAAGACGGATGTGCAATTTTGTTTTTTGAACGGTCTGATTCTTCACAATTAGCGAATGCTATCTTGATTTGGGGACAAGGTATTGCTGGAGCATGAATTGGACTGGAGATCTGTATGAATTGTTACTCACGGCGATCATCTAGATATCATCAGGCTTGATGAAGCGTGGTGTGCGCTGTTGATATATTATTTTCAATAGCTACAGCTTGAGATTCATCGAATTTTTAGGTTACAAATGTGTTGATCAGACGATTGCGAAACACGAATAAGCTCGGACCGTGATTCACTGCAATATTTGTTTTTGATATTCATTCCACCTATTGGCGAGGTTGTCTGATGTACTACTGATAGTTTGTTTCTGAAACCTGACTGAACCTTCTCGTGTCTCTTTCAAATGATCAGCCCATCTTCCGTCTCCTCTTCCCGCCTTCTTTCATGGTCTCGAACACTCCTTCCTCCTTCTCCTCCAGTCATCGGCTTGTCTTTCTCTTGGTCTCTTCTTTCCACCCTCCATCATTCCTTCCCTCCCTCTCTCCAGTCAGTCTAGAAGTAGTGCAAGCAACAATGGGGGCGGAGCTAGCAAGGGCAGACACTGGAAGCACTTGTGGAATCGGGGTTACAGCGGATTGTCAAATCGACTGTCTTGTTTCTGGGGTGATTAACACTTCTTCTATAATCTGTGATATCAATTATTTGTGATATCAATGTGATATCTGTGATATCAATTATTTCTACTCACCGCGATCGTTGAATGTATCCGTGCCGGGCTCATTTGCCTTGTTTACCGGCGCATTTCTCACAGTATCAATTGGTTTGCGTCGTCCCTTGGCGGCGAGTTGAAGACTGTAAGAGAGACTGAGAGCGGAAGAAAGAAGTGGAGATGAAAGAAGAGGGAGAAGTAGCAGATTGGAAATGAGACTGTTTAGAGGGGGAAGCGAGAGGTGAAGGGGGCATGGTGATTTGGCGCAGCGTTAGGGGGTTGTAGGTACGGGGTTGCGTGGGCTTGCAATGATTGAAGCTTTTCTATTATTTTAATAGTAGTAATTGTGCCTGTCGGGAAGCCGCAAGATGACTGCTAAGTTATTCCTTCCCTGTCTGTTCGAGAACGGGAACAAAATAATATTCACTTATTTTCCAATGACTTTATTATTCTCGTTTGAGACTTTTTGATTGATATCCTTTTTGATCTACCTTAATCCCCCATTATCGATTTATTACTTGTAGATGAGACGGCGACGGCGTGAGGAGACTAAAGGAGTGAGTGAGAAGGAGGATCGAGGAGGGAGAAGAGAGGCAGAGGGAAGGAGTAGTGGGAGGTTGGTTGTTGCTGTTTTTTTTTATTGTTTTTGGTCATAGGGGGACACACACGATCGGTGAATTCAATTGTTCGTTTTTTTGTAATGACAGAGAAACCGAGGACTGCACTGTTGATGGCATTTAGTTATTTTCGATACCTATACCACATATAATCACGTAACAGTGAATGGACATTCGCTTATGGAATGCGTGCAACCGAAACATACTAGGAGGCAAAACTAATTCATTTCAGTGTCGCTCCAGCACAGTCTTCGTCCTCGTTCCGGATACGAGGGAGTGGTCCCTCCTGGAGTGCGGGGAGGGCGCTGCTGGTGGGAGTGGTGCTGATGATGATGGCAGGAGGAGGAGTGGAGGCACTCCGCTGTCAGGTCGGTTGTTGGTTTATAGTTTCATGGAAAGTATAAATTGCAATCTGAATGTAGGCAATTGATGTCACTCAATTATTGGTTCTTTCAATTCACACTTTACAGTGCTCGCAATCCTCAAAGGCAGCCCACTGCTCGCACGAACTTTGCGACATCAAGCCGAGAGACGGGAAGGTAAGTGGTCGTTAATCTTTGAACGATATTGAAAAGAATAGTGGAAAATTTGCATAGAGCTATTCCTAGTTCAGTCCATTTCCTTGCATGCAAGGGGCAAGGCGACTATTTCGGGCAGAGAGAAGAGATCGAATTTCACAGTATTGCCGTATGGCGGGAGCTCGCGCGCTTTATCTGACCGCGCGAGGAGATGAACCCCAGTCAAGAGGACGGATGAGAATGGATGGCCATCCCGAGGAGGATGAATGATGAGATATTGTTGATTTGTCAGATGGCATTTAACAGTCTAGGTAGTTCGGTGCTGCGATTGGTAATGAATAGTCTCAGTGGGGCCCCGGATTAATGCAGTGTTGGACTCCGTTGCTTAAAAAAATGGCTCAATGGTTGTATGCGGTGGCAAAATTGCTGCATTGTCTATTTTGAGATAGTTGGTGAATTGTGGTCACATCGTCTTGCTATAACACCCGCCTGCGGCTCGATTTGATTCGTGGTATGACCACTTGATTAAAAAGAGTCAAATTATTTCTGCGCATTGTTATTGTGATATGCAAGGTGACTTTCTGCTCCGCCGCTGCCTCAGCAGTTCATGGTAGCAGCACAGTTTGATAGCTGATCACCGACGAGCACTACATATAGTATTGGAAACTAAATTAATCTAACCCGCTGGCATGTGCCTCCGAGTTAGTGCATCTATTGACTGATTTCTTGATTTATTTTCTTCTTCTCAGGTGCCGGCGTGCGTGTTCGTGCGCGACGGTCCCCTGCAGCACTACGCGTGCATTCGAGTGGACGAGGACGACGAGATGGGCTGCAGAGTGATGGGAGGAAGGAAGGGAGGACACAAGGTGAGGAGGATTATATATATTTGATGCTGGGTTAATATTGGGGCACTGGCTGAAACAGTAACTTGAAGAGTTCCTGAAACGCGTGGCCACCGAGTGTTGGTAGATTCTATTTTTACATTATTGTATGATGCTTCGGAGAATGATTGTGTGAATAAGAGACGTGCATCGTATGTCATTCCCGTGAAACCCAACCCTGCATAGTTTGAAAAACACTGTATCTATTGTAAAGCCCCCCCCCCTCCCGCGTTCGCTTTTTGCCCCATTCCAACAGTCGGGATTCTGTGTACCGAGACTGCGGATAAAAAGCGGGCATCTGTCAATTAGAAGTGTTGCGTGATGTTTCTCTCCATTCCACCCACTCTCTCATGCTTTCTGATGTCTGCGCTCTCTCCATCTTCTGTACTATCTCTCTTCCCTCTACCAAGTGCAATTCCCTCTCAGATGTGTTAGCCGAGAGAGATGAGAAGCAGCTGAACAGTTTGTGTTGTGCGAGTGTTTGAGGTGTTCCCTCCCTCTCATCCTTCCTCCTCCCCTTCTTCATCCCCTCTTCGACTCTTTCCGGTGTGTAACATGTTTGTGATTCAGAACAGTGCAAAAAGGGGGCAAAGCATTGTCGGAGATGCGACAAAACACGGTTTCTAAAGCGGGAAAGACGGTTTAAGAGGCCATTTCGTTGGTCAGAGAAAAAGTGAGCTTTGTAGAAGGGAAATCGACTGTGAAAGGCAACATGGATCGAGAAGAAGAGAGAGGGATTCCCAGTGTTGTTATGGGCGAATGAGATTGGATGAGGGAAGGGGAAGAAGAAGTGTTCCTCCGTCTCTTCCGGCCCATTACGGGGGTAATAGGCAAAAGTAGGTGATTGTAGAGGGTGGGAAAAAGAGAACGGCAATGGGGTGATTGGAAGGCTGAGAGGGAAAGGGCAGTCCGGGGGTTAATGAACACATGGGAGGGTTCGTGTTGAAGTTTTATTCCATTCCATTCTCTCTTCGCACTGTAACAAAGTCCAGTTGCGAGGATTTGTGATCGGCATGAAACATGGAACCACACGTTCGCGGGAGGGGTCTTTGATGGATGTTCTCTTCCCGGGCTGATAGATTGGCCCTTCCTCATTCTCATTGACCATCTTCTTTGGTATTCATGAGTCATCAGTAGATATCCGAGAAGAGGTTGCAAGTAGCGAGAGAAAGGGCGAGCAAGCAACAAAAGGGGAAGAGCTCTTTTCTTCTTCCGATTAGAAGAAAGAAAGAAGCGCCTACTCCTTCTCTCTCCATTCGTCACCCAAATTTGCATGCGAAGTCAAACAAAACAAATCACGCACTGTGCTTCTCCCCCTCTCTCGCCAGCTGTGTAGCAAAGAAGAGCTACTACCGAAGAGAACAATCAGAAGGGGAGGGGGTGAGGGACCGGCGTTTAGGGCACGGATAGGACATATGATTGTTGATTTTTGTATTGGAGGAACAAGTCGTCGATGGAATCGATCAGTGCGGTAAATTGGGAGGGTGATCGAGATGTGCGGCGCGAAGGTGACGGGTTGGATAACCGATGATTTGTTCAAAAAAATTGATTGTAATGTTGCGAAAGATGAAAAGAGAAGATATTGATAATGCCGTTTTATTATCATTTTGCCAATTGCAGGTAGCCTGTATGTGCCGGGACGCGGACATGTGCAATGTGGATCTGGCGGATCGAGTGGACGATGGAGGAGAGGACAGGAGGATGCTCAAGGTGAGGGGGAGGGGGTGATCTTTGATCTTTGGAGGGCTGTAGAACGGATCAGAGACATTTTGATTGTTGGTGGGTGTAGGAAGCAGATAAATCCCGACTGAATTGATCCATGCGACGGCACTGTGACTTTCTAACAAGATTGAACCGCACATCTCACTGGTGAAAATTGTTTGACTTTTGTGTTTCTGTGGCCTTTAAAAATAGGATAATTTCTTGAAGTGGCTGGCGTGTGTCTGAGCAAACGCAGACGAGGTGATAGGGAGATGATAGGTGATAGGGATAGGCGGAAAGGGAGATATTAGGGATCAGAAGGGAGAAGGCGATCTCCCAGAGCCTTGGGCTAATTGAGAGGATAGAGAGAATAATAGCTGCTGGTGAAGGCAGGCTGGTGATTTCGAGTTGTAACGAGAACTAGCAACCTTCGGTTGCTACGTTCTTCGCCGGGTTGTGAGCAATGGTTAAAATGCACAAGGTTGCGTTGCACATTGGCATCTTCCCTTGTAAAAGGCCACGAAGTGGCGGAATCGCAACTTTTTCGGATCGCTCGAGGCCTCACGAGCCTTTCACAAGCGCATCGCAGGCTTCGCATGTTTTAGTGTGCTCTCCACATGTGTTCCCGACTTTCCTTTGCTTTACTCCCATGAAAAGTACGCTCGTGAGTCTTCGAGCGATCCTTTTCCACAAGCGCATCGAAGGTTAGGCTGTCTAACGCTGCGGATGCGCATTGGCATCTTCCCTTGTAAAAGGCTCGTGAG
>LS592026.1:410350-431119 GCA_900490775.1 Pristionchus maxplancki | reverse complement strand
GTTTTAGTGTGCTCTCCACATGTGTTCCCGACTTTCCTTTGCTTTACTCCCATGAAAAGTACGCTCGTGAGTCTTCGAGCGATCCTTTTCCACAAGCGCATCGAAGGTTAGGCTGTCTAACGCTGCGGATGCGCATTGGCATCTTCCCTTGTAAAAGGCTCGTGAGGCCGAGAGCGATCCGAAAAAGTTGCGATTCCGCCACTTCGTGGCTACATCGCAACTTTTTCGGATCGCTCTCGGCCTCATTCCGCCACTTCGTGGCTACATCGCAACTTTTTCGGATCGCTCTCGGCCTCACGAGCCTTTCACAAGCGCATCGCAGGCTTCGCATGTTTTAGTGTGCTCTCCACATCTGTTCCCGACTTTCCTTTGCTTTACTCCCATGAAAAGTACGCTCGTGAGTCTTCGAGCGATCCTTTTCCACAAGCGCATCGAAGGTTAGGCTGTCTAACGCTGCGGATGCGCATTGGCATCTTCCCTTGTAAAAGACTCGTGAGGCCTCGAGCCTTTCACAAGCGCATCGCAGGTTTCGCAGGTTTTAGTGTGCTCTCCACATGTGTTCCCGACTTTCCTTTGCTTTACTCCCATGAAAAGTACGCTCGTGAGTCTTCGAGCGATCCTTTTCCACAAGCGCATCGAAGGTTAGGCTGTCTAACGCTGCGGATGCGCATTGGCATCTTCCCTTGTAAAAGGCTTCGCGTGTTTTAGTGTGCTCTCCACATGTGTTCCCGACTTCCCTTTGCTTTTTACTCCCATGAAAAGTAGGCTCATGAGTCTTCGAGCGATCCTTTTCCACAAGCGCATCGAAGGTAAGGCTGTCTAACGCTGCGGATGCGCATTGGCATCTTCCCTTGTAAAAGGCTCGTGAGGCCGAGAGCGATCCGAAAAAGTTGCGATTCCGCCACTTCGTGGCTACATCGCAACTTTTTCGGATCGCTCTCGGCCTCACGAGCCTTTCACAAGCGCATCGCAGGCTTCGCGTGTTTTGGTGTGCTCTCACATGCTAAAAATTAAAGAAATGAGTGAGAAAACGCTGAAAATGGCAAAAAAGGGATTTCGTCATATTGCATAGTGATGATGAAATATGTGCAAATTGTGAAAGTGTTGACCACGTGAAGGTGTTTAGTGTATCACACAAGCAATTTGGTTGAGAAAGCGCTGAAAACGGCGCGAAAAACGAATTTCGTCATATTGCGTAGTTATGACGAAATATATCTAATATATGAAAATTTTGATCACATGTTGTTGTTTGGTGGCTTGCATGACCATTTTGGTTGAGTTATTGCTGAAAACGGCGTGAAAAACTGGTTATTGCATAGTGATGACGTAATATTGCATAGTGATGATGAAATTTTTTAAATTGATTTTTTAGCTTTAACTTTTCATGAGAAGTCGATTGGTACCGGTCCTGGGCCTGTACGACAACGTTAAAGTGGTTTTCGCGGACTTTTTTTTTGAGCGTGACGGACAAACATACAAAGAGACAAAGAGACAAAGAGACAAAGAGACAAAGAGACAAAGAGACAAAGAGACAAAGAGACAGACAGACGTCCCGAAATTTTATTACTAGTCAATTTGAATTTATTGAGTCTCGGCACTTGGCGATCAGTTGTGCGAATACGCAATTCAAGACTAGGTGATCCCGTGCCACACGGGGTTGTGAAGGTCACTGTGCAGTGGATCGGAGTAATTGGATATTGTGTCTGTGTTGTATTTAAAATATATTCTCCCCTTTTTGGTTAGCCTGTGAAAGCGAGTGCAGCCTATAGGAAGAACGCCTGAGAGAACAACCAAGAATCGCGCCTTGATTGGATTGACCGGAAGGATGGAGTTTTCGAATTTGGAGAGGAGAGTTGCGGCTATTCTTTGCCATTGGTGGTCCTGGAGATTTGGGGTCGCAGTGATGGTTGATATATGCCAATGTGGAGACTAGGGCGATGGTAACTGAATGGAATCCAACTGATACTATTGGCTTTGTGAGTGCATTCAGTCACTGGATCAGTCCGGTTTGTGATACTCACACCACGCATCGTGGTGCGTGGTGTGAGTATAATATTGCCCCCGTTTCAAACAAGACTCGAGGTAGGAAGGGAGGAAGAGTGACTACTCTCATCAACCTCAAACAGTGTGTTTCTCAGAGTAACCAAAGAGAGCAGAGGGAGGGAATGGAAGAGTGTATCGAGATACTACTAGAGCATCGAAGTGTCCGATGACAAGAATGGAAGGAGGAGGAGGAGAGGGGGGGGGATACTCTATTCTTTGGACTTCCGATGGAGTGCTTTGACGCCCGAGTAGTGGTGGGAAAGAGGGTCAAAACAGCCTGAGGGATCGAGAAGAGTAGCAGTTGGCGATTGGAGGGTAGATAAGCCCCATTCATAGGGTAGAGCAGCTGCCTCGGTGGCGCAGGCGGTAGCAGATCAGACCAGCAGTCAGACACCCGCAAGTTCGCTGCCCTGCCGAGGTCAGAGTGGCCAGTCCCTCTGTGAGCTCCGTCGTGGAGAAAAGGCCGAGCAGGGCACTAGGTAGGTAGGAGGAAAAGAGACCCCGCAGTGAGCGGGAGGAGACCTGTACGGTACATGCGGTTTGGTACCTGAATTTTTTCTCGAATTTAAAACCATGGTTGAAGTGTTAGTGATCACAAGATGAAGCATCCTTGCACAAACAACCATCTCTGCCTATCGCCATGCTCGGCAAGGGAGGGTACACAATCTCCCTTTTGCTCTCGTGAAAAGCATCCTCGATGGAGCAGTGGGGAAAGGCGCTAGCTGGTCTGCGCCTTCCCCCGGTTTGACTCCGTCGTGGTGGCAGAAGGCTGGACCTCTGTCCGAATCAGCTCTCGTTCCCTGTCTAGGGAAGCGAAGAGGAAACATCCGATGCTGGCTCATCTGACCAGAATCCCGAAATCTAATGGGCTGTTCGTCTGAACGACCATTCCGAAACCATGGATATCCAACCAAAACAAAACAAAAAACCTTTTCGCAGTGTTAAGCTCAATATAGCTTACACAACGGTTGTTAGATAAATTCCGCAAATCGTAGAGCGATATTTTATGAAACAGGTGATGGTGCCTGCTTTTTTTAGGGTTGTTGTTTCTCGTGGCCTATAAAAGTAACAGAACGTGACATCATAGTTGTTGTTTGCTCCAGTAGTACTACGGAGCACGAGGGAGCAGTTACGCATGCAAAGTGAATGGGTGCAGGATGCAAGAGCGGGTGGGCTATGTGCTGAAATAAAAATAAAGGCTAGGGGATTTATGCGCAGGAGAACTGCGAAAAAGTAGAGAGTCAACAATGAAATTGATCAAATTAAATTAATTTGTCGATTGCAGGTGCCTGCCGAATTGATCCGCGAGCCGTCGGTGGTGCGAGTGAGGGCGGAGCAGCCGAGGGAGGGAAGGAATCACGACGTGCTGCTCGAGCCTGATCGGTGAGGAGGGAGGATGGTATTTTTAGGATATTATGGATGGTCTAGTCTTCGATATCGAATATGCGCATCAGCGAATGTTTACATGGATTGAGTGAAACTGGAATGAGCAGGGTTTTAAAAAAATTCAGAAAATTGATTGTGGTTTATATTGAGAGCGAATATGACATTTAGCGAAATGCCTTGCTTCTTTTGTTTTTTTTTATCAATGATTGGAACTGGAATCTGGCGTCTGCCAAAGTTTCGGGAAAGCGATTAGATGGTTGTTGACTTTGTGTGTGTCTATCAATCTAATTGGTGCTCATCATCAGAGGGATGAAAGGGGGAAGGGGAGACGATCGGTAGTCCCTTTCCACTCCTCCTTCCCTCTCCCTGGGTGGTCTCCCAGTGGCTGTTTGCATAGCTGTCGTCTCTGACCACTGAATGGATGCAATTGACGGGGGTTTCATCATTGTCGATCGAGAACTGACTTTATTGTTAGAGCTAATGGTTCTGATGGGAATAAGAAGCCAAGAAAAGCGTGGGATCGCGATAGTTTGTTGATTCGTGAAGAGTAGGAAGTGAGCCGCTCAAGTGGTAACCGGTAGCGTGTGAGTTTCGTCAGTTGGGAAGAATCGAGGAAAAAGATGAGTTGCGAGGGATCAGAACTGTTTGAGAAAAGTGCGAAGGAAGAGGGTAAGAACTTGTCACGAAGAAGCTTACGAGTTGTTTGGTGAGATTAGTGAGAGGTGGGAAGGGATGAATGACCAGAGAACTTCGAAAAAAGGGGAGTCGGTGAATGAGGGGTGAAATTTTCACTTGCGATATTTCGGTTCCTGGAGTTGGTGAAGTTGATCGAGACCCGTTTGATATCGATTACATCAGTGACATAGAGTGTAAAAAATAATAAAAGTTTGCAGCCGTTAAATAGCATATTATTAATGATAATCTTTTTTTTTCAGTGACGACACGCTGGGCGTCGCTCCTTCTGTCGTCGATTTCTTCGACGATGAGGCCGAGTTTGGAGTGGGGCGAGGAGGGAAGGAAGGAAGAAGAGGAGGAGGAGGGCTGATCCAGCGGGACAGGGAGAGCTGGTTCGATGAGGAGGACAAGGTTGGTGGATTGATTTTGAGCATTCAGAGGAGAACTCAGCAATCCTACTTATGGTTAAGGCGTTGTATGAAGGGTATGAAACGGGAATGCTGACTCCAGAAATATGTATTTGTGCTAGGATGATGGTTTGCAATGAATGGAAATGGTGCTAACAGCGAACCAAATCATCGTGACGGTGTTGTATGAATGGTGTGAAACCTGAAGGTTATATCCAGAAGCACTTGTGAATTCAACTCTAAAAATATGGTTTAGAGTGATTGGTTATTAAACAGCGATCCATGATTCCAGCAAACGAAATCATCGTAGTGATGTTGTATGAATAGTGTGAAACGTAAAAATTGCAGTGGGAATTGTGCATGATACAAACTCGATTTTTGATCATTTGAAAGTTTATAGAAATTTAAAAATGAAAAAGTGATATTTCCCAGCGCAACCCGTCGTCCTACCGCGAGGTGCACGGCGTGGACAATCGGCAGTTGGTGCCGTTGACGGTGAAGAGACTGGGAGAGGAGAAGGGAAGGAGCAAGTTGGAGGAGAACGTCATCGATCTGACGGATGTGAGTGGGGGTGACACGGGGAAGCACTGGAAGAGTATTTGGCGATCTCGAGTTGCAGTGGGTTATAGTATCCAGAGCGGTAGCAACTCCTCTTATTGATGGTTAGAATTGTGCATTAGAATCAAAGAAAAATTTCACTAAAGGAGAAAGTTGTTCGGTGTTGCGGGAGCTTGTCATAAGGACATGTTTCGAAGATACCACTCTTGTTCTGATTTGTGGGGAGCTCTAAACAATGCCTTGCAGCCGCACTACCGTCGTCCGGCCCCGCCCGCTCCCTCCCCCGCCCGTCCCCATCCCTCTCCCTCCATCTATACTCCCGATCTGGCCCGACGTCCCGACTGGCGCCAATCAGGTGCTCAGCCAGTGCCACGAGGACCCTATGCAGCGAGGATTGAGGAGGAGGAGAGAAGGAAGGAAGAGAGAAGAGAAGAGGAGAGACGGAGAATGGAGATGGAAGGAAGAGGAGGAGTGCACAGAATGGAATTTACGAAGAGGTGAGTCTCACCTGGTGAGAGAGGAATGTTGGTAGGATTTGAAAAAAATAATTAATCATATCGGTGGCGAATTAGTGCTTAAATCAGGTCGTAAAACGTATCTTAGTGCTAGTAGAATGATTTCGTTAGCGTTTCGAGTACAGAATAAATAACTTTCCATTTTCAGTCGTCTCCCGCCCGCTCCTCCCACAACCACAACCACTACAACTCTTCCTCCTCCGCCCTCTCGTCCGCCCACTCCCTTCTCCATCAGTCGCATCAACACGTTCGTCGAGCGACCCTCACCCGACCCCGTTCCCTACCCGAGACGATGGGATGATCGACCCTACCCCGCCCCCACTACCACTACCACTACCACAAGTACCACGACTACCACAGCCGCCACCACTACCACGACCCCCGTTCCTCGAAGGTACTCGTGGAGCGTCTCGCGGGGCACCACTACCACGACTACCATGCCCCCGAGTACCACGACGAGTACCACAGTGGCTACCACGACGGTGCCAACGACGACGACTACCACAACGCCGCCCTCGACCACTACCACGACTCCGCCCACTACGACGTCAACGACAACAACAACGAAGGCTCCCACCACGACAGCGAGAAGTACGGTAGCCCCGTCGACGACGACGACTACGGTAGAGTACGATGATATGGATGGAGGAGAGGAGGAGGAGGAGTACGATGAGGTCGCCCTGGTAGCGAGAGCTGGACCGAAGACGAATTCCGTGCCCCGAGTGGCGGAGAAGGAGCCTGATTCAGGCACGATCAATACCATCTGGACTACGGTAGTCGTCACGACAGTATTGATTGGCGCGCTGTGGTAAGCGATGGATTGATTGAGTTGTACGTTTTTGAGTTGTCTTGCTTGCTCTAATCTGAATGCCTAGCATGTCTCTTGTGTCAGTTTGGAATGTTTTAAATCTAATTCTGCATTTTCTCTTTAGTTCTCCGCTTTTTTTCTCTATTCTCTGTGCTCTGTGAAATCTCATTGGTACTCTTCGATAGATTCGATCAATAATTTGTGTTAATTTTCTCTATTTATCTGAATATCACTAATGAGCTTAATCGTACAACAGATTCTCTTGTAACATTTCGCCCCCTATCGTAGTTGATCGTTGATCTTTAAAATGTGAACCCCGTATTGTGAACTCGGTTCTTCATTCTATCCCATTCGTGCACACCTAGTAGTCACAATAATCACAATGCTGGTTCTTCTATGTTTCACTTCCTCTTTTGTCTACCGCATCCCCGTTGTTACAGTATCCCGATAATGCTAAGCTTCATCCATTCTCCGATAGCTTACCGTTTCGTACGGGTTCCTTCCCCTTTTCTCACTTTTCCTTCAGTGCAATAATTCACTTTTGATAGGTTCTTCAATTTTTGCAATGTCCTAGGTATGAAATGAAGTCTGTGACCTTCCCCCATTCAATAATCCTCACCCATGATAATTCATTTACTCGCACAGGTATTCCTCATCTGTTTCTCGCTTTCAATCGATTGCCGAGATGTATTAGAATTGATAGATCGATAAAGATAGATTATCCAAGTGTGTTGATGTTCCGTGTTTGAAAAGGGTTCTCGTGATCCATCACTGATACCACTCGCACTTTGTCATTTCCACCTTGTTAGCCATTGTGTTATCCATTACATTTATGCCGAAATCTTCAAAATGGGTGGTGGGCTTCTCAACTCTATCAGTTGATTAGACGGCCATCAGAGATTCCGTGGGTTTGGTTCCTCTCTTTCCTGACGGAGGAGTGGGAGATGGGGCAGCAGATACCTGAATCGATAGACTGTCTTTGAGGTACTGTAGGAGCATACGGTAGCAACGGTAACTCAATGCTTTATCTGTTCCCTAAATCGTAATTATCGATTGGATCTTCATACTACCTTGAGGGGTACTGTATGCTTCTCCTGCTGATCTAAGGGCACTGTCTTGAAGACCGCAGCCGCGTCCTGAGTGGAAATGGTGTTATCGTAGTCGGTTTATTGATTGGTTTATCGATTTGTAAGGTTACGTCATCTACCGTACCTTATCGCCATCTTTGCACTTGGCCAGCATGATGACCACCTTGTCCTCCTTGACTTTCTCGTCGAGTCGAGTGATCTGGGGAGATATCGATTTTCGATTGATTGGGGACTGACTAACTACCGTATACCTTAATCTCGACGGTCTTTCCTGCATCGACAAAAGTGAAGACGGGTTCGATACGGTAGAGGGCGATGTCGGAGCACTTCATCTTGACGGCCTTGCGCTCTGCCGAATTGTTCGTGATCTGAGAGTACGGTAGGTCAGATTATTGATTGAAGTAGTGTGGGATACGGTAGTACCTTGATCGTCTTCTCTCCCTTTGCCTTGTCCCACTTCATCTCCACAGGATCGATCGTCGCTGGTTTTTCATCTGTAATTGATCTTTGATCTTTGGCTATCTTATTTCGAAACTTGCCCGAATTCTTCTCATCCTTTTTCTCCTCTTCCTTCTTCTCTCCCTTTTTGTCTTCTTTCTCGTCCTTCTTTTCATCTTCTTTCTTATCGTCCTCTTTCTCCTAAAATTAATCGATAACACCGTCCCAGGTCTTATGTTCTACCGTACCTTCTCCTTTTCTTCTTTCTTGTCATCGTCCTTCTTCTCTTCTTTCTTATCCTCATTCTCCTCCTTCTTTACTTCTGTTTTATCTTCCTTCTTCTCCTCTTCTTTCTTTTTTTCTTTCTTGTCTTCCTTCTTTTCTTCCTTCTTTTCTTCTTCTTCTTTCTTTTCTTCTTTCTCCTCTTCTTTCTAAAATAGTCATAAATTATCTAGTATCACTAATATTCGTTGTGATCTACCTTTTCCTCCTTCCTTTCTTCTTCTTTCTTTTCTTCCTTCTTATTGTCTTTCTTACTTTCTTTCTTACTCTTCTGACTCTTCTGACTCTTCTTCTTACTTTTGTCTTGGTTGCTCTTTGAAATTTTCTTCTTACTACCGTCTTTCTTCTCTTCCTTTTTCTCTTCTTCTTTCTGAAAGAAACTAATTTCGGAATACTGTAGTCCACTACCCTACCTTCTCCTCTTCCTCCTTTAGTTTAATATCTTCTTTCTTCCATTCCATATCATTCTTCTTGTCCTCCTTCTTCTCATCGTCGTCCTTCTTTTCCTCTTTCTTGTCGTCCTTCTTATCATCTTCCTTCTTCGCATCCTTTTCATCCTTCTTTTCTTCGTCTTTCTGGAAAAAAGTCTGATGTAGACTACTGTAGGGGCCATCCACCATGCCTTATCATCCTTCTTCTCATCCTCTTTCTTTTCATCGTCCTTCTTCTTTTTTTTCTTCTCTTCATTTTTATCCTCTTCTTTAGAATCTTTCTTGGAAATGAATCAGTTATCGATCATCACGATTACAGTATCTTCACCTCTTTCACTGATTTCCTCGCCGATTTCTTCTCATCCGCTTTGTCGTCCTTGGGCGTCTCTGAATATATTTGGGCTATTCTGGTTTAATTCAAGTTTACGACAACTGTTTCTATCGGACTCCTACCGTTTATCGTTTACCGTGACCCGAATTATCTATATTCCGTAATGGCTACTCCTCAATCGTACCAGCGGGAATTCCAGCATCCTTCTTGTATCCGGGAATGGCGTCTTCCTTCTTAGATTCGGGCGTTCCTGTTGTACCCGGGGTGCCAGCCTCCTTCTTAGCTCCTGCAGCAGCTGCAGCACCGGCGACTGCTGCCTTTGAGGGAGTAGGCTGCAATCGATACAGTAATTACTGATTATTGATGGATACTGTAACTTTCGGGGATAATCAATACCGTAATCATTAAAACGATCGACCGTATTTTTGGGTTCATGGCAGATGGGTCGGGTCTACCGTACCTTTGCCTTGACCTTCTTGCATTGCACGAATAGTGTGGCGAGGAGTAGAGAGTGGAAGAGGAGGACGAAGATGGGAAGGAACATTGGGAGACTGGAGGATGAGATGGAAGGATTGGAGAATGATGGGAGGAGAAAGGGTGTTGCGCTGATTTATGCAAAATTGAATCTTGTTTGTGTAAACAAACATGTTTTGTTAATGTTTTTGTTCCGAAGACGAATGTAGGAACAAATAATTATTGATAATTCAGATGTCTCTCAGTCGATTCGCACAACCGACAAAAAGAAATCGTAAACGGAAATTCGTTGGAAATTTCGTGAGTTGTATTGTTATTGTTTCAATTGTACTCTGGTATTCGGTATTCATTGATTGCAGCAACAACCTGACATTCCAGTTTCCCCTTCTCGATCTTCCGAATGAGATAATCACTCATATCTTCTCATTTCTCCCTATCAAAGATCGTCTAAGACTCAGACTGAACAAGAGATTGAATGCAATCGAAGCGGAATCGAAATATTATGTGGAGAATTTTATTATTGGATTGGTATATCTTTAGACTAGACTTGATTCTACAAGTTTTTTTCAGAATTTTCTTAATTCTAGCCGTTTTGATGGTTTCCGATATCGGAAGTGAGTATAATGAGTTCAACTAATGGAGATTTTATTTTCAAGGCATCAGATTATCAATCTCGTATTCAGTAGAAAGTATTCATCTGACTTCATCAAGAAAATCATTAAAAATGCTTCTTTTGGAAATATTGTGATCTATGTGAGATAGTTATCATATCCGATTTAATATGTGGCGTTTCTTTTCCAGCCTTTCCGTACAGAAAAATTCATTCGTGAAGTCTACAGTCTAACCAAGGATTTTCAATCCGAGAAACTATCTCTTCATTTTGAGGTATCTTTATATTGAATATTTGGTATGTTGCATTATAAACAGTAAATTGTTATATTTATGAATACCCGTAGAGGTACCTGACCGCCGATTCGCCAATTTTAGCTGTGACCAGTTGTTATTTAAAAATGAAATTCTAGATTACGTTTTCAATTTAAGTGCATTTTTATCCCTGAGACACGTTTTGTGGGATACGTTTCTCAATGGTCCACTTATGCGGAGAGGATTATTTTTGAAGGCTTTTTTTATAGTATGACAAGAGATCGAAGGCAATCATAACGGATTCCTTCCTCGCGGATGTATCGAGAACAAACAGAGAACTGTGGTTTGATACATGCAAAACCGTCACTCCACAGACCCTTCATCAAGTATACAAGGTGAGAATATTCATGATTTTTTCTTACCATTTTATATAGTAGAATTTTAATTGTATTATGCCAGCTGTTGGGAACCGTTGTATGCCCTTCATTTATAAAGTTCGAAAATTTTGTAAGACGAAATATGCCTAAAAATTTATATAACTTAATAGTTTACCATTTGCAGATAATTATCGGTGAACCGGTTAAGCTTCGCAAGTTCAGTGCTCGCATTACCAGAGATCAGTGTGGTGCATTCCTCAAACTCATCGGAATTTCTTATTATGGATCTGGCACTCCTTCCTCAGAGAGGATGATCGAGGTTAGTTATTTTTGTTGTATTTAATTCAAACTCACAATCAGGTTTTCGAAGAGCATTTCGCTTTGTACTACAACGCGGAAATGCACCTCTCTACTCGTATCTTCGATGGATATCTCGAGATTCAAGTCCCGGTTCAAAGTATTCCCTCAGTAGACAGTGGACTGTTCATGCTCAAACTGCACGAGAATCAAAAGTCACTCGATGATGCGAAGTGTGCGGATTACAAGAAATTGGAGACGATCCAGATATTGCGTAACCAATGATCCGACGCTTCATTGTGCTCGTAATACTGTTCTAATAACATCCATCTTGTATTTTCTTTTCCCATAGTTGCCTGTTATTGTGTTGTTTTCAATTGAGTTTCGTTTCTGATACGTTCTCGATAAAATTTGTTGTCGACTTTTGTAAGTATTTTTTTTTCAAGAAAGGTTCTACAATAAACCTTCACATGTATCTTTCAAAATAGATCTTGACAGATATGTGAGTGATATTGAAGAGAATTCGGTGTATTGATATAGAAGGGTGATTCACTACTGTCGCTTTAAATCGTATAATACGTAGATATTGGCAAATTATGTAGATAACATCAATAATTTTAATTGCTTTCAATATTCAGATGTCTCTCAGTCGATTCGCACAATCGACAGAAGTAAATCGTAAACGGAAATTCGACGGAGATTACGTGAGCTTCCTTTGTCTCGTTCAAATTATGTCGTGGTCCTCGATATTTATTAGTTATCGCAACCACTTTACATTCCAGTTTCCTCTTCTCGATTTTCCCAATGAAATCCTCACTCATATCTTCTCATTTCTCCCTATCAAAGATCGTCTAAGACTCAGACTGAACAAGAGGTTGAATGCAATCGAAGCGGAGTCGAAATATTATGTGGAGAATCTTATGATTGGAGAGGTATGACTTGAGGCTAGACTTGATGCAATTATTTTCCAGAAAGGTGGTAATAATTTCCGTATGACTTTGCACCAATATATGAACGCGTAGTGAGTTTATGGCGAACTTTTAGAGTGAAGACCATATCTTTGAGGTATCAGATTATCAATCTCAATAAAAGACGATTGTATTCAATTGACTTCGTCAAAAGGCTCACTCAAAATGCTTCTTTCGGAAAAATTGAGATCTATGTGAGTAATGTATCATATCTGATTGAATATATTGCATTTGTTTTTCAGCCTTTCGGTTCGGAAAATTTCATCCGTGAAGTCTACAGTCTAATCAAGCATTTTTATTTCGAAAAATTGTTTCTTCATTTTGAGGTATCTTTGAGTCATTTAGTAGTTTTGTATATGCTATTGTATTTATGTAAATAGTTAATTTAATGAAAACCCAAGACAGGTGACTGCAGAGAGACCCTTTCAGCTTCTAATTTTTTTTGTCCCTTAGACTCGTTTAGTTGGGGGAAATATTTCCCTATAAGTTCCCTTTTCAATGTTTGCGGAGAGGAGTAATTCTAGTAAAGCTTTCTTTACAGAATGACATTAGAGAGAAGACAATCATGAAGGATTCCTTCCTCGCTGATCTATCGAGAACAAGCAAAGTACTGTGGTTTGACAGATGCAAAAACGTCACTCCGCAAGCTCTTCACGAAGTGTACAAGGTGATAATATTGAGAATGTTATTTATTATTCTGATCGACTTTCAATCATGTCTGTGGTTGAGAATGCCGACAAGTTATTGATTTCTTTGTTCACCATTTATTTACAAAATTCAAGAATTTTTAGAATAGGAAACAAGCTCAAAGCAGAGTAGGATACTCTCAAAGAAATAAAAAATTTAAACCCAGTTTGATTTGCTATTTGCAGATGATTATTGACGAATCAACGTCGCTTCGATCGTTTACTGCTGATATCACCAGAGAGCAGTGCGATGCATTCCTCGAACTCATCGGAATTTCTTTTTCTGGATACAGCGCTCCCTCGTCAGAGAGGATGATCGAGGCTAGTTCGTGACATTTTCGTTATATCTAGTGTAAATTCTCAGGCTTTCGAAGAACGTTACACTGTGGACCCTTTCGAGTTCGAAGAACATATCTCTACTCATATCTTCGATGGATTTCTCGAGATTGAAGTCCCAATCCACGCGGATTGCTTCGATGATGGCGGAGTTTTCTCGCTTACACTGCACGACAATCGAAAGTCACTCGATGATGCGAAGAAGTGTGAGGATTACACGAAAATGGAGACGATCCAAATATTGCGTAACCATTGATCCGACGTTTCATTGTGCTCGTAATACTGTTCTAATAACATCAATTTTGTGTTTTCTTTTCCCATAGTTGCTTGTTATTGTGTTGTTTTCATTTATGCTTCGTTTCTGATACGTTACCGATAAAGTTTGTTGTCTACTTTTTCAAGTATTTTTTTAAAAGGTTCTACAGCCTTCAATTGTATCTTTAAAGTAGAAAGATATGTAAGATAATGGGGATACTGATATATGTAAATCGAGAAGGATGAATCGCTACTTTTAATCAGTGGTCGAAAAGTCATGTCAATTGAAAATTTTCATCCGGAAAAGGTGCCCGATTATAGTGTCGTTTGATAGAACTCAATTAGCTCTTTTCAATGGTGTATCCCATTTCTTCTGAGCACTTGTCATTTTCGAGATCGGGCACTATGCACTCTAGTTTTAATTAATCGTACACTGTTGTCTTCTGTGAATATCGGCAAATAATGTAGATAACATCAATAGATTTAATTGCTTTCAATATTCAGATGTCTCTCAGTCGATTCGCACAATCGACAAAAAGAAATCGTAAACGGAAATTCGAAGGAGATTGCGTGAGTTGTATTGTTATTGTTTCAATTGTTCTCTGGTATTGGGTATTCATTGATTGGAGTAACAACCTGACATTCCAGTTCCCCCTTCTCGATCTTCCGAATGAGATAATCACTCATATCTTCTCATATCTCCCTATCAAAGATCGTCTAAGACTTAGACTGAACAAGAGATTGAATGCAATCGAAGCGGAATCGAAATATTATGTGGAGAATCTTATTATTGGAGAGGTATATCTTTAGACTACACTTGATTCAATAAATTTTTCCAGAAATTTCTTAATGCAAGGCGTTTTGATCATTTCCAATATCGGAAATCAAAGTGAGTATTGTGTGTTCAACTGATGGAGGTTTTCTCTTAAAGGTATCAGATTATCAATATCGTCAGAAGTAGACTGTATTCATCGGACTTCATCAAGAAACTCACTAAAAACGCTTCTTTCGGAAATATTGTGATCTATGTGAGATAGTTATCATATCCGATTGAACCCTTCTTTCTCAGCCATTTAAACAAGAAAAATTCATTCGTAAAGTCTACACTCTAACCAAGGATTTTCAATCCGAGAAACTATCTCTTCATTTTGAGGTATCTTAATATTGAATTATGTATTATATTGTTTTATAAACAATAAATTGTTAGATAAATGAATACCCGTAGAGGCAACCGACCGCCTATTCGTAAATTTTAGCTGTGACCAGTTGTTATTTAAAAATGAAATTCTAGATTACGTTTTCAACTTTAGCACTTTTTTATCCCGGAGACCCTTTTCGTGGGATACGTTTCTCAATGGTCTACCTATGCGGAGAGGATTCTTTTTGAAGGCTTTTTTTATAGAGAGACGAGAGAGTGAAGAAAATCATAACGGATTCCTTCCTCGCTGATCTATCGAGAACAAACAAAGAACTGTGGTTTGATAGATGCCATACCGTCACTCCACAGACTCTTCACGAAGTATACAAGGTGAGAATATGGATGATTTTTTATTCTTACCGTTATTATTTAGTATATTCTTAATTGAATTATACCAGCTGTTGAGAACCGTTGTGTGCCCTTCATTTATAAAGTTCGAAAATTTTATAAGACGAAACATGCCTAAAATTTGTATAACTTAATAGTTTACCCTTTGCAGATAATTATCGATGAATCGATTAAGCTTCGCAAGTTCAGTTCTCGCATTACCAGGGATCAGGGCGGTGCATTCCTCGAACTCATCGGAATTTCTTATTATGGATCCGGCACTCCTTCCTCAGAGAGGATAATCGAGGTTACATGTTAGTTATTTTCGTTGTATTTAATCCAAACTCTCACAATCAGGTTTTCGAAGAGCATTACGGGGTAATGCGCCTCTCTACTCATATCTTCGATGGATTTCTCGAGATTGAAGTCCCGGTTCAAAGTATAACCTTAGTAAACAGTGGACCGTTCATGCTCAAACTGCACGAGAGTCAAAAGTCACTCGATGATGCGAAGTGTGATGATTACAAGAAAATGGAGACGATCCAGATATTCCATAACCACTGATTCGACGTTTCATTGTGCTCGTAATACTGTTCTAATAACATCCATCTTGTGTTTTTCTGTTCCTAGAATTAGATACTTGTTGTTTTGTCGTTTTCAATTGTGTTTCGTTTCTGATACGTTCTCGATAAAATTTGTTGTCGACTTTTGTAAGTATTTTTTCAAGAAAGGTTCTACAATAAACCTTCACATGTATCTTTCAAAATAGATCTTGACAGATATGTGTCGCTTTAAATCGTACACTGTTTTCTTCTGTAAATATTGGCAAATCGTGTAGATATCATTTGAATATTCAGATGTCTCTCAGTCGATTCGCACAATCGACAGAAGGCAATCGGAAGCGGAAATTCGATGGCGATTACGTGCGTTTTCTTTGTCTCGTTCAAATTATGCCGTAGTCTTATTAGTTATCGCAACCTGTTTACATTCCAGTTTCCTCTTCTCGATCTTCCCAATGAAGTCCTTATTCATTTCTTCTCATTCCTCCCTATCAAAGATCGTCTAAGACTCAGACTGAACAAGAGGTTGAATGCAATCGAAGCGGAGTCGAAGTATTATGTGGACAAGCTTATGATTGGAGAGGTTATTTACATCAGTAGACTAGATGTAAATTTGTTTCAGAAGAGAGACAATTCTTTTCGTTTAACTTGGCACCGATATTGCAACAGGAAGTGAGTGAGTAGTTCATTTTATAATAATATAGATCATTTTTAAGGTATCAGATTATCAATCTCCTCAATGGACGATCTTATTCAACTGACTTCATCAAAAGACTCACTCAAAACGGTACTTTTGGAAATCTCCATATCTATGTGAGGAAGTTGTAATATCAGATGAAACATTTAGTGTCTATGTTTTAGCCTTTCGGTTCGGAAAATTTCATCCGTGAAGTCTACAGTCTAATCAAGGATTTTCATTTCGAGGAACTTTATCTTAGTTTTGAGGTATATAATATTAGTTACCGCATTTTATAATTATTTGTATTAATCTGTATATAGCTTATAACTTTCTCCTTACAGAATGATGATAGAGAGAAGTCAATCATGAATGACTCGTTCCTCTCTGACCTATGTAGAACAAGCAAAGAACTTTGGTTTGATCGATGCAAAAGTGTTACTCCAGAGGCTCTTCATCAAGTGTACAAGGCGAGCATTTTGAGAATCTTTTATTGTTCTCGCCTTTTTAATATCCGAAGTAAATCATATGTCAGTCGCTGAAACGGTCAACAAAAAATGAAATTTTTTGTTGTCCGTTTAAAAAGTTTTTTGTTTAATATTTACAGATCATTATTGATGAATCAATGAAACTTCGCGATTTTTCTGCCGATATCACTAGAGATCAGTGCGATGCATTCCTCGAGCTCGTCAGAATTACTTACGATGGGTACAGTGCTCCTTGCAAGATTTCTTATTCTGGAGACAGCTCTTCTTGCCAGATCCTTGAGGTTAGCTCGCGGTATTTTTATTGACGTATGGAAATTCAGGCTTTCGAAGAGCGTTACACTTTGGACCCCTCTGAGTCATCAGAACATCTTTCTTCTCATATCTTTGATGGATATCTCGAGATTGAAGTCCCGATCCACGCGCAATCCGAGGCAGACGACGGTTTGTTCACGATCACATTGCATGAGACTCAGGAGTCACTCTTTCATGCGAAGACGAATGAGAATTTCAAGAAAATTGAGATAACTCAAATATGCCGTAACCATTCATCCGATGTTTCATTGTTCTTGTAATTAGTTTCTAATAATATCCATCTTGTGTTTTTCTTCTCCTATAATTACTTGTTGTCGCGTTGATTCCAATTGTACCTCATAGGTTAATTTATGGTAGATTCTCGATAAAGTATGGTGTCAACTTTTTTAAGTATTTGTTTTTCAAAAAAGGTTCCATAACCTTCGATTGTATCTGTGAAGTAAATCTCGGCAGTAAGATATTGAGGAGAATGATATATGCAAATCGAGAAGATCGAGAAGCATAATTCGCTACTATTCCCTTGAATTGAATGTTGTTTTCTTAATTTTAATGGCTACTATTATTTAGATGTCTCTCAATCGATTCGTACATTCGACAGAAGGAACTCGTAAGCGAAAAGTCGATGGAAAATTCGTCAATTATGTAAGTCTGAGAATTTTTTTCAATAGGACATCTCTCTCATCAATTTCACAATTCGTACTGGGTTTTTTTCAGTTTCCGTTTCTCCATCTCCCGAATGAGATCATCGCTCGCATCTTCTCATATCTCCCTATCAAAGATCGTCTCAGAGCAAGAGTGAATAAGAGATTGGATACTATCGAATTGGAGTTCAAATATTACGTGGAGAAGCTATGTATCTATGAGGTAAGTATTGCAGAAATGATCAAAGTTATGAAATGTGTTATCAAATAATTCATACCTTCTGACAAGTACCAAAGTTGTGTTTAGAACTTCATACAATAAAGATAAAGGTAAAGGTGACCCCGTTAATCTAGGCACTTGTGTTCTGCGGGGAGCCACTGCTTGGCCATTGGTTATACAATAATAGTTATGAATATATGTATTTATTTCTAGCCAAGCAGGAAGCACATGTTCCCATGTGATTGGAATGAAACGTGAGCCGTTTAAAATTAATTTTGAACAGAATCCGGCCTTTTTCAGAGATCAGAGCATTGTTGTGGGCAAGAATAAATTGTATTCAACTCATTTCATGAGAAGAATCCTTCAAAACGTGTCTATCGGATATCTTAGATTTGGAGTAAGTGAATGAGATAAGATAATCAATTTAATTTTTCACTTCAGCTCTCCGGTACAAGCAAAGCTCATCAATTCGCGTACAAATTACTCAAAAACTTCAGTCTCGACACGTTGCATCTCGAATTCTTAGTATGTGCATGTCTCTTATTCGAATAATGGTCTATATTTTCATGATAATGATCAAATGCCAATAATGGTCGACTCGTTTCTCATTGCCATCTCGGGAACATGCAAATCTTTATTGGTATCTGACAGCTATCGTATCAGCTCAGATGCACTCCACCAAGTCTACGAGGTCAGCGAATAGAGAACGTCTAGTCAGCTATGAACTATATTGTCTTTCTCAATTCCGAAAATGAGAATGCTGATTTTTTTTAAATGGTTTTTTTCTAGAATATGATCGAGGGTTCTTGCAAGCTTCGCGAATTTCGTACAAGAATTCCCTCATCGCTGTTCACTGACTTCCTTAGTTCCATCGGAATCACCCACGCATATAATTATCTCATCACGACCAGAACTATTGAGGTACTATCAATTCCATTGAATCATCGTCATATTTCTTCAGCTTTACGAAAACGAGCATTTTTCTTCATCCTCCAGGACTCGATTTCATTTGTTTGATGGATCTATCGAGATTATCGCCTCCAAGAGCCTCTTACATGGTGACATCGGGCATTTCGATCTGAATTTGCATGAGACTCGAGAGTCGCTAGAGAAGGCGAAGAATAGATGTACTACTAGAATCCGCATGTTGTAGGATAGATATGTCACAATGTAGGATAGATAGGTCACAATGTAGCATAGATAGGTCACAATGTAGGATAGATAGGTCACAATTTCTCGCTGTTTACTTCATGTGCAATCTTATTTCCCCTTGTACAATATTTGTTCTTGTTTTGTTATTGTTTCTTGTTTACATTGTAGCCTATGATAAACATATTGATTCTGAGAAGGAACTATTTTTTTATTGGAAGAAGAGGTTAAATATCCTCTGAGAGTATTTTTTCTGTTCTGGATCTTAAAAACCTCTGTTTAGAGCTTGATGCAATTCAATATTGAAGAGTATTAGCTAGACACACGGAATATTTTTTTCGATTTTAGATGCCTCTCAGTCGAAGTAAGCGCAAACCCATCGGAGGATACTTGGACTACGTAAGTTGTTTCAGTCTATTGATTCTGAAAAAATTTTGCCATTGGCTCGGCCATTTTCTCCAGTTAAGTTTCCGATTCGCTTATTAGAAGGAACACTTTATTTCTTTGATCAAGCGTAAATATATTAATTGATCACTCACTTTAGACGCCCTTCTGTCGATTTATGCATTCGGGTGACGAGAATCGTAAGCGAAGATTCGATGAAGAATACGCAAATCCCGTGAGTTTATTATTTTTCGAAAGGTTTTTTATATTTAATTTTAAATTCATTTTTTAATTGTCTATAAATTCTGTCTAATATCATAATCTGCTATGATCTGGTTATGGTTCACATAACGCATTCACGTCAATATACATAAGTATGCTGCATGTGATAGTTTTCAGTTTCCTCTTCTCTCACTTCCGAATGAGATACTCATCCACATCTTCTCATTCCTTCCTATCAAAGATCGGCTCATAGCCAGAGTGAACAAGAGATTGAATGCAATCGAATCTGAGGCGAAATATTTTGTGGAGAAACTTCTGATTGGAGAGGTAAGTGTGTGTCTTTATTTCGAATCTCTCCTTCTTACCCATGAGTGTTTTTATGGTGCTTTCAGAAGCGGTTTAATAACTTCTTCCGGCGAGATATGGTGAAGAAGCAGTAAGATATCACTGGTTAATTAATTGAAGGCTAAATATTTTAGGCATTCAATCATAGATCTCATCGAAGGAAGGTCATATTCATCTGACTGCATGAAAAGGCTCATTCAAAACACTACTGTCGGATACCTTATGGTCTATGTAAGAAAATAGCTTTAGTTATTGATTGAATAGAATACAACATTTTCATAGGTTCGAACTTGAAATATGCTATTTCAGCCATTCGGTTCGTATATTTTTCGTCGAGAAATCTACAATCTCATCAAGAATTTCCACTTCGAGAAACTGGACCTCAATTTTGATGTATGCTAATCTTTTTCATTATATTAAATGTTATAATTTCTCTGCTAAACAACACGAAAATCTGACTGCAAAACTATTTCAAGCCTGTGACTCCTTGCAGGATGACGACACAGAGAAGGGAGTCCTGAAGGAATCTCTTCTTATTGATCTGGCGAGAACGGGCAAAAAACTGTGGATTGATCGATGCAAAAGTGTCACTCCAGAGGCTCTTCATCAAGTGTACAAGGCGAGTATTTTGAAAACATTTCATCACCAACATCAACTCGTTGAAGAACAGTGTCCCTGCATTTTCCATTTATACTTTTTTCATCTTTTTGTTTTTCAGTTAATCATTGACGATTCGATGAAACTCATCGAGTTCCGAACTAAGATCACGAGAGATCAGTGCATTGCATTCCTCAAACTCATTGGAATTTCGCAAGAAAGCTACTACGATAGGTGATAAGACATTTCGCAAAAAGGAACTCGAAAAAGGACGTTTCGCAAATTTTTCAGCCGCGACGCGACCGCGACGCAGAGCACGCACATCCTCTTTGAAAGCAATTTTCGCATGTTTACAAATATTTTTCCTATTTTTTATTTATCGATTCCAGTGTAACTGAAGCAGCGTAACCCGATAATTAAGAAAAAAATAC
>LS592026.1:370326-410250 GCA_900490775.1 Pristionchus maxplancki | reverse complement strand
CTACGATACATTCTACTCCAATAAGCCCATTGAAGTTAGTTTGAACGAAAAAAAAGTATAAAAGTAGCCGTCAAACTTTCAGGCTTACGAAGATTGTTGGGTCGTGGATCACTACGATGGAATCGAACTTTATTGGACTCATATCTTCGATGGAGATCTCGAGATTGTCGTCGCATTAAACAAGTGGCATTACGATGAAGAAGATGGAATTTTCTGGCTCAACTGCACGAGACTCAAAAGTCACTCAATGAAGCGAAGAACCGGTATAGTTCTAACAAATCAGAAATCTTCAGGAATAGATATTACTGATCAATAATGTAATTATGAGATTCAATCGTCCATCATTGTTATTTCCTTTTGATCTTCTGTCAATTGCTTCGTTCTCCCATTTCATTACTGAAAACAGTATTGTTAGATAGGAAAAGTGAATGCGACTGATTCAGATCGATATGATGAAGTTGTACATATGTAAATAACATTTCGTTATTGCGAAGCCTTGTTATTTATTTTGCAGTTTCTGATAAAGTTATCTACGGCGATAAAACTTGTTCTTTAAGGATCTTTCATTGTGAAATTCAACGGCCTTCGCTTGTTTCGTTGTTTTCTTTTTATTACTCATAAGGGTATGATGTAGTTAGGAAATTTAGATATTTTTATTGTCTGTATAACGAAATTTTTTTTTAATAAACTTATTTTGCTATTGCCACGCTACGGTAGGTTTATCCTATTTCAAATTTCCCGCATAAGAGTTTCGTTGTTTAGCGTCGGCACGTTATTTCGCAGCCGTAGTGAATTCCTCGCCATTTATCGATTTTTGACGTTTGTTTCTGTTTCTACGTGATGCGTTATTGATTGTGGTCCATAGAATCGCAATTTTCAATCAAAAACATGTTCTTTTGGCGATATTTAATATTAATTTGATAACTGTTCTCGCTTTTTTATCACAATTGTATTGATTTCTTATTATATCTGTGTTTTGTTTAGGATGCCTCGAGTGGTCGACGAAATCCCCCCTCAGCTGCTGGTAAAAGTGGAAGAAGCCGATAATGATGTAAATTTGACTTATCATTGTAATAGAGCGATCGACTGTTTGAGTTGTTTACTGTGTTTATGTATCATAAGCACGCAGTATCGTTTTTTTTAAATTAAAAAAAGTGCTTCCACGTAAGGTTCACTGACAATGAACGTTGCTAATTAGTATCCTTCTTCAGGTCCTCGATATCTCGTTCGCACTCGGTGGTGTAAACCTCGAGGAAGTGACAATCGAACAGGTTTGTGCTCGCGAGTATTTCTTGTGTTATAAACGTATTTAAAATACCTGGGCGAATAAATCGTAATTCACTAAATATGTGATAATATTAGTTTTGCAGTTACTCGAACTTCCCAAGGAGGATCTTGTTAAAAGATATGCCGTTCTCGATTTCGCGACTCGTCGAGCGTTAAGAAGCAATGAAAAATTGGCAGAAGTCGAGATGGAAGCCAAGTATCAATATGGGACTTTGGAGATCAGAGTGGTATGAATACAGTCTCGCACTATTTACTAAATTTTACGTGCTTCACTGAATATTCATTCCAGGAGGAATCTACCGTGATGCTGTCTTGCGATCGAACTGTCATGGATATTCCTCATTCCGAGGTGGAGAAAGAGTTCGAGCTGCTGGGAAAGAACACTCATTTCAATAAAGTGAACTACAAGGTAAGTATAGCTCTTTAAAGCGATCTTAACTCAACAACTTCTCTGCAGTCGAGATCAGACGATCGCCAAGTGATCAACGCGATTCGACTTCTCAAGGCGAAATTGCTCAATATCGATGACCCGGTGTGTGTGTTGTTTTTAAATTTAACTTATTTTGGCATTTCTATATCACACGGTGTGACGCCGCGACCGCCGCATGGTTTTCAAAAACGATTCGCGCACAAAACGGCAATTACCGGGAAATTTATTATAAATACTTGTAGTAACTTACTGACTTACATCCAGAGTCTCGACGATAGTGAACTCCAATCGGCGATCCAGAACAAGGAGGAAGTGTTCGTGGGCGTATCGAATGTCACCGATTATAACTGGATTTATGAGGTATGTTTTATTGTTTCCACATACTCTCCTCACGATCTGCAATCATTTGTGTTGCAGAAGATGCACGATCTCCAGTTGGGCGTGAAGTTCGTCAGAGTCGAATCCTTCGATGTGGACGACCGCCATAATTTCATGGTTGGATTGGGCCATTTCGACAAGGATGACAACAAATTCTTCGCCACCAATCCCAAACAGGAGGTCCCTGAATTTTTTTTAAATAATTCAATAAGTTTCCAATGAATGAACATAATTTTTTTGTGATAGCAATTTTTCCTTTTCCGTAAATGTGAAATTTGTACATACCAGAATGGAGCGATTTTGTTGCTTCAGATAAGTAAATTATGGACATCTATTATATTCCTTTTTTAATTCCAGGTTACCGAAGATGACGATCTCGTTACCATCAGTGAGGGTCGTCTGCAGATAACGATCTGTGGATACAAGGAGAAAGAGGATGGATACGATTCTGGACCGGAAGGAGCTCCCAGTGACCATGGAATCTATGGTTTCGTCTCATTCGAGATTGTCGATGAGGTCGAGGGAGATAAGAAGTAGATCTTGTCTTTCTATTGTTATGTTCCTTGATTATACATCTTGTACTTTCGTTCAGTTTGTTGTTGCTCTTTGTTAACAATAAATTTCTGTTTTTTATTCGGTTTGCGTTATAACAAGGTTAAATGGCCTGTACATGTACTCTATTCAAAGTTCTACCCTGAAATGTCTGCAACACTGTAATTTCACGTTTGCTGTGCATTTGAATTTCTTGTTCATCCATTTCTAATCGTATTTGTCTTTAGAATGTCTCTAGTAGTCGATGAATCTTTTCCTATTGTTGAGAGAAACGAAGAAGAAAACAAAAATAAGGTGCTTACAATTTCATTATTTTATCCTTTTTCTCCTAGTAGAACGTTCTACTGTTTGAAAACTGATTCCTTTATGACTCACTGTGAGTAAACAATCTGAATCTATAAATTTTCCGCAATACAATATCATTATCCAGATTCTCGATATCTCTCTCGCACTTAATAGTGTACAACTTCAAGACGTGACAGTCGAACGGGTTTGTTCAACCCTTCAATTTCGTTTTTAAAGAGGATTTTGTTTATTAAACGGTGCTATTTCCCGAACCTGATTCATTCTTTGCTGTTCAGTTTCCACTCCTCGACTTCCCCAATGAGATCATCTTCGCGATCTATCCTTATCTCGATCTCGCAAGTCGTCGAGCATTGAGAGTGAATCAAAGATTGGCTGAAATCGAGATGGAAACCAAGTATCGATATGAGTCTTTGGATATCAAAATGGTATGTCTTTCTAGGTTTCGAGTTTTTTTAATGAGAGTTTTAGTTGTTTATTTTTTTTTAGGAGAGGAATGGCGTAATACTATCGTGTTCTGGTGCTGAAATGGAGATTCCCCATTCTGAGGTTGAGAAGGAATTCGAGCTGCTGGGAAAGAATACTCACTTCGATGAAGTGAACTATGAGGTTGTGTTCGTAATTCACCTCATGATTATTTTCGTTTCTCCAGACGACTCGTCCATTTGATTCAGTCCCTCGAAATGTTGTCGATCAGCGATCCAGACAATCAATTTTCGAGGTTAGCACACAAAAAGGATATATAGATTTACGCGAAGTTTTGTGTATCTTCAGTCTGTGGCAGTGATTTATCGAAAAACTGTCAACGCGATGAGATTCCTCAATGCGAAGACGATTCGTATCGATGACGAGGTATGTTTTTTATCATTGATCTTTTACGTTAGATGTCATTTCAGGATTTCGATGACGACAATCTCGAGGCTGTTGTGCAGAACAAAGAATTTTTTATGTGTGTTAAGGATACGTCTCTTGACGACGGATACTTGTGGATTTACGAGGTTTGCAGAATATCACGAATCACTTTCATTTTCTAAATGTTTGTGATGCAAGAAAATAAACAATGAAAATCATGTATTTCGCAGTTTCTTCTTTTCTTGCAGAAGATGCGAGATCGTCGGTTGAATCTCAAGTTCGTGAGCATCGAATCGTCGAGAGTGGGAGAGCGGTACAATTTCATGGATGACTTGGGAGAATTTGATGCTGATGAGCTCGAGTTCTACACGTCAAACCCTAATCAGCAGGTCTATTTTTTGAAATTTATTAAATAGTATTTACATTAAGTTAGTACATTTCAGCACTATTGTCCTATTGTGTAAATGAATACGATAATTTCAGCATTTTGTTTTGCAGGTTGACGGTGACGGTGAATCGGTCGTCATTACTGAGGGTCATCTGAAGATTACCATCCACGGATTAAGACGCAATTTGGAGTGGGATTCCGACGATTCATATGAATGGCCAGCCTATGCCTATGACCAGGAATGGGAGGGGGGATTTATCTCATTCAAGATAATTGAAGAGAATAAGCAGGATAACAAGTAGATCGTTGAGACTACTCTTTCCCTTGTTATGCTCGTTGATTCTAAATCTCACTAATCGATTTCGCGCTGCTGTAGTCTACATGTTGTAGACTCGGTTATAATAGCCCATCTTGTTATTTCATGCCAATTGTTTTTGTTAGTTGTTATCGTTCGTTATCGATCTTCCCTGTTTGTTCGTTTTCGTTTGTTCCTGCTGTTATAAGAAGAAGCCGATTGCTGATTCTAAATAAAGAGTTTGATTGGATGCATGATATTATTCGGCAGATGAATATGAGTCACGGCTCTGATTGATATCTGAAGCCGATGGATCCACGAGGAGGAACGATGATTGAGTGCGTGACTTCTGAGAGGGAGCGATCATCCTTACGCGCTCTCTCCTCTCTGACCTCGTGCCAAACAAGTCTCTCTCTGTCTTAATTGGCCATTCCCAGTCTACTTCTGTACTAGGATATCACTTTAACTTTCCGCGTCCGTTGTATTATTGTTAAAACGAATGCAATTCATAAATCACTTCAGATTTCTGAAGTTATTTCGAGATGTCTCGGGTTTTGAGGAGTTCTCTCCCGGAGAAGAAACGAAAGGGAAGGAAAGATGGGATGAGTTCTCCTATAGTGAAGAAACTAAAGGAGTTCGACGATAATCCGGTAATGAGAACGAATTTAATTGAAGTATATCTTTATCTATGTCAAAATGCGCTCACTGATTCATTATTTTAGTTTCCACTCCTCGATCTCCCGAATGAGATTCTTTTCCGAACATTTCCGTATTTCGACCTTGAAGATCGTATGAAGATGAGATCTATTGGAAATAAGAGGTTGAATGAAATCGAGAAGGAAACGAAGTTTCGATACGGAAGTCTGGAGATCAGTTACATTACACTCCCGAAATGCACAGTTAGAATTAACGGTTATGTATAAATTTACGTAGCTTTAATTCAGAAAGACCTCCGACTCGTCTGCGATGGTTTCGTTGTGAATCTCTCCCATTCTGCTGCCTTGAAGGAATTCGAGATACTGGAAGGAAACACTCACTTCAATCTGGTGGCTTACAAGGTTAACTAGGCCTTCTTTTACATAATAGTAATAACATGAATAAATTGTACCATAGATATGTCGTAATAATATTTCTGCAGACTTGCATTCCCGGAGACAGATCTATTTGTCAGTCTCTCAGTTTCCTCAAAGCGAAGACTATCGAGATCGCTGTTTTGGTGAGTAATCAAAGTCTGATTCGAGAAAAATAAATGTATTTATTCTCTCTTTCCACCCACTGAATTCTCGCAGGGCATCGATGACATAACTCTCGACATGGTTATCCACAACAAGGAGCGAGTCATAGTGAGAAGATCGAATGTGACGTCCGACGGACTTTGGAGTGTATATAATGCACGTTTATCACTTTTTATTGTTTTGTTAAAAATATAATTACTTAACTAAATAACCATTGCAGAAGATGAAGGAAGGAAGTGTGGGCGTGAAGTATGTCAAGGTGGAAACGCATAGTGTCGAGCCGCGATTCCGCTTCCTCGAGCGACTCGGAAAAAGTTTCAGTCGAATCAATGGATTCGTTCCGAAGAACGACAGTCAGCAGGTATTTCCTTCATTAGTATGCCCTGATCATATTCCCTGGAACAAGCAAGTGTTTGTATAGATGTAGATAAAGATGCGTAAAGGTACAATTGCGGGAGGGCACATTGTATTGAGTTAGTCCAATCTGAAGTGTCCACTTTATCGCCTGACCTATTTGATCAGAGATGACGAGAAAGTTGGACGGAATTGCAGATGAAGTACGATGACTTCCAATTGGTGGTGACGGAGGGAAATCTGCGGATTGTCGCGAGTGTCCTCTGCTGGTGCGGACGATTCGCAGGATTCGTCTCATTCGAGGTTTGCTTGTTGATTGATGATTTCGAAGTAGCCACTACTTCGTGGGTGGGTCCGCGAAGCATAGAGAGAGAGAGTGTGCGAAGCGTTAGTTCAATATCTCGTTTGTCGATATTTCAGATCATCGATGGCGAGGATAAGGCCGAGAAGGACAGCCATGACAATAAGCAGTGCGACTGAAAGTGGACCATCTGTAAAAAAATAAGATCCTGTTGTGTACAGTTTCCGAAATTTTGAGTGCAAGAAGTCATTCTAGTGTTGTTGTTATTTCTTGTACATATTCCGGATTTTGTGCACGTTTTCACTGTAAGAAGTCACTGTTGTAACAGTGTAATAAAAATGTTCTGCGAAGAAATAGCTTTCGAGTTCCTATGAAAGGTCCGCAACCTTTGCGATTATCTTATTATTATTTTGGAAAATATCGCAGGGAAGGAAATTAGAAAGTATTTTGTAGAATAAATATTTTTGAAATGTATTAAAAATTGAAACAAGGGGTTTTTTAATTTAGAAATTACATTTGCGACACGATGCATACACCGTAGTTTACGCTCTAAACTACGTTGCCTCTGGTTGATTCTGCTCTTTTCTTGCATGATTCATCGCACATTTCCGTTCATTATCAATATTGCATACTCTAACACGCGTGTCCTCGCGTTACTCTAGGTTTCGTTCAAAGGGAAGCAATAGCAGCGAAGGAATCGCCTAGTAGGATCGAGAACGATATCAAAATGCTTCGTAGTTGATACAATTGATGTGTTGCCTCGATGATCTCACTGTTACACCACATGCTCGATTGTAAATATTCTGTTTCCTTGCACGTTTGTCGCTGCCAGTTTATCAGAGACTCTAATCATATTTATGGTCAGCGGGTCTCGGGTAGATTTATGCAGGGGCGAAGTTTGGGTTACGGTAGAATATGCGTAACCTCTTATTCCTTCTTCTCCTGCAATGGACATCGATTGATTGGTAGATCAATGTCTATATTTACCTCTCCACCCTCCTTGGGAGGATCCTCTACCTTGCTCTTCTCCTTCTCTTCGCCTTCTTTCTTCTCTCCCTCACCCTCCCTGAATGAATTGATTACTGTATCTGCCAGTTACAGTATACTCTCACTTCTTCTCTCCTTCTTCCTTCTTCTCTTCCTTCTTCTCATCTCCCTCCTTCTTTTCGTCCTTCTTTTCCTGAATGAGAAAGTGTACATTGAGTGAAGGTGGGATAGTCAACCTCTTCCTTCTTTTCTTCCTTCTTCTCCTTCTTTGAGCCTTCTCCCTCCTTCTTTTCTTCCTTCTTGTCTTTCTTAGATTCTTCCTTTTTCTCGTCCTTCTTTTCCTTCTTCGATCCTGAATTGATTTGGTTACGGTATGCCATTGACTTGTCAATCGATACCTTCTTCCTTCTTTTCCTTCTTTGATCCTTCGGCCTTTCCTTCCTTCTTGGACTTCTCTCCATCCTTCTGAAATGCCATCATCAATTACCGTATCATTCTGATTACAGTACCTTAGCTTCCTTCTTCGATCCATCTTTCTTGCTCTTATCCTTTTTCTCTTCTTTCTTCTTCTCAGCCTCCTTCTGTAATCGATCGATTCCTTTCCTACAGTATTCCATCTACCGTACCTTTTCCTTCTCGGTAGGATTCTCGTCCGTGACTGGAGTGACTAACATGTTCTCAACCAGCCCTCCATCCTTGTCCTTCTCTCCTTCCTTCACTTCCTTCTTGGACTTCTTCGATTTCTTCGATCCTTCCTTCAATTTACAGTACTTCAGTATGAGATCACGGTAGCTAAAGTACCTTCTTATCATCCTTCTTGTCTTCTTTCTTGCTTTCTTTCTTTTCCTCATCCTTCTTTTCATCTTTCTTCTCTTCATCCTTCTTTTCCTCATCCTTTTTCTCTTCATCTTTCTTTTCTTCGTCCTTCTTCTCCTCATCCTTCTTTTCGTCCTTCTTTTCCTGAAATTGATAGTTGAATACGGTAGATTTTCAGTGATACAATACTTCATCCTTCTTTTCCTCGTCTTTCTTCTCTTCCTCCTTCTTCTCATCCTTCTTCTCTTCTTCCTTCTTTTCTTCCTCTTTCTTCTCTTCCTTCTTTTCCTACAAGAAGGATGACTCCATTTCACCGTCTCCTCATCCCTCTTCTCGGTCTCCTATTCCCATCCTCTCTTCATCCTTACCTCCTCCTTCTTTTCTTCCTTCTTCTCTTCTGGTTTGGCTGCAGCAGCTGCAGGTGCTGCAGGGGCGGGAGCGGGTGCAGGAGCAGGGGGTTTGGCAGGAGACGGCAGAGGAGGCTTCACGCCAGGTTTAGCGGATGGGGGAGGCTTCTGTAATTGGCTACGGTATCGATTGATCGGCAGTTGAGATTACGGTATCTCTGGGTACCATACCTTCTTTCCACATCCCAAGATCAGTGCCACAAGTGGGACAAATGCGATTAGAAGACACAGGAACATGTTATCGGCTTTCTGGAATACAATATGGTTTGGATACGGTAGAGTATGAAGATGGGCTGCGGTATGAGTCAATGGAGCTTCGAGGATGTAGCGATTGGTTACTGTATTCGGTAGTGGGGATCCAAGGGTACGGAATCTCTTGACGATAATAGCTGGGGAGAGGGAAGGGAAACTCGCCTTCGAGAAGAAGCTCGATACCGGCCACTCGTGATCGGTGAAGGTGAATAAATGAAGTGGAGAAGGAGAGAAACGAGAAGAGGAGAGAGGGAGGGGAATGAAAGGATGGAGAAGAGGGATAAGGGAGATGAGAGAGAATATGGAAATTGAGTTGAGATTAGAAATGGATTTAAACTGTTATTGAATGATGGAGAATAGAGTGGAGTGGATCGCTTTTACTGCAGCCACAGTATTCAGATTGCTCATAGTTGTCCTTCTACCGTCTCTTGGTATATTTCTTATCGTATGCCATTTCATTCCCCGAAATTTATCTCTGATTTGTTCAACATTTTGCAGTCTCGGAAGAGATGTTCAGCACTTTCGGAGCGTCGTCGGATGAGGAAGAAGAGGAGGAACAGGAGGAGGTCAGATCGTTTTCTCACACTTTCTATCCCTCCTGATTAATGTGTTTCGCCATCAGCAAGATCTTCGGACCAATAATTCCACGAATTACATTGCTCAAACAACATCATTTATTGAGCCAATTTCCAGGTGTGTTTCCTCACCCTCCCCAACGAGGTCATCACTCGCATCTTCACTCATCTCTGCATCGCCGATCGATTGAATGCAGCAGCAGGTACCGTAGTCTAGGAGTGATTTCAGAGTACTGTAGTTCCGAACTCCGAGCTACGAGCCGACAAAAACGCTATTTTCGCAGCAAACCAACGACTAAACGAGGTCGAGAGGAAGGGAGAGTACTACACGAAGAAGCTGCATATCGAGGTGATTTTTTGTTTCATTGTAATCTTATCCTCTTTTGGATGTCTAATGTCGTCAATAACGTTGATCCCTTTCGTCTCTAAACACTTACTATTCTTAGATGGAGGTTCGATTCAACTGGAAGACGTTCAGAGACCGCGCCCTCAATCCGGAGGATGGGTAGGTCAATAGCTCAATTATCGATTAGTGGCCTCACGGTGATCATCGCCGTTGCAGGAACGAGTACAAGTACCAGCGGATGAACGAATTCGAGGACCTCTCGTGTCTCGAGCGGGTGTTCAGCAACACGTCCTTCGGAGCAGTACATGTTCATGTAAGTAGATGCCTTTTTTATATTAATTTCGAAAAAGGGATTTTCGAAATTGCAGTTCCACCTCGATCGTCCGATCTACCGTCGACTGATGGAGCTGATCAGAGATTGCGACGCGCCCGATCTGTCCATGGAGATCGAAGTGGGTCAATCACCTGTTTTCCCTATGCAATGCGACTCCCTGACAAAAGCTTGAGACCTGTTAGTGTTCTGGGACGATGTTTGACAAGAAGTCAGCGAATGGTTTTGCTTGATTCCACTTTCGAACCGTATTCCATTCGCAGGACCGAAACGAGTCTCTGGGCGACTCGGCCACGTACGATATCCTCTTTCTTGATCTGGTGATGAAGAGGAGAACCGTCGTGTTCAAGAGTCACTGCAGGGCGAAACTGCTCGAGAAGGGGTTCGATAGGGTCTATTCGGTGAGGTTCATCTTACCCTTTATTGTGGCAGCAGAGCTCTGCCATTACGAAAATAGTTGAATTCTTGAATTTAGTTTAGTCGTTTAAAGTAATGTCGCATTAATTTGCAGTAGGATACAACCGTGCTTGCCGTACCAATTTCGAAGAGTTCAAAGAAAATAATATTGTTTCATCGTTGAGGCGATTATGGTTCGATCGATTCCGCTCGAGTCGCTCGAGATCCACGGTTATGTGTGCAAGTTCGTGCTCGATTTGATCGGATTCCATGTGGGATCTCCGGACGATCCGGAATTGATCTGGTCGCGCGAACCCGAGAAGTTCACGGTTAGTATCACTTCACGATAACATTATTACGTCATTGCAACACACGGTCTGACACACTCCGCAAATCTGAACGGTGGTGTGGTTTGGATCGCACTGTGCGTACATACTAGGGGCGCACAGTGCGACTAAAATTTCGGCGCGAGGTTCAATTTTTCTCAGTTTTGTATTTTTAATAAATTAATAAATTTTTGTTTCTTTATATCTGTCAAACATTCTATAATATTAGTTCGCATATCACGCGAAAAAAACGGAAAACATGGCGATTGGAGGTAATTAGCCAGTAGTAAACGCGAAGTGCATATTTGTGAACTTAGAAAGTAGCTAGAACATTAAAAAGAGGCGGAGAGAGCAATAGTCAACCGTGAAAATAAAAGAAATTGCGTTGAAATTTATTTCATTAATTTGAAACTCTTGAAAGGAGGACTGGAAAAGCCTGAGAAATGCTTAACTACGGTATCATACTGTATTTTGAGAGTGGTCGCGCACAGTGCGGAAATGGCTTAGGGGGCGGGGTCTGAAAAACGTGCGGCAGTTGCGCTGTCAGACCGTGCAACAGTTTCCGACTACCCAGTTATCTCTCTTCAGGTCTTCCTGGACGATCAAGAGAGCTTCGTCATCTTCAACAGACACCTCAAGATCACTCTTCCATCCGGATTCGACCCCAATCCCTCCTCGCTCTTCTTCAAAATCTACGATGATGACGAGAAGATCAAAGCGGAGATCGAAGAAATGAGAGAGAGAGATGATTATGTTTGGAGAAGAGTGAACCGTGTTTAAATTTCTAATTGAAGTTTAATTGTTGTAATGATTATTTGATTATTGTATTGTAGTCTCGTTCTTATATTTCAGAAGTTTTATTGTATGTATCAATCTACTTTTTTACTCGATTTTTGTAAACCCAAGCAGAATTTGTTATGAAACGGAAGAGGTCCAAGTTTTTATGTGGGTAATTGTAGGATAAATCGGTTTCGAGACGAGAGCGGAATTCAATTATCGGACAGCTATAAGATAAATTATTTATTTCAACGAACAATACCTTCTTGAAAGTCCAAACAAACGCATGAGAAAGATACATAAATGAACTACAATTGAAGAAAAGGAGGAAGGATAGACTGAGAAGCCCGGAACGGAAACAAATTAGAAGAAATGAATAACGCTGATCCGAATATAGATGAAAGTGAAGGCGATAATATGATAATTGTTCATAATAAATATGAATATATTACTCATCCTCTATAAATTAGCGCTACTAACACAACATCAAGTGAATTTGAACTAACCGAACTGAGAGGATGGAGATTTACATCAGAGAGCTAAAAAGGGATGATGGTGAAAGTATGTAAATTACGGGACTAGACCAATGAACAGCTTCTGATGGGTGGATATGCATAGTGGGAATTGGGGGACATCTACATCAATCAATCAATAGTGACAAACTAAGTAGTGTGGCTACCGTATCACATGGTGTCGTTTATCACTCCTCGTCCGATTCCTCGGTGTACTCATCACTCGACTCGATCGGCTCTCCCTCTGCCTCGTCTTCCGTGTCTTCGTACTTGGGCAGAACCACCTCCTTCGCGGGCTTCACTTCCATCTGAGGAATCGATAATTGGTATTACCGTATCTCTTCATCACACTACAACCGTGGTGTTACCGTACTCCCCTACCGTACCTTGATATCCATGGCGTAATTGCAGTCAATGTACGAGTCGGACTGCACTCCCAACTGCAGCATGTACGAGCCCTTCGTCTCGGGCGCCGGGAATCGAATCTCCACCTGAACGGAACAATTTGTTTTGAATTCTATAACACATTGCACCACCTACAAGGAATTGGACATCATGTTATTATCCATCGCAAACCCTGCTGCCCTAATCAAAAAGTAAATTAATAGTTTATACCGCGAACTAACAACCAAACGTAGCAGCATCAATTGAACCAGACTTCATAAACCACGCATTTGAAACCCCGTTGCCACCATCAATCAATCCTCTCTTCTCTACCGTACCGTCTGCTGGTCGACGAGCGTCTTGCACGAGGTGGCGGGCGCGATCAGACGGCGCTGCTGCAAATCGATAATCGTTAGTCTACCGTATGCTACCGTAGTCAAAAGCTACCGTACCCCCTTCTTCTCCGAGAAGGATAGTGTCAGCCACCACCACTCGTACTTCTCTCCGGGGTAGAACGGGCAGTGCACCGGGTGCGTCTCATACGATTTCGCCTGCATATTATTTCCAATTTCAACTTGCTCATTTTCAGTTCCACTTACTCTATTACTCACTTCTTGCTCAGGTTACATCAATACAAGCGGGTGAAATGGATCCAAAAATTACAATATAGCCACTCCTCGATAGCCATCTACCGTAGTCCTCCCCTGTCATACCTCTAGCACTGGCTTCTTCGTCTCTGCCACCCAATCGTCCTCGTCCGAATCGTCGTTGGGAGAGGCGCCGCTCGCCTCGTCGGCCGAATCCTGAGAAGCGATCGATAATGATCAACCGTAATCCTACAGCCTTCGATCCCCCTCTACCGTACCTTGTCATCATCCTCGGATTGGCTTGCACTCTCATCTCCCGATTCCTCCTCTCTCTTCGCTGCCCTTCTCTCCTTCTTCTTCTCAGCATCCTTGGGAGTATCGGGGGTGGCGGGAGTCTCCGACTCGGCTGCAGCTGCTGCTGCGGCAGTCGAAGCAACGGCCGGAACGAGTACCTGAAAATAGTGTAATTCTTTCAATTGCAAAAAAGCCAAGTCATAATGAATTTGGGGAAAATCATTCAGACATCTAGTACACGCGACACCGCAGTTCACATAGTTCCTTCAGGAGCATCAAATCTCTATACGAAATAAGAAAAATGGCATTGTGTTGTCTTGAACTTTACCAAACATATTAATTTTTTTTTCGTCCTTTATGTGCAAAAAAGAATCGCAATTCCCTCCTACCATACCTTCTTTCCTCCCTTGTTCGCGGGTTTCTTCTTCGCTCCTCCCTTCTTCTTCTGCGGCTGCTTCTCCCATGCCTTCTTCTTCTAAAATACACTACTGTCATTACCATTTTATTTCACTATTGAGTTTCAATCATCAGTTATTTGTTTTTATGGTAGTGGAAAGCAGAGCAATAACACTCAGTGGAATCTCCATTCCCTTCATATTCACAGTGAAACGCCTCTCCTCCTTTTTCCACAAAACTCTAAATTCGGCAGATATTATTTTTCTAAAACTCAAAATGAAGTGAAAGCAACCAGTCCACCTTCTTACTCTTACATCTACACAGTATAACGCCTATCCCCCAGACATGACCTTTTACCCCCCCCCCTTACCTTGATATCATTGGGAGTAGCGGGGGTCTCTCCCTCCTCATCCTCCACCTTGATCTCGTTTGCCTCGTCATCCTGCCATTCATTTATTTCGTTTAACCATTTTATTCAACGGCTGAGTTGATCGCATTGTCGCTGGCATCAACATCTCTTACTCATAGGCACCATGAGACACCAGCCACACTAGCTAATCAGAGTGGACCCATCTCCATTTCCCCCTCCTCCCATCTCCTCACCTCATAGCTCCTCATCAGAATGTCGTCGTTGGCTGCAGCGGGGTCGAGCAGCGAGAGGCGCGTCAATTTCACCTGTAATTATTTTTCAACCACCCATTCAAGAAATCAAAACGGCAAACCTAGCTTGAACTTCATCACACTGTGAAACAGTGAAGTCAGTGGGAAGTTTGACAACGGCGAATTACATGCGCACCAATCAATAACTACCGTACCTTGAGGGTGACGAAGCATCCGGCGGTGATCTCGTGCGCGTCGTCCTCGCCAGGAACTGCAAATTGATAATACCGTAATCTTCAGTCATCGATATCTACCGTACCCTCGAAGGTGGTCTCGATGTGCAGACGGGGCATGGAGGTGAGCACGATGATCACGTCACGGTACTGCGCGTCCGTCAGCGAGTTCAGCACCTGAAAATGTTGTTGTTGTTGTTATTCCAATTACTCCGTACTAAAAATAAAACATATGAATACATCAAACATAGATGAAAAAGTCAGGTGGTGCATTTTTCGAAAACCCGGGTATGTTTATGAAAAAACGTCGAAAATAGGCCAATTCTTTGAAAATCGGGTATCTTTTCAACTTTTTGATGGTTTTACATGTTGACTCAACTCTCGAAAACCGGGTATGTTTACTGATTCTAGGTAGTGTTCGACGACCTTTTCCTACTATGACATCAAAACAAAATAATAACCTGTCGTCTCTTCTCGTTGTCCAGCTTGGCGAGATCCGAGCACGAGTTGACCTGGAAGAAATAGAAAGTAGACTTGCGAATTTTTAGCGCAATTGAATGCGTAAGTACGGAAAGGTTCCTCCCATGTTTTCGATTTGACCTCATTTCGCTTTACAAAAAACACAATCCGTCAAATTCTTATTCCACTAGTTCTTCGTCACCTTACAGGTTCAAATGTTTCTAATTATTTCAGCATGGCGTCAAAAATCACAAAAAAACTTGCGACCACTACTACTCTATTCCTCTCACTATTCAACTCTTTGTGGACATGCAAATTTCGACCACCTCACCTTCTGCCTCCTGATGTAGTTGATGTTGTAGTCGCCGATGTGCGGCAGCTGCAGCAGCACCGAATTCTTCGGCCACAGCGACTGCACCATCATCGGGAACAGTCTGAAAGGGAAATATTGAAGAATATGAAACCCGAAAAATTAGTGTTCCACCAACTCTGTATCTTCCTGTCTATTGCCAATTGTTCGATTTAGTCCATTTATCTCTTTTCAAAAAATAATAATCATCACTTGAGCACTGATCGTGCAATCGATACCGTACTCACTTGATGAGGTTGTCGATGGTCTCGATGGGAATCTTGGTGGAGGTGTAGTAGTTGATCTGCTGGGCGATCGACAGCATCTCCTCGATCAGACGGTGCGTGCGGGAGAGGAAGTATCTGGAAGGGTGAGAGATTAAGGGCGCACAAGGACAATTCGTGCTCCACTAATGCATCAAAATTCGAGGCATACTCATCCGTTGATTTGTTCCACTTCTCTGTTTTCTAAAATACCAATAATGTATTCTAACCTCTGATCGAAGAGAATATCCTCGTGCTCGATCGACAGACGAGAGAGGTGCGCGTGCAGCATGATACGAGCCTGTAAAGAAGCAAATACGACATATCGGATATCGATCGTGAATTAATAGCTAAATTTGCACAAAAAATGGATTAATTAAAGTAACATCAATAAATCTGACCTTGATAGAGTAGGGCAGACAGAGCGGACGTTCCTTCTTGTTCTCTCCCAGAAGGGGCAGGTGCTTCATCAGTCTGAATGGGAACATTTAAAGTGTTGATTTTTAGCGTTTCACATAATGTTCAAGGTTGGAACATGACTCACAAATTTGTTTCAGCCGTGAAATAAAATAAATACAAATAATTCAATCACCTGAGGAAAAAATATACGTCAACGCACGCAATCACTATGGAAACCCGCCCTCTCCACCTCTCCGAGACCCCTCCCCCTCCTCTCCTCACCTCGGCAGCTCAGCATCGTCGGCCTCTCTCAGGATGATCTCATTGTTGTACTCCTTGTTGAACTCGAACGCCCCGCCCAGCACCATGATCGCGCCTGAATAGAAAATGTTGAGAATTGGTCCAACCAGTTAGAGTTTCACTGCTATGATAATATTCCTACTTTTACGAAATATTGATTTCTTGAGAGCATCGATAAGGTAAGCACGCAAATACATCCTATTGTTAGAAAATAATCGATTATTGCTCCAGTCCGCTTAAAGTCTCACTGATGTCATGTTATTGGAAATTTTCAACGATTATAGTTTTCCGAATGCAAAGATAATTTGAAAAAAAAATCTCATGAACTAACGATGAATCTCCATTCGCGGCGTCTTTCTGATGAAGTAGCCAAAGAGCTGCGTCGTATCGAGCAGAACCTAAATAGACGAATTTCAACTGTGTATTTTTTTTAAAAAGCCTAGAGACAATTGAAGTACGAATGACATCCACACTTTCTAGCAAACTAGAAACCGGAATTCACCCACTGCCAAGAGCATCAATATATACATTTAGAATAAAAATTCCGTCACAAAATGAAGCCTTCAAATACAATCTAGACTATCCAACAAACCCGAAAATCACAACTTACCTTGTCCACGTTGTACTTGATCGAGTTGTACCACCAGTAGCCCTAAAATCGAATCCTTATCCACTGTGATAATGAATAAAGCAGATTACTACAATAATCACTAATCAATAACTCACGACTCCGACGGGAAGGAGGATCATGAAGATGAAGCCATAGAAGGCAAGCACCCACACTCCGTACTCCTTGCTCACCAGCCATTTGGGGAGGGCTATGCCGAATTGGGTGGCTGCAAATTAGATTATTTTAATACAACATCCAAGCCGAATTCAGATAAATAAATATAAAATTAATTAGATCTTACCAGTAGGTCCATCGGGATTGCCGTACTTCTCCCAATTCTCGCGAGAAGCATCGTCAGTCAAAGCCTGCAAATTGTTATTATCAAAATTAATTACTTTAAAAAAATTATATATAAATAAATAGAAGCCAAGCGCTCTTACCTGGTAAGCCTTGGCAACGCGATCGAACTGGATTGCATCTCCTCCCTTATCCGGATGGTACTTCTTCGACATATCACGATACGCCTTCTTGATTTGCGAAGTCGTCGCTCCCTACAAATTCCTCTCTATTATTGTGGAATAATAGACAGTTTATGCATGAGAACTTTGTAATGGATCTAATCTCTCGATAAACTTATGAGCTCACATGGTCCAATTCGAGGATGGAGTAGGGATCGTACTCGACGTGAGTGTTCTCGATAGAGGCGACCTTCTGCACGAGAATGGCCAGAACCACCCAGGCGACAGCCAGAACAACGATCGATACCACCTGTAAAGAATTATTGTAGATTCTCTCAATTTATTTGATCAAGTGGCACTCAGCAGGAAGGCGTGTTCGCACAACACAAACCCATTGTGATTGATGTGTTCACAAACCGAAAAAGTTCATGGCTCATGTGATTCGCCGTTCAATAAAAGGTTAACACTCGACAGGTGATACCTTCTTGGTCTTTCGCCAGGGCTGGATAGCGGCCTTTCTCCTTCTCTTGTCCACATCTCCCTCACACTGACACAGCTTCTCGTCGACTTTCTCCTCTACTGAAATGGGAAAAACCTGATTTTCACAGAGATTGAGGGAGAAAATGATCTCGTATTTGTAATAGAAGAAGTGCAAAATGCCAAATTGTAAAGCACTAACCATGTTGATCTCTAGGGAAGAAGAAGTAGGTGGCCGGGAAGAGAATCAGTGAGTAGAAGGCAAGCATAACATAGTAGAAGGTGTTTCCGACCTCATCGTACTCGAATTCGGCTCGACCCATCGCGGTCGAGGTATACCCTGTTCTGAAGAAGGATGGGATGACTGACAAAAACGATGGTGAAACGAAATTAAATGCAGCGGAGCCTAGTAAAGTGACGAAACGCGCGTGGAAACGAGAGCTTTCGAGAGCAATTCGAACATTCGGACCAACACATCATCCCTGTCCGGTTATACGGTATCCCGGCTCTCCCAGTCCGCGTCCGTCTGTTAGGCCTTATAATCCGCGCAAGACCAATTTCCAAAACGCGCTTTCAAACAATGATTTTTTAACATCCATTCGATTTTTCCTCGTTTTCAATGTTTTCCACTCGTTTCACGTGTACATTTCTCTTGTCGCACGCACTAGTGATGCTATGCGCCCTCAGGTTCACCTTTACTTCGCCCGTGTCTGTGTCTATACAGTAATAGCCTCGGGGGTCCACTCTAATTTGTTTACACATCGCTGTTCTCGCGAGATCCTCTTTTTCGTCCACTAGAACGAACCCTTTCACCGTGAACAATCGAGAGCTTTTCTCACACAGGCTCGCCTTCTCTTGACAGACTCATTTTCCCTTTCTCCTTTCCCTCCTTTCGAAATGCGACTGCATTTCCGAGTATCCCTTCTGTGTTCCTTTATTATTTGTCCCCTGAGACCCTCTCCCGCTGAGTGTCCACTACTCTGATAGAGGAAATGATAGTGATCCCTCCTCATTTCCCCTTGAGGCCCCACTCCAACGTCCTTTCCCCTCTCTGCTCCCTTTCACTTTGCCCTTTCCCCCCTCCACTGTTGTTGCACTGTCCCTTCTTCCCCCTTCTCTCGGCTATCTCCCATACGTATCTCGTGCCAGACGCTCACTAGCCCATCTGGCCGAGTATAATCGTTCTTAGCCCTCGGGAAAGCCCCTCCGGTCTCTGTCCCCATTTTTCTTCCTTCCAGCACACCGCACTTTCACTACACACGTGTGTACGATTCGTCCTTTTCTTCCATTCTTTTTTCTTGAAATACCAGCGCAGTTTAGGGACAGCAAATGACTCATCAGCAGAGGACGTCCCCTTCTTCTCTCCCCAATTTCCATCATTTTTTGCTTTTCTCCGCCCCTCGTCAATTCGATGGCCTAGTCTCACTAGAAATGCCTTCCTTCCGGCACTTCCCCTCTTGAATCATCTCAAACCCTCTCCCCTCTCTGCTTGTTTACTGGTTCATATTTTGATATTCGGAGAGTGGTCTTATCTCTGGACGTCAGAACAAACTTGACTGTGACTGCTCAAGGACTAATGGTTTTTTTCTCGATCCTTTCTCTTCTATTTCTCGTAACTTGATTGGCTCCCAGATAGCATTAACACGCATGTCATTCACAAGTGAATTCCCCAGGCGAATCCGAATTCTACCCTCGTTTTTTCCACGTCATTTGTCTTCTCCTAAGCACTCATCACTTGGGGACTGCGGGTCGATTATTCCTTCTCTTTGCCCTCTCTCATGTTTTCGAATTGTGTTCTAGCTCTGCCTATTTCACATAATTTCTCTGCCATGTGAGACAGCGAATGAAATGGAGAGACCATTCCGTGTTTTCATGTCGTTAGAATGACACGTATTCGGGTTGTGACAATTAGTAAATGGATACGCTACTCTCCTCGTGATTGCCAGGCACAACGTGGTTATAAACGTGCCCGGTTCGCAATATTTTTAGAATATTCTAGTTTTCTTATTCATTCTTGTAATATTTACGTGCTAGCTGTACTTTCTCCTTTAAATAGGAAGCTCGAACGAAGGGAAATACTAGCCCTCTGCACTTTCTCACCCGTCACAATGTTCTGATCTCCCATTCATCAATTTTCGCCCTCTTTCTCTCACTTTTTCTTGCGTTGCTCGCACCTTTCTATCGGATTTCTCCGATCTCCCATTATCACAGTATTATGCGGGCTGGTTTTCGCTGTAAATCCGCTGTATATCTCGAGGGATTCAGTTGGGATAGCTGCCCTTTCATTAGTTATTCGACAGAATGCTCACTAGATGGTTATCAACGTCTTTTCTAGTTTGTTTTTCGTCCACGCCGTTTCTGTCTCTTTCCGGCCATTGTTATTTCCTTCGTCAGTCCTGTCTCTCGATCATTTAATAATCTCCATCAATTCGTCAGCCTCGTAGACCGGGGGAGTGGTCGGAAGGAGGAAGGAAGAGAATGGGAAGCAACTACACTAATGAGACCATCTCCCAACGATTGGATTTCACCGAATGGAACAAGGAAAAGTGGAAGGATTTCGGAGAATCCTGCTTTTATGTTGGTTTTACTTAATTTTTAATTTTTTCTGTTGCTCATCAATCGTCGAAATGCCATTCGTACTAATGGGAAACAGCGATCGCATTCATCTTTTTCTCTCTTACTGAGCAATTGTCGCTGACTAAGCGGCGCCCACTCATTATTCATTTGTTCTCGTGATTAAATGAGTACCCGAAGAACTATTAGCCATCCCTTGATATCAAGGGTGTAGCCTGGTTCCAATCCTAACGCATGGGGTGCCGATAAGAGGGATTGGGAAGAAAGGAGTGATAACACCACATTGCAACCACAAAGCGCCATGCTAGGCATACCCCTCCTGTCCTCTATTCCGCCCCTGGTTAGTTTTGATGTGACCCAAGAAATGTCCCAACTCCAAAAGGAGTACAGTAGTTACAGTATCCACTGCAGGTGCTCCTCTCCTTCGCCTTCTTCCGGATACTGCAGTACATCGTGCGATGGTGAGATTTGATCTCCGATTTGGTGTTGTGGTTATCGATAGAACCGTGAACCTTGCACTCTTGAGAAGTGCATGAAACCTTGATTTCCCACCCCAATTATATGTTTGCTCTCTTCATTTTCGGATGTCCATGTGGATGATGTGATGTCCTCTCGTCGTGCCTCTTGCATGAGTCTCGTAGAACGTATGGTCCGAGCAAGGAATTATTCTCGGTTGGGCTGTCATCTTTCGTGAAAATTTGTGAAGAATTGGTCGATTTGAATGAAGCAGCCCAACTGGGAGGAGACCTTGTCCTAGAATTGATTTAGTTCACGAATAATCAATCTCTTCAGGTACCTGTTCGGGAAGTGCTACTTCCGCACGTTCTCCTACTTCGCCTTCCGAAGGAGAGCGGGCAGTGAGAGGAACCCCGCCGCGGATAGTACCACGCTATCGGTGAGTGAATTTGATTTTTTTGAGGATAACAGGCAGAAAGAATTAAAATATGCTGATCGCTGAGATGACATTCCAGTGGTGCAACCTCAGATCAGCAAGCGCTTCGTTTAGCATAAAAGCATAGTCTCAATTTGTATGCTTATTTCGAGTCTCTATTGGATCAAATGTAGGGGGTTTCTGAAAATGAAGTGAAATCGGTGTAACCTCTCTTACGTAGGCGATTCATACACTATAAAATATGCGTACTTTTTTATTTGATGCTTAATTTTATGCTTCTTACGATGTCACAGAGAGATCACGGCGTTGCGTTTTGAAAATTTACGTAGCAAGAGTGAAACTCTCCTCTCGCAGGCGATACCTCCGAATAAGAAATGGCGGATCTGTAATGAGATCGTCTCGCTCCTCCACGCAGCCGTCTCCGGCCTATGGGCGGGATACTCGATACTCGTTTACCAGGTACGGTAGAGGCGATCGAGAACTGAGCTGAATACGGTAATTATCGACTGCTTTCAGGATATCATCAAGGACATGATCAACTACAGGCATCCCGTCATCGTCAATCTGGTAAGTTACAGTAGACCGATCAATGGCTATCGTAGTCTCTATTGATCGATAACTGATTACCGTACCCTCTGCAGATCTTCGTCTCCACTGGCTATCTCCTCCACGATCTGCTCGATCTGCTCATCAACGAGCGATCGGTTCGAATCATCGAGCTGCTCTTCCACCACGTCGTCGTTCTCACCGCATTCGCCACCACTCAGGTACGGTAGGGGATTATCGATTGGAAGATACGGTAGTTATCGATTATTTTGATTTAAAAAAATCAAGATGCATTTTGCGATAGATGGTGATTTCGTGCCTCGAGTTGGATACTAGACTCAGCAACGCCCAGTTACTTTGATTGATTGGACGTCATTGGTGGAAATATATATATTTTTAGAGCGCTGTAGCACTAGGTGAATTTGTGCTTACGGTTGGATACTAGACTGGGTTAGATTTAAAATGTTTGATTGTGTGATGGATGAAAGATAATAAATATTTTATTCTCAGGTGACGGGTATGTTCCTGGGCATCGTCATCTTCGGTCTGCTGATGGAGCTAAACTCGGTCTTCCTCCACTCGCGATCCCTCCTCAATCTCTATGGATACGACAAGAAATCCACCCCATTCAAGTGAGAATTCATGCTGGATTTTATTTGATTGGCATCTATTTTTCCAAACTGGGAGAATTAGGTACAAATGAGTTTCAAAGGTGGATCAAAGTATTATGCGTGCCCGGAATTGTTGATCATAACTTGCTTGCGATGGGAAATAATATTTCTAGGCAGTATCACTTCCCCATATTTAAATTATGCAACTGATAACTATGCGAAAAGTGGTTTCATAAATATGTAAAATTGTTGATAATACGGAGCACACTTGATTTTTCTTCCTTTTATCGTTCAATGACTATTATTTATGGCAATAAAATTACAACTCATCAGGATGATCGCCCTTCTCAACATGGTCACCCTTCTCTTCTTCCGTCTCGGCGTCTCCATCTACCTCATGTACTGGCTGGTCAGTTTGTCGTTTCTCTCTCACTGTAACATTTCATATTTTCTGTTCGAATCAGTGCGTACATTGTATTCATTATTGTATAAATCTATTAAAACTCACTCGACTTTCTAATCCCTCCCTCCAGTTGACGGACTGCATCTTCCGTGCGTGGTACTTCATCCTGCCGTGCTTCTTCGTCATCGTCTCCCTTTTCTGCACCAACACCGTCCTCGCCTATCGAGTCATGGCCGCCGATGGATGGTTCGGAAAGGTGAGAATACTTTTCTGGCTCTATCCGGTGAATTGGCGTTGCGTACATACCATACAATACTGAGTACCCTGCAATCGGCAATGAATATCACTTGATCGTTGAATATAAATCAATAAATACTCCTCCTCGCCTATCGCTAACCTACAAAACGATATTTTTCCTTTCAAGAATCGTGCCCGTCAGCCCTCGCGATCGGCCGCCACTGAGAACACTGCGGTGGAGCAGGAGGACGACGAGAGCAAGAGCAGTGACGAAGACGAAGACGACGATGAAATACCCAATGGGGTACGGTAAACTATTGATCGGATAACGGTAGTCGATCAATCGACAACTGACTCATTTCCAGGTGTCGGTGACTCGACCAGACGATCAGCAGCTGGTCGCCAATGGCCATTCGACGGCAGCCACCGTCCATGCCTGAGGGATGATCTTTGATCTCTGATCACTCCCCTTTACACTCTGAACCATGCGCATCCCCCCTCACACACTCGAAATCAGCCCCACAATTCGTATCTCATTCTCACTTGTTCACAACTATTTAGCCCCCATTGCCATACGTTCGTCCTGTTGCACGCTTCTGTTACTAGCAAAGATTGCATGATACTCTAGGCTCGCGATAATATCGATTTGATCGGGTACGGTAGCCATCACTAGGCACTGTACTGGATTGTTGTTGAAACGTCGTTGTTGGTCCGTTGTATTGTCTTATCTTTCCCCTCGATAGATGCAATCTCATTGCTTACTTGACCACACTCTAGTGTGGATGACCCCTCCCCCTTTTACTTCTCGGGTACATTTAGTACATTATGAATTCTGATTCATGAATAGAGACAACCCGCTCGTTTGAGGTTCCTGAGAATTACATCGATTTTATGATATTTATTATTGTTCCAATCTTGTTTCCTTGCCTACTCTTCAACGATCGACAACTTTCCATTTCCACCTTCGAATTCCATTGTATTTGTATTAAAACGTCTCCTCTTCACAGAACGCTTACTTTGCAGATAAAATCATTTATTAAGAAATATTAGGACTCGATTTACAATATCTTTTGGAGCGGTACTCGTAATGTATGTCAGATGATGGGTACGGTAATGTACAGGACAGAGGGAGTGCGGTAGGGCATCGATTGGTTGATCAGACTCGCTTGTTGGCGATGGCACTGACCAGCTTGGCAGGATCCGCACCCGCCTCGATCGCCTGAGGGAATTGAATTAGAGTTGGCGAGAATACGGGAAGGTTGGCAACTCGAAAAAATGGCTAGGACAGAAGACGCTCTAATTATTACTGCTTCGTCATTATTTATTTATTGGCACACAAATTTGAGCAGTAACTCTCATTTTTGTCAGCATATTTGCTAACAATTAAAACCAAGATTGGTGAACAGCGCCTGCTCTTACTCTGCAATCATTTTAAAAGATGAATGAAGCCCTAATATGTCTGCTCTATGTTTCATCCATATCCGACTCACCCTGACGAATGCGAGCAGCTGCTCATCCGTGAAGGAGAGACCGAGCGTCGCCGCCATTTGCTTAATGGCTGCAAGAAAGAAGATTGGTGATGATCTCACAAAAGTTGCAAAACTAGGACAACCTCTAGTCCAGATCATCACGAAAAATTGTGAAAGCACATTTTCAAGTGCCACCAGCAGAATTTGGTCAGTTTCTGTTAAAACAATTCAGCCTTTTTCTCATTTTTCATTATGACAAATTTGACCATAATATTCCGAATGTTTAAATCGCGCGCTAATATTATCTTGACCCCGCTCATTCTAGTCCATCTCAACATTTATTTTCAATATCAGCCACACCCTCTGCCAGTACCAATATCACGGCGTTGGCTTTATATCAGCCATAGCCGATAAAAAATATTTAGCCGCCTTCTCTAAATGTAACTTCGATAGCAATCTTTTTTATCCCATTGATTACGCTAACCATTACACTGTAAATACTTATGTGGCAACATTGTTAGTCAAATCATTAAAGTGTCTTGCGAAAAATGCGAATTGTTTTCGAAGGCATTTTTTTCTCGGAGCGACTATGGATCTTACTTTGCATGGTTCCGTCCGAGATGTGTCCCTTAGACGTCGTTGGCTTCTGTCCGTAGCTGGGTCGGTTCATCTACAATTTTCCCCTCCCAACTGTGTTCCTTTTCATTCATACAGATATGACAACGATGTTATAACGTGTGGTGTGCAGGAAGTCGTCGTCATTTGATACATACATCTCGTTTATCTCTCGAGCCAAAACACTCATACATAGATGATCGATTAGACGAGCTTTCTCTCGATTGGTAAGGGTGAACAGGGTCAACGACAGTCTACTATAGAGGGAATCGGCTGTATCACTAGAGGGTCTGGCTTAGACGGACTCGGGGTCAGCGTCCACGGCGCGGAACCAGTGACCGCACTCGCATCTGAAATATTATTATTTTCATTTATTATATGAAAGTAAATCAGATATCACAATAGAAAAAATAAAACTACCTCTTGGGGGCTCCCTTGCGGATGGTCATGAAGTTGACGTGGCCAGAGTCAGGCTCGCCTGAATTCATTTTTAAATCATTGTGCTTACATCAATTTTAGCACAGAAAACATTTTGACCAGAAATTATTGCAGATTTAACAGAAGGGCTGTCAAACTCACACATGCAACCGACGATTCTGTCGGGGAAGTGAGAGGGGACAAGGTTGGGCTTCTCCTTGGTGGAAGCCTCAGCGCGGTAGTAGACCTTGGGCTCGTAACGCTGAAACGGAGGAAATATACAATTGATAAATCATGATACTAAAGCGCTTTACATTTATAATTCTCAAAGCAACCAAGAAAAAAGAGAAACGACGAACGCTAGGACGTCCTAGCTACAAACTACAATCCGGATGCAAACTGCAAGGACTCACATCATCTCCAGCGAGACGGGCGAGGAGCATCTTCTTCTCACGACCAGTCGCGTGCTCGAGGGGGTCGGGGTAGTATCCGTAGTCTTCGGGAGAGGCCTCAGTGGCGTACGAGCGAGTAGCAACGGGGGCCGACAGAGCGGCGCCCGTGGTGCGCTTGGCGAGAGCGAGCGTGGCACGCACCGCGAGTTGAGCCATCTGGAAGGATGAAATGAGCTTACCGAAATGAGAAATGAATAAGAAATACGCAAAATTTATTATAAACGTGATAAACTACACATTCAAACACGACTAACTTTGAGGCAAATTAGCTAATCAGGGAGAAATATCCCGGTTATTGAAATTACACATTACGAAAGACACTGCCACATTGCAGCTAATAAGCAAACAATATTATTTAATCAATAAAAACGTCAATCAATATTGGAGTTCGTTGGAGGTACGTGCGAAACGGCAACATTCAAAAACGCTCCAACTTTAACTGAGATTTGTGCGTTTTAGAGAATCGGGCCGAACCAATACAGGGCATGGTCGATAGATCTTAACAAGGAGCAACGAACAAGCCAAGAATAACAACGGATCGATAAAGACATCAATCAATAATCTGGTGTACTTGCCGAGACCACGCCCCTTCTTACTTCTTTTGTAGTCTGTGCTCAAGCATGTAAGTCGCGCCAGGAGAACTTCACGTGTAATATTTTTGAAGATTTTTGCAAATTTTTTAAAAAGAAAATATTAGTCAAATCATTTTTATTTTTATACTCTATTAACACCAGAAAAATTATTTATTCCGCTATGCCAATCCTCGTATCATCCATTCCCCATTGCGTTCGGAGCTGAGAGAAATAATTTTGTCCCGCTTCAGCAGATGTGAATTTCCAAATCATACCGCGTTTCATGCTGGAAAATTCCTCTGATTAACTTGTAATGAACAATGAGCAATGATCAAACCATTTGAGTCTCAGTTCGAGTAGAAATACGAGAAGAATAGGATGGACAGGTGCAAGTGCTACGGTCTCAAGAAATATCTGAGCTGACATGTGAGATGGGAGTAGGGTGGGGCATGAACTGAATTTAATGGATCTTTTAGACAGATTACTTTTCACGCACGATTGGAAATAGAAACTGCCCGACAGTTCCAATCATGGTCATGATAAAATGCAGATACATAACCGGCAACAGTACCCCACAGAATCGGCTGTTCTCTTTCAACTGGAACCAAATAGCCGTCGAAAACCCGATAGATCAAAGATTTTACCTGATACCGTAGTCCAACCGAATCATCTTTCGACTGTTTTCTACAGTAATTTACCATCAGATCCACATGAAAATATATTACTGTACTCAATTGTACCGTGATTAGAGTTATCGATGTGATCTAGAGTACGGTAGTTTTTCTTCGAAACTTTCCTACGATACCTTGTATCTCTCTCTGCAGATTTCTCTGTTCGCAAATGGGTAGTTGGAACGAGATCGTAAAACTGGTCTGATGAATTCATGAGCGAGAATGTAAGAAAAACAATTGCAGATGCAGTCTGTAGATCAAACATGAGTATTGGCATTTCGAGAGAATTTACGATTCAGCTGCCGAGGCTGATCACGCAAATTTATTATTAGCTTGATATCAGAGATCTCGGATTCGAAGGGTTATAATAAATTCTTGTTCAATGGGCCGGCTATTTTACGGTTCAGTAAAGTAACAAAAATCATACCCATGTTTTATTCGTGTACACAATTATCGATGAAGAAAGATGTAGTCAAAACTTAATACTTTATCGTTTACAGAAATGTATCACAATCTGCCGACTAGATATGGCTATTCTAAGTGGTCGCTTCACTATTTCTCTTCGGGTTTCTTGAATTTCTCTAGATAATCTTCGAGGCGCTTAGACAATTGTTGCAATGAAGGAACAACGGGAATCTGCAATGACTCGAGTGTCTCTGACAGCTTATTTAAAATTGGTCCGGTAGCATCTTCTATTGCTTTCTGATTTATTTGACTAGGAGGGAGCAGCTTAGGCATCATCTGAAAGTGACCTACTGATACGCGACTGAGATTGGGAGGACTCACTTCATAATTCTGCGCAACAAAGGCGCCGCCGTAAAAGCCCAAAGATGCGGTGAAGAGATGAGAGATGAGACCCATTCTAAAACAACCGAAAATTAATTTATTCAAAAAATATAGGCGCTACAAATTAAAAAGGGATGGTTAAATATTAAGAAAAAGATCGATGTACACTTCACTCCTATGAATAATCGTTGCCGCGATACTTTAGAACATTAAAAAGCGCACATTAAATAAATCAATTCGGCAGGATTCTCACAGGGTTAAATACCAATGATTTCACAACTTCTGAATCATAAGCACGTATGAGCACTAATCAAAGCAATGTGATGCTAGTCACACCGGACAACCTCGGATTTCATAAGAATGTGCGATAGTGGACGAAAGTGCGATAAGGCAAACGAGCAACGTACGGTGAGAAATACTATGATTTTGGGTGATGGCGAAAGAGGAACGTCTAAATATCAAAAATGCGTATTAAACCGACTATGGCGAAAGGAACTGACGAAGAAAAAAAGATATATGAAATACCGAAACGGCTACAGCTTCGCTTACAAAAAAAAGAAGCCGAGCAATACCGTATACGTTTTCTAGAGTTAGGTCGCAGCGCTGGGTCACATTTAATATTAATATTTTAAATTATTTAAAAATCAATTGTTCAGAATAATTTTTATTTTCATGTTTTCCTATTGTCGTTTTCCTATTGTTTTCCTATTGTCTAGCTTCCAACTCCTTGCTTAAAAAATTCTTTATGATGGCGATTATTAGGTACACGTGTAATAGAGAAGATCGGAGATCTCGGAATGGAATTACGGGGAGAGGGAAGGGCTGAGATTCAGAGTAGACAATTGGTTGTTCTCGAGATTCATGTATTATCATCGCTGTGCAGCCGTCTTTGCAGCTGCTGCAGCAGCTGCAGCCATGTAGGGCTGCCAGTTCCCGGCTGGTGGCTGCGGCCTCTCTCTGCTGCACTGCTGAAGCATGTGTCGCAGATGGCCGCGACGATGCAATTCGTGCAGATCCATCGAACCTGCGTATTGAATTCACTTCAGTTTCACTAGGCATCCAAATTTAGTCAGCATGAGATGAAAATGATTGTGATTCGATTCTGATGACCATGCAAACGAATTTGAGTCTTCAGCAGTTTTCTCTTCGCCTTCACCTCCAATGAACTGTCCGCACACGAATACATAGGGGAATCTGCCTGCTCCCGTCAAATTCTGAAGATCGATGTGCAGCTGACGCTGCCATTCCTCCTCTCCGGCGAGTTCTGAGATGAATTCTTGCAATTCAATGAACACCTTGCATTATGTTCTCATTCAAGATTTATCGTAGATCTTTTTCGACTCACCCAGGAAATGCGATGCTACATCAGCGTAGTTAATCGCCAGCAATCGCTTTGCACTGTGGCAAGCCGGGCACGACTCAAGTGTGTAGATCATGATGGGGTACCTGAGAGAGATCAGATATCAACATCAATATCGTCAAAGACCAAAGATCAACTCACATCCTACTCTGCTTCTCAATATATCCGGCGTAGCTGTATCCATACGGGGATTTAATCGTTCGATGGCCTCCTGATAACTTCCATTGATTAATTTGCAAATATTTTTAAGGCTAACCTCTCTCTTGCTCAGGTTGGGATGGGAAACTCCTGAATGGCGGTACGGTCGGAGCTGGCCGAACGTACTCCGCCGGTCTACCATACTCTACTGGCGGTCTCCTGATTCCAGGAAGTGTGATGTATTCCGGGGATTGCACACCATATCCTGGTCGGTTGCCATAATATGGTTGTGGCTCTACATAGCGCTCGCCGTAGCCTGAGTCCTGAATGGGATTCGTGTCACTGTAGCTTCATTGCTATCGATCGCACCACAACTCTCGCGGGCCGTGGCCGGTAGCTGCCAGGGCCGTCGTATGGTGGCGGGCGACCGGAATATCCTACAAGACGTATTAGAGGGACGGAGATCGAGTTGACTGAACCTGGTATATTCGGGTAAGGAACCGATGGGTAGTTCTCTACAGGAAGGAGGGGCACTGCTGGATCAGAGATGTGCGGGAGGCCAATGTCAGAGATGCCCGAACCTTAAAATCAATTGGAAATATCAGAAATGAAGAGATAGTTCTCTAAATAAAGACAGATCTCACCCATCGCATTAATATTGAAATACTCCGGATAGGCGCCCTTCGTAAGCACGAAGACGTCATTTGGACGTCGCTGGCGAAAGCGAAGCGGGGCGAGGGGAGCTGAGATCGATAAATGGTTGATACTAGGAGGAGCCTGAGTCATCGTTTGCTCAATCGATTGAGAAAATGATCTATCAATCGTGAAACATATCCGAATCGGATCACGGAATTCACCTGCAGCGGCAGCCATCGGTCGGTACTCCTCCATGGGTGCGGCTGCAGCCTCGACTACTGGTCGCACGACCGGTTGCTGCACGGGTCGTCGTTCCCCGTAGATGGAGGAGTAGTGCTCCTGTGGGGGAGGCCAGCCAGCACGAACGGGCAGTTCGTAGTCGGGATAGTCCTGTAGAGAAATCATCGTATTTTCGGTAGTTTTCTCTAAAAAAACCCTCTTCATTCCTCGCATGAGAATGAAGCGTGTTTAAACTGAAGTGTATCATTTTAGAACTGGTCATGTTACAACTCTACAGGAGTCAACAATAAAATGTTGATAAACACTTCTTGAGATCGAAATAACAAGAGTTCTAAAATGTTTTCAAAATGAAAATGTAAAAAATAAAAAATCTCCGTTTTCTAGATACCTGATACGGCTCTGCAGTCGTCCTTCTCGGTCGAATCGTCGTCAATCGTATCTCATACGCCTCATCGTCTTCAGGCAGCAGCAACTCCGGTCGACGAGCCACTCCCTTCTGTGATTCCTGGAAGATGAGATATCTCCTTCAACCAGTGATATCTAATCCAGTCGTTTATTTTTCCTGTATAAAATTCTCTTTAGACACCTCGTACCTGTCCATTCTCTCCTCGTCGACTCTGCAGCGCAGCCGCCGACGCGGCCCTCTCTTGTGGTCGCAATGGTTGTATCGACCTGCTGCAAGTCCTTTTCGCGGGTTTCTTCTGTTTTCACTCACCTCTCTTCTTCCTTCTCCTGCTGCTGCTGCAGTGGCTGCAACCTTCCATCCGGCCCGAGGTGTCTGTCGTAGATGGTTGCTGCAGCCGCAGGACTGGCTGCAGATCGCTCCTTCTCTATCCGACTCGACGGAGGGAGAATTGCAGTTGTGATAGTGAGGACGGATAAGAATATCAAATAGTGCATCTGTAATGAGGAAAAATAGTCACAAATGCAAGAAATCTATGCAAAATCGGGGTGGGAACTCGACATCTCCGGGGTGAAAGGTGGTAGCGAAGAGGGGATATCTGGAGAAGTCTCCCGTAATCGGATACCCGCAAAGTCACGTCAAAGTGTGAGGCTAAAAAGGGCGTGAAGGGGATCGTCTTCTCACTTTCAAGTGCTCTCTCGCACTCTGATCGAGGAGAGAACAACGGGATCGGAGAGAGGGTTCAGCATCAATCCGAGAGATGTCCCTGTTTGGATAGAGAGGAGGGAGGGATAAAAGGATCTGTTCCCTCAATCTTGAGTGAAGGGAGGGATCTAGGCCGTATAACTAACTAACTAACTGATCCAAACAACCAGTCGCAATCAGACTGACCGGGTCAAAGTAGTTTACCTACCGGATAGAGATATGAAACCACACGGTAAGAAGATTGTCAAGGATGGTGTTCTATCATGAATTTACCTTCGAATCAATGTGCAATACTTAGCCGTGTCAGCCCATTCATCAGGAAACAATGTGAAAGTACGCCGGGCATAAATCCCATGCACATTCTCTTTCAACAAAAATAGATTAAATCGATTCCGGTCGCACAAATAATTAATATGGCGTCGATAATGAAAATCAAACTCCAATCATTGTCATTGTCTATCAAGTCCATCTGAAACCCAACTTGCAATCTTCCCCACCCCTCCCTCTGTAACCCAATCCTCCAGTCAACTCGCATTAATCTCCTGTTTTTGTCTGTTCCCTCACAACTTCTCACTCCATTCCAGTCTGTTCTTCCATTGTCTAGTCTTCTCGATAGTCTTCGACAAGAAACTTCATTTATCCGGTCGGGAGTACCCGCAAGTGAATCAAAAGTCAGAGGGGAGAAGACAGGGGGACGCAGCAACCACGACTGCATTTGGCTGCAACAGCACAAGATCGTCTAGTACTAATGGGGACGCACTCGGACGAATCCGACCCAAGAGAGGGAAGGGGAGTGCGCAAGAGAGTGGAGGGAGACAATAAAGACAGAGAACGGGGATGGAAAAGGGTGAGGTGGATAAAAAGGGGACTAGAGTGAGGGAGGGTGCTATGATACAGCTATGAAGCAAGAAACTTCTCGCCAGTTTCGAAGATGATCTTTCGTTGAACTGGCATGTACATACAAAATTGAAGAATATCCTAGGGAGGATGGGGAAACAATAGAAAAAGTGAAGCAAAGGGGACGGCACTTTGGTGTGTGGGGTGGGGTGGAGGAGTATGGTAAAAAGGGGTTACTGTAAGACTGAGCACCAGGGGCGCAGCACGATTAATCGCACATACTGAATTAGAAAAAAAGGTACTTAACAAATAGGGAGGGGGCGACTGTGTCAATGGGGGATACGGTACCTTATGGATACGATAGTTAAATGGTTGCGTTGAGGTGGGGGCGGGGGGGGGGTCTTAGCACGCTACAGTATCGATGGGCTATCGATCGGGAGGGAACACATACGAGGGGCGGGATCCGTGTCTTCAGTCAGCCTAGTTTAGAGCCATTTCTCGATTCCGAGTCGGATAAGAAGTGAAGCGAAAGCGACGAATAGCAACACACAATTAATAATCATTAATCGAAATATGCAGAGAGGCGGCGAGGGGAGAGCAGAGAGATAACTGGAGAAGGAAGGAGAAGAGACACCGTAATGGGAGGGGAAGGGAGGGAGGATAGCAAAAGGGAGGATGAGGATAAAACCAGCAAAACAGAAAGCCAGTTATTATCCAAACGTCAGGTGGGATACGAAAGAGGGCGGCGGGGTGGGGGCAATATCAAAGGGGTACCGTAGTCTAGGAAAGGCGTGGGGATATCGGGGGGGCCGGAGATCTCCGGGGACCGGGATCCGTCGATTAGGTCATGGGTTCGTCTGCACAGCTGCTGCGAGAGGAGGTCGACCCTCCACTCGACTTGTCGAATCCGTTGACGATGTCGGTGACCAGATTGGGATGCGACTTAAGGATGTCCGTCCACCCGGGGGTCCCAGTCACCATCTTCGTGCGATGCGTGATGAACTGCAATGAGAGGGTTGGTGAACGACGAAAGGGAAATTATTGCTATTGAGCCTACCCCGAAAGCATATCAGACAATCGCGCAGCCCAGAAGTGCCCGGACTATCACTCATTTTTTGAACAGTTGTTTATTATTGAAAACGAAGGTCAACAACGTTATGAGATCGTATGCGCCTCGCTCACTCAACTATGAAACAATCACGCAGCCTAGAATTCACTGAAGGGTCAAGTACGATTTCGAATCACATCTGCGCACTCCACTCGCACATCTAATACTCACGCAGCCCCGAAGTTACTGGATCACATCCAATCGTAGTTTTATTTAGGAAGAAATAAAGAAAGAGATAACAAACGTACGATGAGCGAGTACTCCCTCAGCTTGTGCGCCCTGTACATGTCGGAGAGGACGAGCAGCTGACACACGTTGTCCACCGCTGCAATCATGATTAATTGATTAGGGGTGTTTTGATGAAGAAGATTCCGAATTATCGCTGCTATCCCTAGCACCCGTACTTCTGCTATCCTTGCAACCTCGAATTGCTGGGAATAGAATGTTCGATATTGAATAATTTGGTGGAAAACGAAAGTGAGCGATCTGTCTAGACTAGAACATGAGAACATGCAAGAACATGCCTAACCTCAGACTACCTGGTGCTTTTTCTCACCATTTTCAACTATTCAAAATCAATGAATAAACTCACAAATCTGCTCGATCAACGAGCACTCGCAGTGCGTCTTCAGCTCCTCCAATCGATACTTGTCCGCCGCGATCAGCAGATCTCCCGCTGCAATCAATCGATTGATTAGATATCGTAACCTAATCAACACAACCGTACTCTAATCGTTACCGTAATCAATCGATAACCACCGTACCCATCTCTCCGATGTCCTTGCTGCACCTTCCAGAGTACACGTAGGAGAGCATCTCGAGGACGACGTCGTGGTCCATGTCCGTGATGTGCATAACGCCCGTCTGACAAAGACAATACTAATGTCTCACTCTTACAATTCCAAAGTGTGTTCAACTTGTCAATCCCATGCTTCACAATAGGGTTGTGAATCCGCACAAAACCGAACTCCGCACAGGTGAGACGAGGAATGAGCGGAATTGGTTCGAGTTCGGACGGACGTGCGAATGTTCGAATTTGTGCGGATTTATGCAAAAGTGTGCGAACGAGCATTGTTCAAGGCATTTTCGATCTCATTCTCACTCTTGGCACTCTTGTGGCGCAGTCGTTCGCCCTGTCAGTGGATCTCGAGAGAGGAAGAATGAGGAAGAGAAAATGCATCGAACAATGCTCGTTCCCACACGTTTGCATAAATCCGCACAAATTCGAACATTCGCACGTTCGTCCGAACCAAGCCGGTGTGCGAGAATGAGGATAATGGGAATGACCGATCATTTTGTGCGGTTTGAGTGCGAATTGTTCGTCCGTTTTCGAGATGAGATGTTCACAATCATCTCAAAGGCACAACCCATTTGAGCGTTGCCAATTAATCGTCAGTTTCCCACACAAAAAATCATCCATGCGCTAGTTTCATTAAGATCAAGAATTTATTTGAATGCAACCGTTGAAATAAGAATCCTTCGCTCCCTCACCTTGCTCTCATTAGTGTCCTCGTGCGTGAGCATGGCGCAGAAGACGGGCGAGCGCGCCGCCAGCACGGCACGATGCGTGCGGATCTCCCTGCAAACGGAGGAAGGATGTAAGGTGGAAAAGGGATGGTAAGAACCTGGCACATACACGCTTTTCAAGTATCATAGATTCACAACTTCTCAAGAATTACAATGTTAGTCCATTCTTAATGAAAATTATAAACAAACAAAAACTTTCAGGTCCTCTAGTGTTTCACTTTCCTATTATCAACAGAAGCGTTTCTATACGAACGATTTATACTGGTTTCTCGGTGAACGAAAATAAAGATAATCATTAACCATCACTCACTTATCGCCGACTCGAATGGCGAAGTCGGTCATGATCTCGTTCCTGAACAGCTTGTCGTAGTCGTCCGCCAGCTGCTGCTCGTTGTGCAGGTGCTTCATCTGTAAACCCAAGTAATATTGTTGCCGCATCCATGGCAAAATTATAAAATTCTGCACCAGCAACATTCGTGGTGCAGAGTTCCTACGAGAAGTATCGCCAGTCCATCCACTAATTCATGAGGCTCTTATTGCACACCAATTTTAATTTTCTAAATCTAGCAGCTCGGCACATCAGCGGTGCATTACTATTACAAGAACGCATGTGAACTGTTCGTCATGATGCATGGCAGTTATTCCTCAAAAATCTAATATCAGCCCCAAAAATCAATCCTCGTCTCTCTCTCACCGGGAGGGGGTCGCTGGTGGTGGTCACGGTCTCCGTCGCCACATCGATCTCCACCGCTACCGTAATCGAGTCGCGCGGCAGGATCTGCGGGAAGAGCACGTCCCTGCAATTGATTGAGTGAGACTTGTTTTCGTACGCAACCGACTGATAATCAAAGAAGCACAATTCGCTAGATCTAGTAGATAGTTCAAAACGCAAAGATACCAGTTTCGAAATTACATTTTTGGTCCTACCGTACGCCTACCGTACCTCTTGATGTAGCTGACGTAATCCGAGTGGGAGGGATTGGGGTGGATGCGCATGTCGATCTCCTTGTTCTCGGCTGATTTCAGCGAGAAGCGCGACTTGAATCCGATCTTGGACAGCTTTCCTTGCACCTGCAAGATTGGTGGTTCAGAGGGAGGTCAAGGGAGCTGGCCTACACTACGTGCATACTATCCATTAAGAACCAAAGTGCTCAATAATTATAATTCCAATTCCTTCTAACACAATTAATTACCACTAATTGGCTTCAAATTACCTAATCAACTACAAATGAACAATCTAAACGTGCTTGATTACTAACCACTAATAGTAATGGTGTGTCGTCAGCCGACGTCACGAGAGTGGCACTAACCGGAGCGACGACTCGATTGAGACAGAGGAAGACAAAGTCCTTGTTGTTCTCGCCATTGCCCTTCGGGTATATCTTGATGCTCCACGTCAGGGTCTCCTCCCCCCGCGGCAAGTGCACAAAGTTCTCCAGGTACTCCTGCAATACGCATTCATGAAGAGGATTCACTGGAACGATTTGGGCTTCACTGTTTGTACATCACTAACATAGCTTGAATTGACACGATTGATCGTCTTTTCCGTTGTATCACAAAATCATAATCTTGCCAATTGCAGGTTTCGCATTTTCTACATCATCTACTAGACGTTTGACTTCCCGAAATTGCGATCGATACAATCTAACTTGTTCATCTCAGTTTCACCATTTTCCTATCTACAGGTTCCTCCAATGCTACAATTTATCTCGTTAGAATAGAGAAATCACTCACCTGATAGCAGTGCGAGAAGTTCTTCACCGTCCACTCGTGCTTCACGTGCTGCAATCAGAGCAATAAATAATCAATAGCACTACCGTACTCACTACAGCACCCTTCCTCCTACCGTAACCCCCACTCACGACGAGAACAGTCTCGGTTTTGGCGCTGTTTGACAATCTTTTGACTTTTTGAGACATCGACCGCGCGGGATGAGTAGCGAGTAGAAGAATGAGAATGGAAATCTAGTTCTAGACCATGATTACGTGTCAAAAAAGTGTCCTGCCATCAATCTGACCCACCCTCCCTTCTACCGTACCTCCACTTTGATCTCCGTCTGACTGGAATGGCCCATCTGGTGGAGGGAGGCTCCCACTGTCGCGTCGATTGGCATCGCCACCGCGTCCAAGGCACCCGGCTCAGCGAGCATTTCTGAGAAGATGAGAGAGGGATTAGAGATCAAAGATCAGATACTGAAGTACCGTTGCTGCAAGAGAATGACAGATATCGACAGGGTCTTGGAACCCATGGGGGTGACCTCTCGCGAGGCCACCGATCAGAGATCGAAGCACAACTCAACCGGGGGAATCCTTTATACCACGAGTGATTGTGTTTGTGTGAGCGTGTGTGTGCTATGAAGCATGCCATGGAGAGGACGACGAACTAATCGATAAACGAGCACAATCGAGAGAGAGAGGATACGGTAGGTAGTACGGGATTGGATGTTTTGACTGACTGGGACGAAGGCGCGCTCGGTTAATAATTGATATATATATAATCCGGTATGGAAAGGGTGGGTTTGATAAGCTATGAGGAGCATATATATGGCTAGATATTTACAAAAAAATGGGTAGACACTCGTGATTACTGTAGACGCTTAGAGTACTGTAATAACTGGACAAGGAAACGGATGGGAGACAACTGAGCAAAATGGACAAGATAAAACAACGAGCATAGGGGAAGGAGGGGAGGGGACGAATAAAATGGGCGGAGCTAATCAAACTTAAGGAGGTTAGCTATCGTTCACAGTTCCGATGACGAGTACAAGGGATTATTGATTAGTCGAATGGGAGGGAGGGAAATAGACACGCGAAGAGAGAAACTACGATGATTCTAAAAGGAAATATAGCCTGTATGTGTAAGAGAAGGAAAGATCAAAGATCATTGGGAGAGATGGATCGGGATCAGATGAAAGTATCGGTTGGGTTGAGAAGGAGAGAAAAAGAGCGGAGGATCAATCACAGATTACGATAAACAAGAGTAGAAAGCAGAGGGGCGAGTGCGGGTAGATGAGGGGGCGGGTGAAAGATAGGTTCAGGTCAGAAACACTTTCGAAAACGATAATAACAACTGAGTGAAGACACGACAAAACAATACATTTCCACTATACTCTTGTGGTTCTAAGCAACAAAAAATCGCATAACGACTCATTATTATTCATATAACTATTTGTTTTTGGAGTTTTCTCTTGTCTAACGGATAACTACGGCAAATCAGCTTATGATGGGGACAGGGAAGGGGGGGGGGGTACGGCAATAGAACAATGGATGACCGATCATCCGATATGTGGGATTCAGGCAAGTGAATTAGAATTCAGCGAAATTGGGGGGATAATAATTCAATAAGCAATAATTCATTTCATGCAAAACGAAGACTACAAAAGGAGAAAAGAGGCAGAACTAGAAACAGAGAAGAATAGAAGCGACTGGCTAACTACATGCTAAAACGGAGCCATCAGATACAGGGAATGATCAGAGGGACGTGCGGCTAGAGGGAAGGGGCGGAGTCAGGAGGGGCGGAGCTTGGCTGGCCGTTTACTTCGATGGAAGATTCTCGTCGGACACAGCGATAGACTTTGGCTCGCCCGATTTCGGAATCACGCCGTTTAGCTCCTGAAATGTTGATTTTGTTTATCCGGTGGTTCTCATCCAGAAATCGAGATAATATTAATTGTCTGCCTTACAATACATTGTTGCGACTCCACTTCACTTGGTGCAAAAATCTCATATCAAAACCAACTCTCACCTTCTTCTTGCTCGCTGCCGCACCGATGGTTCCTGCAGCAGCTGCAGCCTCTGCAGCCTTCCTCGCAGCGGGTGGCTTGTACACTTCCCCTCGACCACTCATTCGATCGCCCCTGTGACGGGAGAGGAAGGAGGAGCCAGAGGGAGAGGGCGAGGGCGAGGAGGAGAGGGCCGGTCCACGGAGGGCTGCAAAATCTTGATTGTTAATTATTCAGTTCGAACAGTCGCACTTAGCAATTCCCATCCTACTTTCCTAGCAATAACCTAACCTCGTTGCACCAATCCCACAGCCCATTGCAAGTTTGATTTATGTTTGGACAATTTCACACACCGGGATCAATCCTTCCAAGGCTCTCCCATTATGATCCCAACTCGCAGCCGCAATCACCCAGGTCTGATGCTACCCCTGCCCCTCATTCCTCTCTCACCATTGCCGAATCCGGGCGGTGGCTGCATGGAGATGGTCGACGCTCCGTTGATGGCGGGCGAGGAGACGGAGGAGGAGGCCGTCGAGAAGGACGACGCCGTGCCTGACAATGAGAGAGATGATTTTATTATATTTTTACCAGAAAACCCACAACAGTAACTAATCAACCAGCTCATCCCAGAAACTATAACCTTCTTGAAACACAAGACTCTCTCTCTCTCTCTCCTTTATTTGCTAAAAACAATAGTTTTGTACCCGTTGATTGCTCAACTTGCAACCGCCGGAAGGATACATACCCAATGAAACAATGATATACCACACCTCTTTAACAAATATGTGATTGTACGAACGGAATGACTCCTTCAATGGTATTGCACCACACATAATCCCACAGGCTATACTAACACCTAGAAACCCTGATGCCCCTCCTCCTCTCTACCCTCCACTGGTGATAAGACATTTCGCAAAAGAAAATTCGAAAAAGGACGTTTCGCAAAAAGACATTTCGAAAAAATTTGTTTTGTGCACGTTTCATTTACATTTTGTCGTATTTTTTTCTTAATTATCGGGTTAAGCTGCTTCAGTTACACTGGAATCGATAAATAAAAAATAGGAAAAATATTTGTAAATATTCGAAAATAGCTTT
>LS592026.1:318869-365166 GCA_900490775.1 Pristionchus maxplancki | reverse complement strand
CCCCCGCCACATCTTGCACATTTTGCTGACGTCCGGGAGAGATATTAAGATGGAGGGAGAACGAACGAGTAGAAGAAGACGAAGGGAGGAAGAAAGGAAGTTTTAACGACGATCGAGTCGAGAGAGAACCAAGACGAAGGAATAGAGAAAGAGGAGGAGGAGGAGTGAATAACAGAGGCCAAAGAGCGGAGAATGGGGGAATGGAGAAGAGACTAGCACAATACGATAGAAAACGAGATGAGAGATGGGGTGGGCCAGATTGTCGGGAGGAGGGAGGAGGGAGGAGGGAGGAGGAGGGAAACGAGGAGGAGGATGCAAGAATGCATGGGGAAATCATGCAGAACCGACAAGCTGAACACGCAAACGCGCCATTAAATGGGCTACAAAATCTGGAAACTGCTCATCTCTTCCCTAATCCCTCACGTTGCCTGCCCTTGCAAAACGGTCAATTGCTAACCAAATGGCGGCAGGATTATGCTATCCCATTGTGCAGTTAATCACATCAGTCACGAGGAGTGGGGGGGGGTGCTCCTCCCCCCCCTCCTTCCATAACGAGTAAACAGCGAGGAGTGCGGGAGGATAGGCAGGTGCTGATTGTGCAGATTGCACCCTCTCCCGTGGCTACAATCTAAGCATATCGAGAGCCAAAATACAAAACACATATAGCAATGCTCCAAGACTGCCAATCTCATTACAGCAGCAGCAAAACAGTGACTGCTTTCCGGATAGGCGAGGCTCAAGTTGCAAGGTTTGCAGTGCAAACTACAGCAGAGAACGAATACGCTTGCAAGGTGAAACCTTGACGGGGTGAAACACAAAAAGGCGCAGACTCCAATCGGAGAAATGACGCAGTCCCGCACAGACAGACGAGTGTTTGCACAGAGAGAACGAGAGTGAGGGCTGCATCGGATTGCAAGGAGAGGGAGGAGGGACTGCAGATTAGAGGGTGCAGGAAAGAAATAAAGAGTTATAAATGTTGCATGGACAGCAAGATATGTGCAAATCATTCCACAAGATGCGCCTCGGAGGATAACGAAATGGAGGAACCACAAGCAACCGTGAACTATATTTGGAGGAGCATGATTGTGAGGACTTGATCTTTCTATAAAATATGGTCGGCACGCGAATTGTTTCACAAGGTGCTCCTCGCATTATGATAACAGGCCGGAACCACGACGTGCCTAGATCTTCACATCACTGTTTCACGTTATTCAAAAACTGTCACCGATAGATTTCTTTTCAAGTATGAGTAACATTGCAATCAACTCGTCAAATTTTGTCGTCATTATGAGGACACGTTTGAACCGCGAACCGCCTTGATTCTAAAATAAACAAATGGGATAAATTGAAACATATTTTTAACACAGCATTCAAACCTAGAATGCCAATACCACTCTTGCTAGGATAATGAACAAAGGACGGAACTGCGAACCGCCTAGCTACCCCAAACCCGCATCTGAGACTGATCAGGGAGGCCATAAACGAGAGTCAGCGCACGGACTCGCACGAGTGCACAGTGTACTAGAGAGAGGGCAGGGCGAGGAGAAGCGAGAAGGATGAGGGAAGAGGAGGAGGGGGATGGAGGTTTGGACACGAAAGAAATACAAACCAATTCAAACAGACGAATCGACCTATCTCCCTCCCATCACAGTGCAATCGAATAGAATGAGGGGGGCGGAGAAGGGGAAAATGTACGGTTTCGCGCAAAAGTGTGATGGATGGGTCTGACTGTGAATGACAGTGTAAGGCGTGCCTTCTTGATTGCAAAAGAAGCGAAGGATGAGAAATTCGAGCCAATCGACGTGAAAAATGCGTGCAAACTTGTGCACGCTTCGCCGCAAACTGCGCAAACGTTCAAGGCCGCGGCCAAAGGCCAAACAACAGCTTGGGAATTGTTTGGCGCAATTCAGAGAACTGCCGAAGAGCATAGAACCTGCACATTATTCATGCAACAGGAAGTGACAAAGTGACAAACAAATACTCGACAATCTCTGGTCCACAGCGTTCCTTCCTCCTCCTGCCTAACAACTCCCTTCTGGCTACAACCTCCTCTCAATCTACACACACTTCGTCACGCGAGGCGCTCTCACGACCTTCATGCCCACTTTTACGTTCTTGAAATGTGGCGCGCCTTATTTGCCAAAAAAGTTGGGGCGCCGTGTTGATTAGTCACATGCGAGCGGCGGATTGTCAATGGGTAAAGAAGAGAGGGGAAAGGGGAGCGATCACCACTCTCTGATAAGCCTCCCCTGCCCACTGACTGATATGATAATGAGTGAGTGATAGGGGGCAGGCGGTTGGGAGAGAGAGAAGAGGGGAGAGGGGAGCGAGGGGCTACAGTGGGGTGAATGATAGCGATAGCCCGATTGGTGAGAGAGGAAAGAGGAAGAAAAGAAATGAGAAAGAGATACCGACAGGACAAAAAAGGAAATTGGAAGAAAGAGAAAAGGTAGAGGAGAGGGTACAAAGTGGCAGGCAAAAATGATTGATCATAGTGGACTAGAGTCCAAAGAGTGAGGAGAGTGATAGTGGCGATTGGCTGATAAGATAATTATTGAGGTGATAGGAGGGGGGACTGTCCTCTTGCGACTACTACTGCAAAAGGGCGGAATGCAATCCACGAATAGTGCTTGGCAGAGATCAATTGAATGACATCGAGTCTGGAGTGGCAATTAGGGTGAGACTCGCGAGGAAAGGACTGGAGAGAGGACCGAAGGACAGTCTGGTTGGGACGTGCGAATCGAGTGCACAAGATGATGTGAGAAGGGACAAATTTATGGAAACGAGAAATATGAGAAGACGTGATTCGATTAGGAAGGACGTGCCGAGACTAACACAGAGAGATCGCTGGGTTCAACGCGCGAGAAAGGAAATCATTGGGAGCAGGAATCAAGTCAGTCAGCGATAACTGCCTACCGTAATCTACCGTAATCACTGACCGTATGTATCGATTGTATCCGGGATCGATGGCGACCTCGCTGTAGTTGAGCTCATGCCCGTATACCTGAAGAAAAAATGTTTTGTTTGATCCGAAAGAAAGAGAATACTGTAAAACGCAGAAATCTGAGAACATCAACACCTCGCGCAGCCACCTTTCACCAGGTCAACAACGATGTCCAGGAACCGGCAAACACAAGTTGAATCATCAGATACGATTTTTGTTATTCGAAGACAATGAAATGCAGAGCTAGCGCGAGCGAAAATCAGCGCACATCACTACCCCTCGCAGCCGCCACTCACCGGGTCGAATGGCTCGCGCGGCGGGGATCGACTAGTCACACTCCTCCCTCCGCCCCTCCTCTCTTCCCATTCCTGTTCGCATGGTTGAAACATCACCCCTCCCCCTGCTCTAACCCGATCGCTTGTGTTGCTTCCCCGCCACGTGATCTCTGGTTCTCAACTGCACTGGGGCTAGACGACTACAAAGCCATTAAGGGTAGTAGATTGTAGTGCCAGGCTGTGGTCTCTCAAGGAGCGCAAAAAGGTGCTAGGACTGCCTGCTGAAAGCAGCGAAACAGGCTTCAGATGCCTAACAGAATCCAGGAATCCCCTACGTCAGTCACTACTTCGCACACCTTATCCCCTTTGCCTCGCAGCACACATCCACACTATTCCCCGGGTCTAAAGGGCGAAACAGCGAGTATAACTAACTTTTTCTTCGCTCTCCATCTCTGCCGTCTCTCTCTCTCACCCCATCACTACGGACTTTGCCCCTCCACTTCTAACCCATTCTAGTCTACGTGCTCTTGTTAGCCTTCCCTCCCTCTTCATCTCTTCTCCTACTTTGTGCTGCCTTTGCTCTAACTGCCTGCGTACTCCATCTCTGGACATCACCAACACACCTCTCCCACACGCCTCTAATCACAACTTTGGCTAATCTCTAGCCTCTGGTAGCCTCTCCCCTCAACACATCAACAACCTATAGCTGGAACCGACCACACTGCTGAACACTCATTCCCGGTTCTGGCTACGAACTACCATTCACTCACAATACAATCGTCCGTACAATAACCTCTCTACACATCTCGGCACTACACTACAACACTCGCGCTGTAGTGAGCGCGGAGGAGGATAAACTCTAAAAAGACGAACTGCCCCCAAACTCCCACTGGGCAAACACATTAAAATGAGTAATCCCCCAACTTTGCCCATCCTTTTCAACTCCACCTACATAGATGGCTACTCTCTCTACACAACACATCCCGCACTCCTTCCCCTCTCGTCCCTTCTTCGCACCTCAAGGGAGCAGCGATCACTCCTATCTTATAACTATCCACTCTGTGCACACTCCTTTCACAATCGCATCTCCTCTTAATCCCCACTATCTCTGCAGTCAGAGTACCGAGGGATCGTTCGGGATCTCGAGAGAGATTGCCCCTTCACTGGTCACAGTTCAGAGAATGCAACCACCTTCGCACGCGAGCAATGAGCATTGGAACAGAGCTGATGATGGTATCCCTCTCTCCTCCTCCTCCTTCTCATTCCACCCTCTTGTCTCACTGGACTTTGCAGTGGTTTGCCGCGGCCATCAGAACAGTTTACGCATTCCGTGTCTTCGAAATAGACTTCTCTCCCCTCTCAAGACTCTCAAGAGCTCAATCACCTCCATTCCGTAACTGTAATTGTGGCCTCGATTGACGTCGTCGTTCTCTAAGGCGAGGCCGTGAACAATTACCCCGTGATTTATCTCGAGCAGTTTGTGAGCTGTTCAAGTCAGCGCACGCTCTATACATCACCACCATCTATCTCGTCATTTCCTTACTTGGTATAAGGCGGAGCTAAACGGGATACGGATCTCGAGATGCAAATATCCGCAGCACACTCCCACTACAACATCGCACATGCACATTTCCGAGATCGAACGCTCAGAGAAGGACCCGACCAAACGCTCAGGAACCCATTCATCCATCCAGGGAGCCAGACATTGAAAAGGCCTCCTGAATAGCGAGAGAGGGCCACAAATAATTCGGGCTGTCTGAGGAGGGACCAAGTGGAATGGAGAGACCATCGCCGGCCTATCCACTTGCTCTTTCCCGTCTCGTGACAATGAGCAGTACAAGCAGCCTTTAACTGCCCAGACAGGCACATAGATCCCCCTTCTCCTTTCCTTTTTCCCTCGCCCATTCATCGCTGATCAAAACACTCTCGAAAGCACCTCTTAACGTCCTTTAAGCGATCAAAACAACGGCGGGTTGTGCACACAGTCAGTCAGTCCTCTGTGTGAAAGCACGCGCCCTTTCCATTCCCCCTCCCTCCTCTAAACAACCGACCAATCCCTGCGAAAGTTCGGAGGAAATGGCGCGAGCAGCTATTTTCAGATTTTCCAACCCCGCATCATCCGCGTTTCGGCACTTGGTCAAGATCTGGGATTTGGGATTCCTCCAGTAGTCTCACTCTTTTCACTCGAAAAAATACCAAAAAAACGAGAAAACGCTGCAAATGATACGAGGATTCAGGGAACAGTTCGAGAATTGCGGAAGAACAAAGAGAGGGGGGAGCCAGAGCAAGCGAGATGGGAGATGTGTCGCAGAGCATTGCTGAGCACACTGACACATCACAGACCAGAGCAATGGTTGCACGGAGGGAGAGAGAGGGGAGAGGGGGCAGAGAAGCAGGGAGACTGCGCTTTCACCCCCGTGGAAGAAGCGGGCGCCCAGCAAACTTTGAGCTTCGCTGAAACATCTTCGGCTAATCTCGAGCAGTGAGAAATGCCAGAGATCAGTTTTCTATCGAGCATACCTAAAGTAAGATCGCGTGCCCAATATTTCAAAACTCTTCGCATGCTTTTAGCTTTGCAAATGAATTTGCCAACCCGCATATTTTGAGTGCCATAACATCCTCAATACCATGGAAGCGGGAGCTTGCATGATTCCATACAACTTCGCCTGTTAAAAAAATGCACTGACCTATCATCGGAAAAGCGCACACGCACACTACAACTTCGACCTATGCCTAATCCCGAGATCTCGACCCCAATCGAAACGGTCTCGCTAGGCTCGATGTCCAACCCGCATCATCCCTGTCCCATTATTCTTACAAGATTCTAGGGAGCGCTCGAACTTCAATAAAGAGAAGATATATTGGGGAAAAACAATAATCAATAACTAAACAACATCTACGGTACCTCGAGGAATCGCATGAGCAGGTATCCGAGGTTGACTCCATCGCTCTCGGGCTGCACTCGACGAAGGTGTGAGTAGTGGATCTGCAATCGGGGATTCAAAACTCATTTTAAAGCCCATTTCATCGTTTCGAAAGTCGAAATCACGCGCCATTTCTACACATTTCGACACAATGGAAGCGCTCAGCAAAACAGCGATAGAAGTGTGGCTACAAACTAGCCATAATCGTCCCCTTTTCTACAGTCAAAGCATCGGAGAGGGGGGGGGGGCAAAAAGGCAATAGCGAGGTAAACAATATCCGTCATTCGGGCCCAATCCAGCAGTGTGTGCCTATCATTCATCTTATCTGGATGAGTGGAGAGGGGGGAATGGTGAGAGAGAAGAGGGGCAAGAGGGGATGAAACCCATCATCTCCTTTGCAGCCAATCTTTTCTCTAGTCATAAGCTGTTTGTGCGCGCGAAACCCGCGCTAATCATGCACCAAGCAAACTACATGCACGTGCTTTGATCTCTCCCTCTTCTCCCTCTCTCGTGCGTGTTTCGATCATTCACACACCGCGCACAGAATTGGACTCTCCATTCTGCACGCACTCTCCGTTTTGTCGAGAGACAAAACAGAGTGGTTTCACTTTCGTGCACTTGCTTTGCACGCAAACAGATTAGGCAGGAGAGGAGCGATGAGCTGTCTTTCTGGTCAGTCAGAGGGAGGGAGAGAGAGAAGAAGGAGAGAGGGGAGAACGAGTACGGGACAGTACACGTACGCATTTCGTACGAGATCAGTGCGCCTCTCCTCTCCTCGCTCAAAAAAGGGGGGAGGCGAGAGACGACCTCTCGCTCTCTGGCTTTCCCTGCCCAGAGCATCTTCCTGCACGAAAGCGACCAGGAAACCGCAATGCAAGGACGCAAATCTGGGCAGGGAATCAACGATTGGCGGAGATGGAGGAATGAGGGAGAGATTCGAAGAAAGAAGGGAGAAGAAGAGGGGTTAGGAGAGAGGGGAGCTGCGCGCGCGTGCTGGGCATCAAACCTCAAGGAGATTCGCGCTGGTCACCCGACGAGAATGCAACAGTGATCAGAATGAAGGGGAGAGGGGCAGAGGAAGGAGGAGGGGCGGAGAAGGGAATGAAGGAACAGAAAAAGAGGTGTCCTGCCGCATGATTCAAATGACAGTCAAAAGAAAGGGACGGAGGGAGGAAAAAGGAACAGAAAGAGGGTGGAAATACGCGGAATCGTGCCGCATGATTCAAACGACAGTCATCAAAGGGACGGGGAAGGACGGAGGAGCTCCCTCCACGAGAGGGGAGAAAAAATAGAAAAGAGGGTGGAAATTTAAAGGATCCTGCCCCGCCTGATTCAAACGACAGTCACCATAGAGGAGGAAGAGGAACGGAGAAGGGGCGGCTGAAGGAGGAAAGAAAGGGCCGGGTGGAAATACTAGGAATCATGCAGCCTGATCCAAACGACCAGCAATAAACCGCCAGTGTTCCCTACAATCCCCATATTTTCGCCTCTACTCACTTCCTAGTGATTCACTACGAGTGGTGCTGGTCATCGGGGGCCGGGAAATACTCGGTGAGAACCGGGAAATGAATTTACGGCTTCCGTCAGAGATCCGCCTCTTGTGTATGTGTTGCTTGCCAGCAGTGACATGCACAGATCACACCACACACACATACAGCGCTCGAAGCCAATTCCAGTGATCGCTTTTCTGCTGAAGGATCTATGAAATGGGGGCTCCGCGTAAACAAAAGCACGATATGGCTTGATCGCTACACGAGATAGCCTGAGATAGAGCGAGGAACGATAGAAAATACAGATTGAAGAGGGTTAGACCTCTCACTCACTATCACTCGTAATCAGTTTGTCCGCCTCTCACTCTCTCACCTCTTCTTCCTCATCAACAAAAAGGTGATCAGACAAGACAAACAGCTTGTTATCTTCTCTCCCTCTGCCTCCCCTCGCAACCATACCGACAAAATAGAAACCCGCTCGTAAATACACACAAGGGACCGTTCCGCGGTTTCTGAACATCTCAGCACACTGAAAACACGAGACAGGAGAAAGATTCCTAGAAGAGACCTAGGAGATCAGTGCCCAGAAATCAAGGAAAAGGATGGGAATGGGCATCACGGGTGTCCAGAAATAAACAAGTTCTCTAGAAGAGACCAGTCAAATTCGTTATTCCACCTAGCGCGATTGACGTTTCTCAGTCTCCTAAACACCTGGTAGGATCATCAATAATAATTTGTGGATAATGAGTAATAGTAACCAATTCTACACGTGCTAGAAACCGATATAAACACAGAAACCCGCAGTAAACACTCACAGGGGATCATTGTGGTGCTCAACAGCTTGCGAACAAGATCTTTACGCCTTCTGCGGCACAGTCAACAGAGGCAACAGCGGGAAATATTCCTAGATGATCAGTGATCCCGCCAAGCGAGAATTAAAGATTGGCCGATTGTGCAGTGGGGGAAAACAGTGGATGGGAGACTCGAAGGCGGAAGGGACGGAGCATCAACCATCGACCAGCCAGCAATTTTGATGTCTAGTCTTGTCGCTGTTCGATTGCGGAGCTACGTGACAAACAGCCCATTCACTCACTCTCTCCCCCTTATTGTCAATGCCAAAACGATCAAGCATCGACGACACTAAAAGGAGGAACGGCGCTGACAAATGCCTGGGTCTCTTCATCCCATACGCTCTCTTGTTCGTCAGAGAAAACGATGGACTCGAAGAACGGAGATATCCTAGCCATGGCTCGAAACGGGGGGATGCATCGTAAAGAATGACGAGCGGATTATCCGAATGGCGCAGAGTACTCGCTTAAAAAAGGGCTCCAGAGTAGTCAACAGTCAGCGCCTCCTCCTCCCTCCCACACATCCCCATTGTACGACATTAATAATACTCACAGCGGGACAAGAGGAGGAGGAGGAAAGAAGGGACAGGGAAGACGAAGAAAAGGAGGGAGTGAGCGAGGGAATATAGGGGACCATCTCTCACCCCTCCCCTCCTCCTTCCCCAACAGACAGTGAACGGGCGTAGTAGTGACACAAACAATCGGGTGGTGGCCTCCCCCTCTCCCCTATTGAGCAGTTGAGAGAAGGAGGGAGAAGAGAGTTAAAGGGAGGGGAGGAGGCACCTCTGGTTAGAGATCAGAGATGAGAAATGAGCTGTACGGGTCGTTTAGGGAACACGGAGAGAGAGAGCGATTAGCGAGAGAGAGACTAACGAAGAATCGAAATGAGGAAGGAAAACGATGGGGAAACGGGAATAACTCGGTGATCCAAACTCGGTCGCCTAAGAAATCCAAAGATCCAAGTGTGGGCTCTGCTTGGAGTGGAGAGCGAAGTCCCCACCCCTTTGGGCGATTGGAGCTCTAGTCTCTGGCCTTTCCACCTCTCACTCTTCCCTCTCTCAATCTCTCCTCGCTCCACACGCACATGTACAGACTACACAGAGGCAGATGAGGCTAGTTTGCAAACTACAGGGTGGAGAGATAAGAGAGCGAAGCAGACAGACAGAGATAAGAACAGAGGCACACAACCACGCCGTCTGATACTGACAAGCTGACATTCGGCTCAAATCGACAATTGCTAAGGCCAATTCCGATCCCATCATAGCCCATTCCATTTGTTGAAACTGCTCAGACATGCATTTCCCATTCGTTTGCTTCGTTGACTTCAAGTCTAGTCAAGTCTAGCCTCTTTGCCCTCTCATTTCCTGCCCCTTAACCCTCTTCGTTCCCTCTCTCCATTCCCACTTCAATCACTCTCAATCCCCGTCAGCATAGATTCCTCTCTGAATCGTGCCTTCTCGAGGGGGCTACACTGTAGGCACTCTGTAAATAGTGCTTCTATCCTCCGTCTTATCCAACACCCTCTCCATCTTCTCACGAGGGTGAGATTCGAGGGGTTCAACTAAGGCACTTTGTGCTTCATCATGAAATGACGCGAGTTTCTCCCAGGAAAGGGCAGGGAAGGTTGTTTGCAACTCCCTCCTTTCTACTAGAACCGCACACTTTGCGCTCGTTTGCTCGTTCTCTGGAGTGCCCGGCTTCTCCTCTCACTCTCCTTCCTCTCTTCACTCTCTCGTTCCCTCGTTATAAATGGATTCGCTATTCCATGCACAAGTCAGTCACAGTGGAGCACAGGGTTCGGCCAGAGGGTAGAGATCCGAAGGGGGAAGAGAGATCTCACACTCTTGAATCGAAATCACGCAATCGCACGGAAATCATGCAGGACTTCCATGATTGTTTGCGATTTATTCTCCGTCACGAGAAGCCACACTCTTCCTCCCACATCCGCAACATCATCAGGGTTTCCCAATTATTGAGATCATACAGAGTATACTGGAGTGGGAAAAGATCAATCAGGAAGCCTCTTCTTATCACTGATTAGAGTGCGATGGTCACTGATAGCGGCAGAACGACGTAGTTAAGAGAGAGAGGCCATCTTGATTGTGGATAACATCTCTATCACCCTTCTCTTCCACTCGACCAGAGCCATTCCGTACTCGATCTTTGTGTACTGTAAACTGTGCCTGATGTTGAGATCCACACCATTTCACTCATTTCTCCCATCGTGTGTATTGAACTCCGTAGTCTCTCCCACTAACCTTCGAAGAGCGGTGAGTGGGAGGAACAACAGTGCGGGATAGAACGCCAACCTCTCAAGTGAGAAAGTATGCGTAACAGAACAACCAGATTACTCAAATGAGCTTATTCATTGTGTGCTCGGCGAACATTTCTGTGACTATTCCGTGGTTGTCTCAATCATCCAGATGATTAAATGCAATCAGAGTGAATCAACCACTCCTCATTCTTCTCCTTCTAGTCATTGGCCACACACTCCTTCACCACGAGTCCGCCTAGTTCGAATCATCATATGATAGGCTCTCCTGCGCACACATTCTATGCACTTTTGAAAGTAGGGAGGACAAAGATTGATGAATTGCATTCTTCATTGTGCACTATCCCTCACTCACAGAGCCACGAGAAATCATACAAAATGCAGAGAGGTGTTCCTCATTCTGACAACCTTGCACACATACATTCAGTGCTCTCTAAAGCGTGCAGAATTGAATAGATCATTATTACTCACTGCCCCTTCCCATTCACCATCCGCACACAACGCCCAAACTATGCAGAAATCACAAGATCATCCTAGTCGAGTCAGCGAGGTGCGGCGATCGCTTCGAAATCAGCAATGATCTCGCACATTCCACGTCACACTCCCTTACCAGTCCGGGATAGTCAGCGAGCGAGTGAATTCGAGAGAGAGAGAGTCATTTCAGTACTTGAAATCACCACGTGATCTCACTCTCCAATCACCCGATCGATCATAACCCTTAACATCCCTCCTCCATTCGCCCAATCGCCACGAGTGATCACGAGGATTCTCGGATTGTAACGAGCGGCGAAAATAGCCCGGGGGCTTTGGTGATTCACTTGTCAGCTTTTTCGTCGATCACATGCCAGAATAGTGGGGCACACGATGGCCCATTCGGTACGGTAAACATGACGCCAGAGTGGTGCCGACAATCCGCTCCCTATACGGTTATGACGTCCATTGTCCATCTTGTTGTCGAGGACGAGGAGAGGCGCATGCAAATCGCCTCCAATTGCCGTCATGAAACACCACTATTTTGGACGGGGCAGACACATCTCTCCGTCTCGTGCATTTTCCTGCCATGTCCTGTCCGGGGTCACGTGTGCAGAACGATTGAAGCTCCATTGAAGTCGCACACATCACACATCAGCATTAGTGAAGTCACAAAAGCGAGAGGGCAATAAAGCGACCATTGCGATCACAACCAAGAAAGGTCGTAGATGGAATGTGGAAATAGCCGGGAGACCTTTAATTTCCCACACTCGATGACCTCCTGTTGACTTTTGGACTCTGGGAGATAATGAAATGGGCACAAAAAGTTCCACTGCTCGACTACAATATTTTCGCATGAAAATTTTCGTGTCACTTTCCCAGAATTTACGCGCTGACTGTGGGAGAAATCATCACTGCAAACAAGCAGGACCTTTCGCGAGGCGGGTAATGTCATCCAACTTTAAGGCAGAGGTCGAATACCTATGTCATCAACGCATTGAAAAGTGGTCTGCTTTTCAAATTTGTAAGTCACCACCCTCTAAAAGTGGTGTGCTTTTCGAAAAAGTCCTTTCCTCTTCATTCAAAAGTGGTCTACTTTTTGAAATTTGCTCATCTCATCCTTCAAAAAGTGGTATGCTTGTGTCATTTTTGACACACTATTCGAACCCTGCTTTAAGGTCGACAACGTCGCCACTTGGCCAATCGAGGCACTTGCTAGAGTGCGACCAACGTCTGCCCATGAGGAAGAAGGAAAGGAGAGCTGAACGTGCGCGCGGAGGAATGAGGAAGGAATAAAGAGAGGAGAAAAGAGGGAAATGGGAATGAAAAGAGAGGAGAGAGTGTCGCGAGTGCTGTGGTCGCAAGCACCAGGAAGTGGTCGACTAGAAGGGAGGGAAGGGAGGGAGGCGCGGCCATTAGGGACCCTAGACGAAGGCCCGGCAAGCACACCAAAAGATCATCGCAAGATATCATGTGACGCTGTAACTACATTCAACCGGGAAGTGGCCCGCCTACATCAGAGACCAGGCGAAATTAATATTCACAGTGGCGGGATCTACGTTTCTGCATTTCATGTATGCTCGGAGGAGCGTTATCTTGAAATTCCGTACCATCCCGATTACTGACAAACAATTGTTCCTAAACTATTGGCAAAAATTAGCCAGTTATATGTTTCAGCATCTCATGTATACACTGGGCAACACTAATGCAGCAATACGTAGGCTGGATGCGATGAAAAATCAGTCACAAAAATCTGAGTCAACCAAGTCATAAATTTGGGGATTGTTGTCGATAAAAATGGATCCCTTCTCTGCTTGGACTCTTCTGACAAGTGTCCAGAGGGTGCAAATGCACAAATAGGCTGTGACTGAGAGAAAAGAAGAGGGAAGGACAGAGAACAGACTGACGAGGGAGGAATGGATAGAGATCTGATAGGAGGGGGAATCACTGCGTTCGGAAGGGAGACTTTCGTAGTATGCACTGGCTGTGTTCTCCTTATTGTCAGCCATCTAATCGTAGACACGATCTATGCGCCTGATCATTGATAGATCTCGGTTGAATTATGCTCTCAAAAGGCACAGGAATAATAAATGACCAATACGCGAATGATCCATATCCGTGTACAAAATAGAATATCAGCGTGCTTGTGTGATTCGCGTTTCGGAGTTCAGCCAAGACCATGATGGTTAGTCACATTTCAGGCATTGAAAAAACCATACCGTGAAGAAGTTGACCAGCATGAGGGATATTCCATACGAGGAGAGTCCACCAGAGTAGGCCTGAAGGTGATTGCATCATCATTATCCCATCGTCTTCCCATTCCCACTATTTTCCTTCTTCTCCTCATTCACTCCATTTGTGCCTTCTTTGGCGTCTCTCCCATCCCGACCATCGACCGAACCGCACCGAGATTATCCGCTCATCTACTCACTGATCTCTTTCTGTGCCCCAGACAATCAACAACAACCCGTGCCTCGCAGCTTCCGCGTATGGCAAAGAATAACTGAATAGCAACAAATGCTTCGAATAAGCCAATGTTCGCATCCAAAAAAGCTCCCAGCGCACTAGCGTGACTCGTGTCACTAGCGTGACTAGTGTGGGTATCCAAAACTAGGACAGGGGCGATAATTCCAATTGAACTCCTTCTCTCAAGTAAGAAAATAATTTAATATTCTTATGGCCCTCTTTCCGGTCCCACTTAGCTAAATAACCCGTAACTTCTGGCACTACACAACGGGAACCACTTCCGTTTCCGGTCCAGTCACCGAACCTTTCCCCTGTGGTGCTCGCTACAAATACCGAAGAAGAACATTCATTTCTTGAAAATATTTACGCGTGCGCGCACGTAGAAGTTCCCTCTTTCTCCTTCTTTGAGTTCTGCTTGTGTGGTCAAACAGGATGATGGTGGTGTCACAACTGGACACGAGGAAGAAAGAGAAGCACGCGGGTTGAATCGGCCTATCCCCTCCCGCCAAATGTCAAATAAACAAGGTTCGTTGGACGTATTTCCCACTTGACGGAAGACAGAACCGGACTCGGCTACGTGATTCCCGTCTGCCACTATTGCGACGGAGATCCGGGTCATAAGTACTGTTTTCTATTTTTGGGAACAAAAAATAACATTAGGATCAGCTGACAAGGTCGGTCGTGCATACACCACTACGTCTACACTATTTCCCTTACGTCAACAGTCGAGTGTTCCCTTGTATACCCTAATTAACCATATCCTACTTACAATATAAATAATAAAATTAAGAATCAATAATCACCTCGTGCATCTTGTTCTGGAATATGTACTGCTTGAGCAGCAGCAGCAATGGCTCCACGCAAGGAAACTCCGTCTTCACCTGCAAAATAGTAATATTAGGCTAGTAGTAAAATCCGGAATTCTGACCAGTTTCTCTGATTGACCCATTATGTGATTGTCAATGCTATTTCATTCCATATTGCCATTGATCCATCATTTTCACTATTACCAATTGTACCCGCGTTCTTCCTTGTGATTACGCATAAATAATAATAATATTATTATTATTTCATTTTATTTCCAAGGATCATATTCTGAACCATTGGTCAACCTTCAAATCTCAAGTTCCAAATATGTATTATGAAGCGCGAATCTCACATCCCGGCAGTCCCATTATTAGCCTCTCCATGACACATTAAAAATTTAAATAACATTTTTAATCCAAAGATCCCTTCGCAGTATTCATCAATCGGACCCTCAGATTCAAATGCGCACGTTGCAAATCCGGTGTCAAAGTCATGCTGACACCATTTGTCATTCTCACCCGTCTCGCTAATCCTATCCACTACAGTTCAATCCAGTCCTCTCTCATTATCACCCTCCTCCTGTACTCTTCTCACTACCACAACACCCTCTCTCCTGTTCTCCTTCAGTCCTCCTTCTACTGTACTTGTTGCCGTAAACAGAGGGAAGGGTGGAGGGAAGAAGGGAGGTCAGAGATAGGGTAGTGCTGGGGCGGTCGACCGTGGGGCCAAGGGGCATCTCTCCTACTAGGACAGCACTCCTTCCCTTCCCTTCAATGCTGTCCGAGGCTGGTACTTTATCGTAGTCCGTGGGTCGGACAGTCGAGGGATGGGGGAGAGGGGACTCTTCCGCGCACTTTCTCTCCCTTCGATTCCCTCGTCAATTTGCCATTGTGGTCACTTGATGAACGACAGTCGAGAAAAAGAAGGGAAGGAAGCGGCAGAAGGCAAGGAGATTGGTTAGGGGCAGAAAGGAAGAAGAATGGGTATCCAGGAGGAGGGCCGAACAATCAGTAAATATTTTGAGCTTTACTATGAACTATATGGAGAACTAGTATCATATTTTTAAACCAGTAAGATAGGGCGTTATCAACAATAAAGCCGGACTTGGAATTTCAGAAAAAAAAACACAAAAAATAGCGCACCTAAATTTTAAAAAAAATAGATGAGTTGAAAAGTATGAGCAGATAACATTATAAAAGTTGATTCTGCATGGCTATGTCCAATGCAATGCACGAATTTCACGCGCAAACTAAAAATGCTAATAGCATTCCTACCATACGTGACCTCACTCACCTCTAACGCAAACCTATTTTGTTGATGCTCGTGCGCACTATTACTGACTAATTCTGATTCTACTCGTTTGCTCAAATAGATATGTACAGCATCCCAATACCCATAAAAAAATTTAAAAAGTGACGGATTTCAAACTTAAATGACAGCACGACTCGCCTGCTGCATGTAGGTGGCGGCCTTCACTCCCTGCACCGTATTGAAGGATATGTCGATGTTGAGTCGAGTATCGCGATCGGAGAACTTGAGTATCGGAACGAAGGCAGCAGGGTGGAAAGAGACCTGCGAACAATAATGTTTTTTTCAAGAAGAGAAATAGAGTACAGATTGATCGGAATAAAATTCACGGAACTTTATAAAATTGGTGAAACCGGAAATATCAGGTCAAAACAAAAGGAGAAAAAACGAACATTACAATTGAAATTTTTTTTAAAAAACTCACGATATCGAGGTCGTGTCTCAGGCACTGCATCGTGTATTGCATCACATTCTGAAATGAATTATGTGAGCCCGGTCAAGTTGCTTTTTGATACTGTAGTGCCCTGTTCCCTGCACGATCGTACACTTTTGTTGCATAATTCCAGTGATAATCATCTGTCAGAACTTTTCCGACCGTTGTTCATTTCTCCCCAATCTGCCTAGTCTACTCCGCCTTTCAAAATTTTTATTTACAACCGCAAAATCTGACGGTCCACAAATTTAGCATCCCATATCAACATAAATCCCGCAACTTCGTTATTTCAAATCGCTCACCTTATTCAGTTGTGCATCCGTATACGTCGTCCACTCCATGCACTCGACGAGGATGTCGATGTCCGAGGAGGGGAGGAAGAGACGAGTGCGGAGGGAGCCGAAGACCGACACTTGCACCGGTACGGGATGCCATGCGTGCACGATCAGATCGCGCACCTGCCATATAGTACGGTTGAGCTTGTTCGTGATCTACGTTTCAATAGAAATCCGCAAAATACCAACGTATAAGAACCAACATTTTAAAAAAATTGTTTTGATTTTTTCTAAGCAAGCAGTCCAATTAATTGAGCCAGCATGAAAACGAGGATATACAATTAAGTTCTGAAACTTAAAATTTGGCTGCAGATATTTTTTAAAGCTTCGACGTCGCATCCCGCCGCATAATTAGCATTGCATTTCATAAATTGAACGGATAAGCTGTAAGTACCATCGCACCCCCGTTTCCTCGCCCTCTCAAACAGTTCACGTATCGGCTCGAGGGACGATTGTGTGGCGAGGGGTGCAAAAACAGTCCGAGAGGGAGATCGGAGAGACGAGAATTTGTGCCAACATTCGAGCTCGCAACACATTTCTCCCCCTTCTTCCTTCTCTAATCATCTCTACTGACAAAACCCACAGCTCTTTTTCCACTTCTCCAACAAAACACAGTCAGCAAACGAAACCGATTAGATTGTATCGCACAAGTATTCAAGAACGACAGGTTATTGGAACCTTGTTTGAATAGGTTTCAAGGTTCCTATGACTCTATAGTGACGTCATCAACTCACCCTTTCGAACACTTTGTAGCGGGTGGCAGTCTCGAGACGAGTCGGACGGATCCACTGCCAGCAATCGACAATCTCCTCGTGCAATCTGCAATTAGTTACATTGAAACAACAGAAAATTTATAATTGTTTTATTATAACTCACATCTTGGAGAGATTATTAAGATTATATCCTAAATGGAATATTTCATTGAACGACCATACTGCCACTTATTGAAATTTCCAGACAACCCCTAAATATGACCTGACATTGTAACTCAATTTACGCAGTTACTCAAACATATAGCATCAGCAATTTATTATTGATATTGTCTCACTTTTGATTTAGCACACCACCATTTGAGCATCTATTGAAATTTCCAGGCAAACCACATATATGGCCACACATTGCAACAAATATCGCAGTTAATAAAAAAATCATTTTCCGATTCTAGCAAAATTAGTGCAAACAATGTTCTCCTAGTAATTGTTAAGTCCTGGAATTCTGCAATAAATTGACATCCCAATAAAATCAACTCGATCAGACATATCGTAATAACACAAATTTCACTATTGTGCAACGTGATAATTTCAGTTTAATCAGCGCTAAAAACCGAAAGGAAACTGTAACTGACCCATCGACAGAGAGGGGGTAGTAACTCTTCGTCGCCCACGGTACGGCCTTGCTGGGGTCGTACCCGAAATCGATATCATTCGATGTCGACGGACCTGAAGTGGATACGGTAAGTGACAGTCTGACAGTACTGAATTTGAAATTAGAGACGTTGATTTTCACAAATCCTCGATTTCGACTGCCCGCTGATTTTGATTAACAATGGATGTATAATCTAATTATTATTCCCACAAATCACATAGTTGGCCCAGCCTAGCGATATAAATTTAAAAGTAAATCTCTTGACTCGGTGAACGTCAAACGAAAGGAATTTGAAAAGGAAATTAGGCACGATGCGAGAAGCGAATTGCTATATCAAGAGCTCACCGGGAACGTATTCATCATCCGACGCAGACTCGTCATCGTTCGCCAGATTGTGAACAGCTTTCTCGATCTGAAGAAGGCTCATACTCAAATGCTCTACCAAGATTGGGGCTAATTCAGTCACAAAATTGACGAGATGCGTTTCGACTCATCCAGAGATGTACACGTCAGCTGTGATTCACAATGGGTAGCATTCTATTCAATCATGGTACAATGGTACCAGGAAGAGAACAATAGATCCAATAATATAATTATAAAAAAATAATGCAAAGTTGAAAAAAATCATGTCAACTTACGGGATCCTCGCCGCCTGCTTTCCTCTTCCCTTTCACTGTCTCTATCGGCTTCTTCTGGCGAATCGAGGCTTTCAATTTTTTTGCTGAAATTGAGATACTTAATGTTGCTGCTATCAAATGGTAAAAATAATAAAACTCAACAAAATTAAAGCGAAAAGCATTAAAATAATGATAAAGGAAGCGAGTAAAATGTAAACTCACTTGCGCACTTGCAAGTCTTGGCGGAACCGGGGGTTGACTTGGCCGACAACGGAGTCGTCTTGGCCGTGTGATGCTTGAGAGTGACGGGCGTCTTCGGACTCTTGACGTCGCCGTTTGAGTTGGAATCGGAGGAAGCGGAGCCGCACGGTTGATCGCCCTGCTCCTCGTCTCCCGCCATACAGTTCCCATCCGGATCGCGCACGTCCGCACGCATGATCGGGACTGAAAACCACGGCAATCATACGTGAGCATAAAAGACAAAGGGAGGAATGTACCGCGCGCACCGCGAGAACAGCGAAAAGAGCGAAGAAAAACAAAGGTAATAGCATGGCGAAAGTGAGAGCGAGTGAGCGTTTGTGGGCGCTTATCGGAAATATTTGTGATACAAGCAAATAATAAATAGCTTGGGCAAAGTAGCGATAATCGAGTTACATGAATTTGGTGCAAATTTTGCAAAAGGAGAAGGGAAGTGGGTGGAAACTCCGCGAAACAGTCAACGACTGAGGAGGAAAGACACAGGGTAATGAGCTGTAAAATGTGTGCTGTGAAATTTGTTCGCGTCGCGGTCAGACCGCGACGCGTTGAAATCTTTTTATTTTTTATTTTAAAATAATTTTTGACTGATTTGTCGATTGTTGTTTTGTCTTTTTTTGTTCTGATATTAAATTTGGAATCCTAGGTATCGATTACATCTGTCCACCATGGGATTCGCCAACATCTGGTTCTCTCACCCTCGTAACTACGGACCCGGATCGCGCACTTGGTTTGTTTTTGCATAATTTGCCAGGTTGTTTATGCTTTTACATATGTATTTCTCAGCCGCGTATGCTCGAACCACCACGGTCTCATCCGCAAGTACGGTCTCGACATGTGCAGACGCTGCTTCCGTGAATACTCCAAGGACATTGGCTTCAAGAAGCTCAACTGATTCTATTCGTTCTCTTGAACCGGATTTGCTTTTCATTGTTAATCATTAAATGATGGTCTGATCACAGATCGATTGTTACGTTGGTTATCCGGTGGTAAAGTAATTTGTTGATGACTTTAAATACTTATTGGTCTGATAATCGTTCAAATCGATTAATTACCTTGCCAGGCATTTCTGCGGTCCTGGTGCGCTGGATCGAAACTGCAGCTCGCTCAGAGTTTGCTGAATTTCGATTTCATTGTTGTTACTTTAGATCTTTTTCATAGATGTATCAACAATGATCTTTCCTGCTTCTGTTTCTATTGTTGTGCCGTAGCACTAGTTCAAACTAGCTGGGAAAAGCGAAAAATATTTTTAAACAATGAAATGGAAATTGCCAAAGTATTGATCAACTCTTAGAAACCTTGTCTTTTTTTAAAAATCAAGCAGCGTTTGGTTTCTGAATAGAAATGTACATGTATCGTACACAATTCGCGTTTTGCCTGTTTTGATGTCTTTCCTTGTTTTTAATGAATCATGACAACTCAGATGCTGTCGCGAGTCGCTGGAGCCCCTACGGCGGCTCTCGCTCGTCTCGCGTCCACCCAGGCCACGCCGGCGCTGTCGGCAGAAGCCCCCAAGGGCATGGGAAAGACCGGTCAGTGGTTCTTTTGCTAACAAGTTCTTTTTTTTTTAAAGTTATTTTGCTCTTATGGTCGACTTCTGGACTACTTCATTAAAGAATTTTCAAATCTACGCTTTTCTCCCGCCTCATCGAGGTCTTTACAGGAACCCCATTCCTGAACACCTCCTCGGCCGGCGAGTATGCGGTCGCTCGTCTCGACGACGTCATGAACATGGCCCAGCGAACCTCCATCTGGCCCCTCACTTTCGGTTGGTTGATATACAATCCACAAAATATAACGATTACTCATCTTCCGGTCTTTTAAGATACAGTTGTTGTTCAACACAGTGGCTTCGTATTTTTCCTCTTGCTTTTTTTGGTCTTACAAAATTTTCAATGAATAGATACTCTGCAGGTCTGGCGTGCTGTGCCGTCGAGATGATGCACTTCGCCGCTCCCAGATACGACATGGATCGATACGGAGTCGTCTTCCGTGCCTCGCCACGTCAGGTACATTAATTGGTTCTTGTAGCTACATTTCTACTTGGTCATTCGATCCGATGGGTTTGTAATTGTTATTGACGCGTTACTTATGTTGGATACAAAAAGAGCATTTGTTATTCCAATTTGTGTTCTAAATCCTGGTTGAAACCCAAATCTCGCAGTGCGATCTCATCTTCGTTGCTGGCACTGTGACGAACAAGATGGCGCCCGCCCTCCGTCGTGTCTACGACCAGATGCCCGAGGCTAAGTGCGTTTATTATTTATATTGTGATTTATTTTTATATTCATAGTTTTAGACTTACAATAAATGTTAAAATGTGAATACATACTGAATGCGAGTATTATATTTCATCGGAGACCATTCTCTTCTATGTAATCGATACCCAGTGGGCATGCCCGCATTGTTTGGCATACTGTAATTATAGGCGCGAATATTTGAGTGGCGAGAGCACAGCTGTTCAGTGCGTTAGAGCGCTCATTGATTTTGACAGGCGCGCATAATGTTTCATGGAATCCTACATTGTATTATCTTATTCTTTATCCTTATCTTCTCGATCTTTGAATGATCTTTGAATTTTAGACATAATCCGAAAATGTTTGCTTCTTCTTGGCTAAGGTAGAATATTTGCAGTAGTCTTTTTCCCTCAGATGAGTTTCCCCTTTTCAAAATTGCTCTCCTCTCTTCCATATCGATTTTTCTTCGTCTCTTCTCTTGTGTTCTGGATTTTCGAAGTAGCTTCATTAATTCCTTTCTCATCTCAATTTCCATCAATTTCATTGCCCGTTTTCTGTCCTGCCCCAACTATCCATCCATTTTCGGTTTCTCCCCTTTTCTCCTTCTTCGCCCCCCCCCCCTCCTTCCCGCCCTCGTGACAGCCTCCGCCCGCTCACTATCGATTAGTTGCCCCTCTCCCTCGGCTAGAGTGAATGACGGCCCATACTCGATCGATTACTCTCTCACTTTCGCGCGCTCTCTCGCCCGCTTTTCTATGTCTCTCCTTCACTGCACCCTACTTTTCCATACACTTCCTCGTCTTTTCCGTTCACACTTTTCGTTTTCCCCTCTTTCTCTACCCTGGCCCATCAAACCATTCCTCTCTTCTGGAGACCCCCTCTCTGCAGAATGACAGTTGGAAGAAGGGCGTTCGTTCCCCTGTAGGCAGCCTGCGATGTCGCATCCCTCTCGTCCCCTCCTCTCCTCTTTTCGATCGATAATGAGGAACGCAGAGAGGAAACTCGTTCTCACACTCTCGGAGAGCGTAGCCACAGGGGAAATTGTAAACAACTCATCCAGCCTCATTCCCACTTCCGATTAAAAACTTTCCCTACCATAGTAGGACCTCCTATCCTGTTACAGGCGAGATAGTTACGATCTTCTGACGCCCCACAATCCTCCTCCCGCCTTCTCCCCTCCATCGACGGAGAACCGACCTTTGCACCTCTTGTGTTCAATCTCTGCACTACCCTTCTCTTGTTTGTCCACCGTAATCGCGCAGTAGGGAGAGGCTATCGATCGACTGGAGCCGCGACCGAATTCACGGTTCCTGATAGATGATAAATCGTTATCTTCCGTGGATGATATGCGCATAAATGCACTCTGGACTCGTTTCCCCTTCCTTGCTCTTGATTAGTTCACTCATCTCCGTCCCTCTCCGATTCTCACATGACAACGTCTCCATAGCTACTCGCATTAGTCCCGTTTCAACCATATTACGGATTCGGCCAGTAGTGCAATAACAACAGCTGAAGCTCTATTTTGTGACACCGAAACTGAATTATCAACGAGGTGAAAATTAGTGACTTTTCGAGCAATTTCGAAGCTAATGTCGTAGGAATTGCATCACTAGTATGAGTCACTCCTTTTTGGTCTCCTTTTCAGTACTAACATTTTTTTGACTCACCTGGCGCTGTGTTCAATCTCATTATCTAATCTGTTAATATTCTGATGGTCTTGGTGTAGTTGCATTATTGATTGTTATTGTAATAAGATAATATTTGTTAACTTATTGAATTTTCAGATGGGTGATCTCGATGGGTTCGTGTGCGAACGGCGGTGGCTACTACCACTACGCGTACTCGGTGCTGCGAGGAGCGGATAGGGTGATCCCCGTCGATATCTACGTCCCCGGATGCCCGCCCACTGCAGAGGTACGGTAGGGAGCGAGGGGTACGGTAGATTTACTGTAAGAGAGAACGGGATTACGGTAAGGTGCGCTGTATTAGGGGGGATGTGTGTGTGTTGCAGTAGGGATACGGTATCTGATGAATCAGCTTGTTGTAAGAGATGGGGAGAAAGATTTCGCAACCCGCGCCTATCGATTGCTTGGGGAGGATTTCACAATCAGGTTCTTCTCCTTTTTCTCTTTCGTTTCGCTTTTCCTTGCTGCAGAGAAGAGAGGAAACTGTAATTGACCAGAGGGTGAATTATACCTTTCTTCTATTGTCTCTGTTTGTCTGTTCGTTTATGTCTTATGGTTTGTAGTTTGAATAATTAGTTCTTATTTCGCATTATTTGTTTCGTTCCACCGACTTGTAATAGAGTGTGCGAAAAGGGGAGGGTCCTTGTTGAATCGGCAACCATAGTAGTCTCGGTCATGTGAGGGATGGAGTCGAGCTCTTACACGTGTTTTTGCGCGCGTTCAAACACGTGAGGGAGAGGGTATCCCGACTCTGTTCTCCTCTTCCATCCCACTATCGATTCACGACACCCCCTCCCAAACCGGCTTCCCCTTTGACAATATAACAGTGTAAGAAAACTGGAAAATTGCGGTTTCCGTTAGGGACTTGTCTCGCCTTACTCTGTCTCAGCGTTGGGTTACTGTAAGCTGGGGTGCGGGTTACGGTACGAATGATAATTGCAGGCCCTCCTCTACGGTGTGCTGCAGCTGCAGAAGAAGATTAAGAGGAAGCGAGAGGCACAGCTGTGGTACCGTAGATAGGATGGTTGCGCGGTATGTCGATCGATTTATCGATTGATTTCCCAGTTTCTATCTAGTTTATGCGAACCCAACTGCTCGACCCAGTTGCAACGAGTAGTAGAGATATGTATAGAACGTTTACGCGACTTCCCATTTGATTATTGTATCACCGGAATAAAATGTTTTGGAGACTATTTTGATGCTCGTTTGTCGTTCTTGATCTACTCCCTTGTGGAGGAATGGTTTGTGGAAGCCAAGGCCCATTGTGGCTTACCTATCAGTGATCTCATCCATCACTATTGTAATAGGGCTGATAGCTTGGAAGAGTCGCATTTCAGGTTGAATAGGCGAAAATCAATTCAAATTAAAGTTGGTTTTCGAAAACTAAATGTTCGTAATATTTTTTGACTGCGGCCTCGATAATAAGCTATCAGCTCTTTCGTTTCTTGCTCGATTTGTATTTCACACTCTAGGGTTTTGCATTGTAAACGTGTTGGTACAAGTCGCGCCGAAATGTGCTTCCTACAGTATTTGTGACATCGACTTGAATCATCACGTAATCCATTCACGTGGCACTGTGTTGTTCTTGGGCAGGTTGGGAGGTTTGAAACCGCTCTCTCAAACCTAAATAAATTTTGGAATTTCTCGCAACCTGCCTAGCTAGGGCCCTCGACAAGGTAAGTGTCTTCCTAGGATGCCACTTTTCATCTATTGTATTGCATTGTTGCTCCCTCTCAGTGATAATCGACTCAATTCAGGGGCTACCGTACGGTTGTTACTCGCAGCTAGATCCGATCTAGCCGAGTTGTCGTAGCTTATAGCTTGGTGTTTGACTAACGCGAAAGCTTGGCGGTGTGGTGCTATCTCGCCCGCTCCTACGGATTACGGTACTCGTGCCACCTCCCTCTCGGGTATTCATTGGTGTCCCTGAGCCTTCCTACGAGGAAGAGAGATATTGGACTGAAGGATGATGCCTGCCCCTGGCCAGAATCGTCCCACGCCTGAAACGGCACCTTACGAGGTGGGCCATTATCCATTGATTCCCGTCGTCCAGGAGCGATCCCGGCACTTCTTTCCTGTGTACTGTACCGCCGCCCCTTCTTCCTGCATTCTTCTTCAAGGATGTGCGAATCAGTCCATTCTACAAGCTAGAATGGCGATAGTTTAGAAGTGTCTCTATCCCTCTTATGCATGCAGATATGAGATTCCTTTACCGTACTTCGCACGTTGTAGGCTCGTCTCTCGCAGTTCAAAGTCAACGATCTGCAGAACCTCCTGCAGGCATTCAAAGTACAGAAGGTGAGCATTGTGCAGTACCCTCCTTTCGCTTCGAGTGGTCAGTCGATTGATGGAGGACCAATGGAATTGATGCAGATCGGAAAGAAGAGCGAGCTGTTCACGAGATGCATCGAAATGCTGAGAACTCCCAATATGACGAGAGCAGTGATTGAAAAGGTGAGAAATAGGTCTTCGAAGGATTTGTTCGCGCATCATAATTGAAAAATAATATCATGGACAATTACATTTGAAAAGTATGTTAAAATTCGATCATGATCTTATTATTTAATTAAATTTCCTTGTAAACATTTTCTTGTGTTTAGATCCGTGAACTCGAGGTTCGCAGCAATCAACGGGTGAATCCGTATCCTCTCCCGACAGCGCACGCTACTAATAATATGTACAACAATCAGCAGCAGCAACAGCAGAACATGTAAGAAGATTTATGACATTACCTCATCTGATAAGAGAGATGGGAGAATAAGATTGTGAAAAAACGAGTGATTCATCGTAGTGACATTTACCACCACGGAACCAATGACATTTGATTTGAATGTCCTCTGAAGGGCACACAAAAGTATGAATCACTCAAATGGTCAAACAGACTGCAGGAATAATCAGTCGCACCTAATATTTTGTCGGTTCTAATTATGTTTATTTCCAGGTACCAGCAGCAACGCAACAATTACGGATACGGTGGAGCGATGGGAATGATGGGAGGTGAGCGAGTGACTCGACCAGGCGGCTGACTAATCTTGACTTGTAGCAGGATTGGCCATGCAGCAGAACATGAACAGCCTGATGGTGAGTGGGAATGACAAGATGAAGACTGTGGCCGGCAGTGCGAATCAGACCGTGTGTGCTTCTCTTTCTGTTCCTGCATGTTTCAAGCTTTTTTCGATGGGACGTTTAGGACGCTTTCACACGCTTTTTTAATACGTAAACCACATCGACAGTTCCTAAACATCCCATCACTGTTCTCACACCTCCTCGATTTCCGCCTAACCCAATCACTCACTGCCAGAATAGTTCACTGTCCAGCTGGCTAATCTTTTCGAGCGGTCCACCATGGGTCGGCGGAAATCGAAGAAGTTGCGTTTCCCCCTGCATGCTCTCCCCTGTAGTCCTCTGCTTCTCCTCTGTTTCGTATCGTCCTTTCTCTCAATCTCATTGAATATCAATGGCTAACGTGCCCTCTCCTCTCCTCATTCAGAGCGGCTCCTCCGCCTCCTCCTTCCTGCTCGATCTACAGTCTCTTCAGAGCAATGTGACCCCTCGACCGGCCCGCAACCTCACCGCCATGCCGCTCCCCTTCTACGACCCCATTCACACGCTGCTCGAGCCGCAGGAGCTGCCCGCCTCCATCAACACCAACTGCAAGCTGCAGGCACAGGTACGGTAGCCGCTAAACCACCATTGGAGATCCTCAACTGACTTATTTTAAATACTATGATGCTATTAGCAGGTTCATCTGCAGTTTGTGCTGACGGCGGAGCACCACATGAAGTTGTCGGTGAATGAGAAGGATTTCCCAAGGACGGAAGTACAGCTAAGGTGAGGGAGAGACTAGGATAATTTGTGCTTCATATTTTCGAAAGTAAAATTAGGAAAACTACGAAATCCTTGCAGATTCTTCAACACCACGGGCGACATCCTCAACATCGAGCAGCCGGACGACTTCCCGCTGAATTGCAACGTCCGCATCAACGATGGCGTCGTCTCTCTGCCGGTGAGATTGAAGTTTCAATTGTTTCCTAAAGCATGCAAGTTTTCAGCGAGAGTGATCCATCCCAGCCTTCCTCTTTTAAACTAACCTTATGAAACCCTGCAAGAGTGCATGCATGTCGTCTAACGAATGGTGGTTAATGAGTAGTCAGCTCAGCCGGTGATTCAGAACGTGATCCCGACGAACAAGCCGAATGTGGAGCCGAAGCGGCCCTCCCGACCCGTGAATATAACGCAGTACTTGATCAACCAGCCAAGGGAGAAGCAGCATCGGATGAAGGTCGACTGGACGGCAGACAAGCGGCAATGGGCTGTCGCCATCTATCTGGTGAGTTAATTAACTAATTAAAGGTAGTAATTAATATTTTAATAATTTGAGGTGACGCGCGTGAACGCGGAGATCCTGAAGAAGCGCGTGGTCTCGTCGACGTCGTTCGAGCTACCGTACGAGACGACCGAGGCGACCATCAGGAAGAGGTACGGTAGATTGTTGATTGAATTGAGAATAATCGATATTTGCAGATTGGGCGGTGACGATGACGACGTGTGCATGGACACGCTCAAGATATCGCTCCTCTGTCCGGTGAGATTTTGTTATTTTATTATTATTATTATTATTATTATTATTATTATTATCCCTGATCTGGTTTTCGTGCTCTATTATTGACTACACTATTTTATGATGTCTGTCTCGCACATGTCATAATTTCCTCAAGTCCCTGAAAAAGGCGCATGATTTTTCCAATCAACGCAACATGACTTCACCTGCGCTTTACGTAAATAGCGCACGACAGCCCAACAGAGTATTTCTGTCATTTCCTTTTCAATGATTTCGATGCCGCCAACCCATTCAAAGAGGCACACTGGAGGAAATGAGAGGATGGGAGAGAGTTTGTTGTGGTAGTGGAAAGCTCGCCTACGCTTCTGCTTCAAACTGCAAATGTGCAGATCTTTTATATAATTATAGACCCCAAGAATAGGCAGCACATGTGCAATAATAGCTCATAGCTCGTGTTTTGCGCTGAAAGCTCAAAGGACATCTGTTAAGCTGTTATGTAAAACGGCCTTTTGATCTTTCTGTTGATCGATTTCCGGTATCGGGGTAGATCCCTCAATATTGTACTCAGTGCTCGAATTCTTTGCGTTCACTAGAGTGGGGCTATCAATGAAGAGACGAGAAGAGGAAGGAGGAAGGACGAGAGATACAACTAGAAAGGGAACCTAATCGACAACCGATCGTAAGAGGGTCGAGGGGCGAGACCGTAGGGAGAGCGATCACTCCGCCGCGACTGCACAGAAATAGTCGGGGATGGCTATATTTAGCCGAGTGGTGCCCGAATTGGAAGGAAGTGCGAGAGAGTGCTGCTGTCGGGGAGAGTACCGGGGAGGAAGAGGAAGGAGAGAGGGAGAAGGGTGTTGGACCGGAAGGAGTTGTAGCAAGTGAGAGTGATCGAGAGATCAAGTTGAGGGAAGGAAAGGGAAGATGTGGCATTGGTGTGTGATCGGTCGAAGAACAGCACAGAAGAGTACGGTAGTCGATCCGCCGAAGGAACTGTTGTTGTGGGGAATGTTATCACCTGATCAGTGAGAGATTAGTAAGAAGGAATGCGAGATGGGAACGCAGCTCGAGTGAAGAGTGCGATCGGGTTTGAGTGTGATAAATGGAATACAAAGAGGATTAAAGATATATAATGAATATTTTAAAAAATATTGATGATTAAAATTGCAGCTGATGAAGACTCGGATGACGATAGCGGCCCGCTCCAGAGACTGCACCCATCTGCAGTGCTTCGACCTCGACTCGTACCTCATGGTAGGTCAAACGGAGCAATTATTGATTTTATTCAAAGAAGACAAAAGACATATTGAGAATAGCAACATCAGTCAGGTCTTGACTTTTTAGTATGGCACAAATGCACCGGGGATTTTTTCATCGAATATTTTTTAAATTAATTTTTTTCTCAGTTGAACGAGAAGAAGCCGGCGTGGAAGTGCGGAGTGTGCAACAGCTCGGCGCCCTACCACAAGCTCATCATCGACAAGTCGGTTTTTATTTATTATAATTTTATAATAGTTTATTTTGTATTTTAAAATTTATTTGTGTTCGTTGGTCCCTCGTTTCAAACATCGCCTTTTTTTTATTTTGCGAGCGTGATCTCTCACTGCCTCTTTCTCCTTGACGAGTTTCGCTTTTTCGAAGATGCGAAATGGGGATGGGAGAAAGAAAGTGAGTGTGGACATAGTGTAAGGAGTTCAAGTGAGTCGACAGCGATCGCTTTTCGAGCACATGATCGATTCTCCGTTCCATCGTCCCTCTTCCTCTCCTTCCACTCCTTCCATTACCCAATTGACTCATCGCTGCCGCTCTTCGATCAACTGTGCTATTCTCATCGCACAAACAGGGATTAAAAGGCGGAAATGGGGCTGCTCATCGGGTGTTTGATCGCGCCCCTCAAGGGCAGCGGAAGCAGCACGGGAGAAGAAGCGAAGAGTAAACGAAGAGATTGAATATCACACCTCCGAGAATGAGAGGTAGATCACACGCTATGCAGCATACATTGGTCTTTCCGGCCTTTCTCTGAAATGTGAGAAGCAGTCCGTTTTTAGACACGATGAAAGGCTTTTCGGGGCGAGGAGAGGCATTGTAATGGGATAGATGAGACGTGTCGTCAGATGGTTGTAGACGTCATCTTAGTTGCTCTGTTTCAGTCACGTCTCGAGACTTCGGAGAAGAAGAGTCGCATTACATGTAGAATCTGACACGAATTCAATGGTTTCCCGTGGTTTGAGAGCTGAGAATTGGGTGGATTAGAGATGAGATGAGAGATTCTGTGTCTCTCGCTTCCCAATGCGAGAGGATTCTTGGCAAGTTGCTGTATGCACATCATTCATCATTCCCTCTTCTTTCTCACTTTCTCGCGAATGAAAGACGAGTGAGATTTCATCTGGAAGTCATGTGAGAGATTGCATTGAGGCATCAGAGATGACGACGGAGAAGAAGGCATCGGATGAGTGTGTGGGTGACAAGTCGACCAGAAAGAGACTGACAGGAGACAGGAGGGAAACATGGTAGAGAGGAGACGGGGGAGAGATGATGCAGTGGCATAATGATAATCTACTCTGCATAATTTGTGCGTCGATGTTTTGCCTCGTCGTTTCCCCGTATGATGGGATAGCGAATCAGTGAGTGTTCACGTGAGAGGTCGAATGTATGTGTGTCATCGTGGATTAATGAGATTGGTCAGTGGAAGTGACAAGTGAGCGATGGATGGACAGAGAGTTGGTTGTCCATTACACTCACGAGGGTGAGACAAGTGACTAAATAAGGCACACCCGTATACTTGGAGATTGATATTGATTGCGGATTGAAAGTTCGGAGAACTTTAAATCGTACATTTCTGAATCGGAATGCGTAAATAGCCAAGTCTAGACAAAGTGAGATTTAATTGGTAGATATTATTGGCATTGTTTAGCACGTACGTTTAACTGAATTTGAGCGACCAAAGATACTAATAGTGTGAATTTGTAGTTGACTCACTAATTGTGATTAAAGTTGGTTCAATTTATAGTTCCTTCCGGGAACTTTTTACGTGTAAAATAGCTGATACAATCTTCAGAAGGTCCCTCGGTTCCATTTCTTTCATTTTTGCTTCGATTTGAGCAACCTTGGCATCTTTTATCGGCCCATGAAAATGGGAAAGTCCCTCGCAGGCTATTCTCGCCGCATTCGGGTTATTTTCGATTGACGTCGGCCTAAGTATAGGCGAGAGGAAGGGGAGAGAGTGAGGAGCAGCGAAATAGCGTGCGATGAGAGGAGAGTGAGCGACGATGAGGGGGTGGACGAAGACGTGGGATGGGCGAGAGACTGTGGAGAGAGGGGAGACGGCTGACAACGAGAGGAACAAGTTAGAGAACCGTAGATGGATAGAAAGGAGAAGAGAAGGGCTGAGAGGAGATGGAGAGGGAGAAGGATTGGATGGAAAGAATGAAGTCCATGGGGAGATACAAACGATGAGCTCGAAGGGCACAATGGTGTGAGGAAAGGGCAGAAGAGATGTCTGCCTAAGATTCTGAAGATCACGGAGAGTCTGCACTCTGAATGACGTCACTGAGCTGTTGTTGTTGTTGTTGTTTCATACTTCATCGAGCTTCTGTCTCGTGCTATTTTGGATGGCGCGTGCAAGGGCAGAGACGAGGGGAGGCAGAAGGCCGTCACCGTTGAGGGGCGACGACGGGACTATTGACGTCGTCGTCGTTGCTGTCGTGCGAGTGGCGAGTCTCCATCTCACCCGCGGACACAATAAAAGTGACGAGGAGGACTGTACTCGGTCGAAGAACAGAAGGGAGCGACGAACAATACTGGAACGGAGGAGATCTCTGTGACGTCCTTGCGAGCTCATGCGTGATGAGTACGGTGTGGCCATGGAGGCTTAGAATGGATGATGAGGTGGAGAGGGAATTGAGATCCCTCAAATGAGAACAACCAGGAGAAATATGAGCTGAGCGTGTGCTTACAAAGTCTAGTGTAAATAGAGCGACGGCAGTTCGACAGTAACTTCCGGTCTGGAGGGCGATTGGAGGGGAAGAGAGAGGTTAAGTGGTAGAGTAAACAGGAGAAACGGATTGGCATGTATCTGCCTCGCCTCTCTCTCGTTCTTCTGATTGCAAGAGTGGTTTGTGGACTTTGAACGCGAGGAGACCACGGGAGGGGCAAACTTTGGTGATTTAAATGAATGAGACGGAATCGCGTATCTGAAACGATTTGAGTAGAAGACGGATGGATGAAACGGAAACAAAACAACTAGTTGAATTGGTGTTGCAGGTACTTCATGAAGATGCTGAACGATCTCGGACCGCTCGTCACTGACGTCGAACTGCTCAAGGACGGCAACTACAGAGTCATCAAGGAGGAGGATGTGAGTGATTGTAGTTTGTAGTCTGATCTTTGATCTTTTGCTTTTCAATCATATCAGTTGTTCAGTGCTGCGACATCTCGGACGACGACGACGACTCTGGCTCGAAGCCGAAGCCGGTGTCGGTGGGCAATGCGGGCGGGTCGCGCGCCTCGTCGACGGTCGGTGCAGCACCTGCAACACCTGCAGCTGCAGCCACTGCCGGAGTGAAGAGAACGGACATCAACGATGACATCATCACGATCAGTGATGATGATGAGGTGAGGCATTGATTGCATGTTGTCAAGTAGTAGTCCCTTGCATGCCATCGTCGATGCCTCCTCATTGAAGGAGTCTGAACCCGAAGTGATCGTTGTGCGACGAGAGAAGAGGCCCAGACTCGTTCCCCCTTCCTCCTCCCAGTGCACCCCCACCACAGTCCCCAATAAGACCTGGAAAAAAGCACTGAACGCATAAATAAAGGAGTATTTTGGGCCTGTACAGTAGGTTATGAAGGGAGTACGCCTACGCGTGTGAGGCCTTTGTGTGCAAGTACTAGAAGGGATCTTTATCCAGAAGAAGGGAGCTATTTTGGGAAACCTTGATGAAATTAGTTCCTCAATAACCCTTCAATGTTTTGCGTCGAGTACTCAATGTTTGTATCCCTCGTCTCCCGCATGCCTGAAAGAAGCAGCCGCCTCATTCTGAGAACCCCTTGGAAAGCCTCTCTTCCTCTCCCTCTCTCTCACGACTTGCCTCTCGAGTCTCTTCCATGCGACATGCTGTCTCTCCCGTCCGTCCCTATCTCTCTCCCCCTCCAGTCTATCCATTCCTAGTCTCCTTTCATTGCTTCTCTGTAGATGAATGGAATATGGAGGAGGAGGAAGGGACGCACGTCATCCCTCTTGCATGATGAGCAGAAGTAGACACTGTGGATGAATCAATCGGTATCGATCAATATTGCAGGAGGATCAGGATCTGCGCAACGCGATTCAGGCCTCGATGCCGGGCACTGCGGCCGAGCAGCACCGCACGCCCGTGAAGGTACGGTAGGCGGAGACGGATGGATACAGTATCCAGCGGCGATCGACAATTGACTTTTCTTAATTAATTTTTTTAGAAGCCGTCGTCGCCCTCTTCAGACGACTCGATCATCGTGCTGGATGACACGCCGCCGCGTCCCGAGCCGATCAGCAGAAGGGATGGGGTACGGTATTGGAGATGCATTGATTGATTGATCGACTAATGACTTTTTACACACGATTGTCGTCAGATTCCACTAACAATAACCCTGTTCAGGGTGCTTCCTCCTCCACTGGATCGAGCAGCTCCAGTTGGCGCGCGCTGCCCACCTCCTCAGCCGCCTGCTCTTCCTCGAATGCAGCATCTGCAGCCGCAGCCCCTGCTGCATCGGCTGCAGCCACGACCTCCACCTCGACGACCGTCTACGCGCAGCAGCAGCAGCCGCCCAGGAATCTGGCAGACGCACTCAGTCAGGTAAGAGGGAGACGATAACAAGGAAGAGAGAAGACACGCAAATAACTTGCCCTCTGATTCGAGACCAGCACGCTTGCACCAACGCACGGTTCAATCAAACCCCATTCCAAACCAACCAATCAACCCCATGTCGCCTCTCCTTCCCTCCCCTGACAACTAACGACCAGACCCCGCACCCCGACCAGCTCGGTCCTCAATGTCTCTCTGGTCTCAGGCGACGGGTATCCGACCGGGCGGCGTGCCTTCTCAGCTGCAGCTGAATGGGGGCGGGGCGCCGCTCTCTGCAGCGGCCATGGCTGGCCAGTCGAACATCTACAATTGGGTAGGCCATGATGATGCCCTTGATGATGTCGTGTCGTTGTGATGGTGAGGGAGCAAGCAAGGGTGGTGGAGCAAAATGAAGAGCAGTAGAGAAGACTAACCAGCCCAGCAGTAACCACCTCTCATTTTCCCCACGCATGAACCCCCCTCTCTCACCCCTTTCCAACTTGAGAAGACCCGAAGCGTATCGTTGCTCGAATCCCCTCCCCGCCCCCTCTCCTGACCTCCTCCCCCCGACCCTGCTCCCTCCCTCCCGTCCTCATTGTAGTGTACTGTAGTAGCTGTCGTGTGGTAGATCAAAGGCGGCAAGTATTGATCCCCTCCTCCTCAGGCTCAGCAGCAGCCGCAGTCGGCTCCGCCCATGATGCAGCAGCAGTGGCAGCAGTACCAGATGCAGATTCCCGGCGGATACGCAGGGTACGGTACCTTTAGATTACTGTAGCAGAATATCGATTGACTACGGTATCCTAACTCCATCCTCTTGCAGATACTACGGTGCGGGTCTGCAGCCGTTCGACCCCCGTGCAGCGAATAGCTTCGGGTGGGCGCCGCCCAACGGCCCGCCCGTCTTCCCTCCCAATCCCAATGCATCCGTCATCAGAAGACACGATGACCCCCGGTAAGCAGTGGATGGGAGACTAGACGGTAGATCAGATTGCTCCCTTCCTTCCCGTTTCGCCCTCTTTTCGTGTAGTACATTACGGTATGAAGTATTATTCGTGTTGCTATGTTGACTGATTTATATGAGGCTGTCCTTTCCTTTCCCGAGTAGTTATTGATTAATCGTGTCTCAGAAGCGTCTTCTTTTTATAAATACACTGACTCTTGAGCCCTATTTTTATTCATCCTCGTTGTCTCACCTTTTGTTCCCGTTTCCCCATTCTGTGTTATTTTAAACCCCCTTCCCTATTCTTATCCAGTCGTTGTAGAAGTCTTTTCATCCCCCACTCCCTCCCTTTCCTTTCTCTTCCCCCTTCCTCACTCCTGTCTTACAGTAGAGTCCATCCCCATCAGTCCTTCCTTCATCTATCCCTTCCCTCCATACCTTTCGAGTACGGTACACCATTAACATACATGCGAAGTCTCCACTCCTTCTCTTTCCTCGCGCGCGCGTTAATTTTATCCTTATTCGTACTCTTAGAGTTTAGAAGTTTTGCAATTCCAGTCGGATGGAAATGAGTTTTTGTTGTATTTTCAGATGCGAGTTGCTCTTTTCCCCCCTTTTTGTTAAGAGTGAAGTTTCTTGATCCAGTATCAGAGTAGCAGTTTAGATCTGTCTCCCCCTACTGGAATACCTCTCTCTTCTTCCATTACCAACCCCCATCCCCTTTCCCTAATCTTTCACTCCCCTCTCCATCTCTCTATAAATTGATGATTATGGTTCACTTGATATTTCTTTACTCGTCTATAATGCTAAATCCCCTCTCCTCTCCTATCCCCCCATAGAAGCCTGTCTCTCTCTCGGTCTGCCCCTCTCCTCTAGTTCCTTCTGGAGATGAAGAGAGATGGGATAAATATTGCTAAAGGGATACTACCAGAGTAGTTTCAAATGCTAAATCATTTTCTATTCCATTGTCCGCATTCATGTTTATCGTAAGTATGTTTCTACATGTTCCTTTGAGACCCGAATAGCCGCTCGTTCCATTGTTGCTTTATCGTCGAAGAGAACTATATCGAATAAACTGTTTCTGGATACTCGCATCGTTCTTTGTATTAATCTCTAATATTTTGTGATTCACACGAGAAAAACACGGGAAAGAAGTAGTCACTTGTTTTTATTAGATAACTCTTGTCGGCATCGATAATATATACGGGAAATTGAGTGGGATGAAGGGGGGAAAGGAGAGAGATGAAACAGGGGGGCAAAACACGGGAAACTAATCTGCGGAGGTGGAATCTTCGTCGTGAGTAAAAGATGGGAACGAAGATCAAAGATCAAAGATCACGAAAAGACGTCGATTTCGCGGGACGAAGGGAATCCCTGGACAAGAACGCACGAATAGGCTCATATACAAACGAACTGCTAGCAAATATGCGGGAGAGTAAATCGAGGCTACTATGCAATGAATAATGGGAAACAGAAGGGGTCCAATATCTCGAATCTGAAGAAAAGGGGGCGGGGCCAGAGAGGGGTGAACACTGGGTGATAGTGCAGTGATTATGTACGGCGAACGGTACGCGGTGAGAGAAAGAGAGGGGAAGGGGGATGGGTGATCTAATCTATGGTTTCAACTAATCGGAAAAGGGGCAGAGAGGGGAACTCGCTATCTACCGTAACTTTACGATAGTGGAGAGATGAGACAGTGGAAGAAGAGAACAATGGAATGTGAGGATGAACGGGGAGAAGAAGGGGAGCCAAATATCGGAGGCTAATACATTACGGTAACAATGAACGAATCGGGGAGAATAAATGGATTGACAGAGAAAAGGAAGGCGTAAACCGTGACTAGAAACGGGGCTTGCGAACGTCCCTGACTAGAGTTGCTGTGCAGCGGGATTGTGGTTATACTGGTGTTGAGGAGGAGGCGGATAGGGGGTCTGGTAGTAGGAGGGACCGGGTTGGGATTGGGCATACTGGTTGTGGTACGGATCAAAGGGTTGTGGTGGGGCCTGATTGGGATGGAACTGAGGGGGATGATAGGAGAAAATCTCGCCGTCTGAGCAGCGACGCGTCTCATGGGTACGGGTGGGAGTGGGGGTCATCGCTGGATGGTGATGGGGAGGGTGGGGTTGAGGGGGCGAGTGGTGGTGGTACTGCTGCATGGGGGCCTGCTGCGGCTGCTGCTGCTGCCCGTGATGGCAGTGGCTGCAGCAACCACCCTGCTGTGCTGCAGGAGCTGCAGGAGGGGGCTGGGGCGCCCACTGCTGCTGCTGCTGCTGCGGCTGTTGATGATAGGGGTCATGATAGGGGTCGTACTGGGGTTGTTGGGTCATGGGCGGTGGGGGAGCCTGAGGTGGTTGGTAATGCACTACTGGAGCCGAGTGTCTACGGGGCGTCTTGTGGGGTCTGTGAGGGTAGGGGTTAGCTTGGTTGGGATAGAAGGGGGGAGGGGGAGGAGGGGAGAGAGCGATGATGTCCGGCGAGGAGGGAGGGGCTTCCTCCTCGTGAGTCGCGAGGGCGGCAGGGGGTGCAGCTGCAGGCGGCTGCTGCAGCAGTTGCTGCTGCTGTTGAGCAGCTGCAGCTGCTGCAGCTGCTGGGTCGACGGGCGGGGAGAGATGGGAGACGTCCTGGGGAGGGCTGCTGCTGCTGCTGTGGGTGGTGCTGCCTGCCTGCTGCGCAGGGGCGACGGCGACCTGCCAAGGTCTATAATTAGAGTGACGTTTTGGACGAGCGCGTCCGGCGGCTACCGCGCCCCCGCGGATACGCGTGGGGGAGGCGTTTTGGTGCACGTTTCGTAGAAGCTCGTTCTAGGAAACGCACACCAGAGAAGGCACTGGGTTCGCTCTATCTGTTCACACGAACTCTGCTTTCAGGAATTCGCTTTCTCACATAGCGCTCTCTGATCCCCAGTGCCCCCTCATCATCGTCTCAATCTCTCAAAGACGACGTCCGTCTGGAAGTAAGCTGACCTGAAGGCGGTCGCCGTCGCGTGCGAATCCCTAGGCCACCGTGTGGTTGGCCGGCCAACCGTTGGCGACGTGCGGGGAGGGAAGCGTGGAGAGGGGAAGGCCGCCCGAGACGAGACGGGGTCGTTTCTCGGGAGGGGAATGCGGTTCGGACTTGATGTAGACGGGAGGCTTCGAGGGGTCGCCGGTGATCGGACCGCCTGCAATGAACCATGTGAAACCCAATCTAGACGGGTACCAGACTGGTACCAGAGGATGAGACGCGTACCTTGATAGTATCCTAAGGGGATGTCGGGCGGGTCGACGCGTTGTCTGCCGCCCTGGCCGCCCCCGGTGTTGTCGAAGGGCATGTACGGTGCCGAGGTGGGCGGCTGGCCGAAATCGTTCGAGTTCTTGAGCAGATTGAGGGAGGAAGAGTCGGAAGTGGCGGAGACGAGCGGGTTGTACGGACCTTGCTGCAATGGAATTAGGATGATGTTGGAGAATTCAGAAACATCAAAGGGGAACCGCCGTTTCACAAACCTACACAAACTGGTCATTCCAGACAGAAAGATTGAGAAACAAACCTGATTGCTCATGAATAGATTATGATACAGCGAGTTCATGCGGAAGTTCGATTGTTGGGCGGAGTTCGACTGATGACCAGGACCTGAAAACTCTGTAGACATCGTTCGCGGGGGCACCAATCACGACACGACGGAGGGGATACGGTAGTTCGGTGGGTCAGACGCTAGGTCAGGATGCTTACCAGGAGCGGGGTCGGCAGCGGGCAGGTTCGAGGGCGACGAGGTGACGATGGTGGAGTTGGACGAGGGAGCGGACGAGACGGGATGGCCTGGGGTACGGTAGGGTACTGTAGGCGGACGGAAGGAATTCGGTACCTTGGTTGTGCGAGTTCATGTGGGATCCGGAGGGCGGTGCGAGGTGCGGGTGAGGCGGAGGCGGAGTGGAGGAGGGACCGGGCGAGTCGTCATCCGAATCGCACCCGCCACCTCCCGATTTGGACTCCTGAACGGAAGAAATGATTATCGATTGGTACCGTATCCTTGCATTTTCGAAACATTTCGGCGATTCTCTGCAGAGAGTTCGCACGAACTCCTCCTCCGCTTTCTCTCGAGGGGATTCGAGAAAGGGAGGGAAAACTCTTCGCGTCCCCACGCGTGAATAATGCAGAGAGTGGGTTTTGAGAGCGAGGAAGAGAGGAGGAGGGAGAGGGGATAAGGGATCGCAAGGGTTCTTCACTGCTTTTCTGCGTAGATTATGCGCATTCATCAGCTATCGGGTAAATAGGCGCATGATGAGGGAGGAGGATGAGGAAATGATGCGTGACTACCGTAATCTCGGCTACCGTAACCCTACAGTACCCCTACCGTACCTTTCGGTGCAGGACCTCCATGATGTCGGTGTTGGTCCGCGACTCGTGCGGCTCGTTGTACTCGGTGTACTTGAGCAGCACCTTGTCCATGTCCGTGGATGCGTACCTGCGCATCAATTGATTGGAACGATGCCAAGATTTGAATCCATTTGGAAATGAGCCAAGTCACATCATCTTGTTTCTCTGATCTCGCGAACACTGGCCGCTCCCCGGTTAATGAGCGTTTGGTCTGGGGTGCTCATAGCACTCAAATTGCCTCTATCAAATGTCAGATCGTGCGAAAATCTTGTTTTGCAATGCAATGCATGATGTTTTTGATGTGGATGTATTCGAAAGACATGAAAGAAGCGGCATGTTTCAGGCTACAAAATTCCTTCTATCTATCTGCAGCTTGTGCTCTGCTTCATGTGCCTTTCGTCTTTCGCCTTTGACACTATCGTGCTATCAGGGGAGAGGGTCATAAGGGAGGTGAGGGGGATCGATCGAGTGTCTCTTCGACCTCTGCGCGTGTCATTATCACTGCGAGAGCACATCTCATCATCTCCTCGAGTGATAAGGGGAAGGGGAGAGGGTCCAGAGGGAGGGGGGAGTGTCACTGTGACTGATTGGCTGATAAGAGCGAGACTAAGGCCAGAAATGGCTCGCTGAAAGGGGCGCAAAGCCTATTTTTAGGCCAGTTTGTGATAAGGACTGACCAGAATACTACGAATTATTGTGGCGCCTTTCCGGCAGAATCAAAGACAACCGCAAGCGGCTTTTATTGTCGTTCTCAGCATTTGTATGCAAGGAATCTTGGCCAGCATTCGAGAAAGTTCGGGGAAAAGTTGGGAATTCCCTTCAGATTTAGCCTTCCCTTCTCTCTCTTCTTCCCTTGCGTGTGTGTCTCATGTTTCTTTCTGCGGGTTCTTGGATGGAAAAGAGAGGAGGGAATAAGAAAGAGAAAATGATCGATAGACCGAATGAAGACGAGGGAGAGCTTAGGAGGGGAAGGAGAGAGAGATCTGAAGGAAAGTCCCCCCTTCCTCCTTCCTCTAGAGAGAGAAAGAGACAGGACTGTGGGCGATAAACCGTAAATAGAAGGGAATGACGTCAGGAGGGGGAAGAGGAGAAGTGTCCACACCGTTGAAGGAGACAAGTGCACGGGGGCCCGAGTGAGTCTGGGACGCAGTTTGCGATACCTACGCGGGTAATCTACCGTAACCACCTACACAAGGTCAGTGAGGGCATGTCACTATATCCTCGATTATCCGTGCATCAGTGCACTACGGAGTTTCGAAACGCGTTCTACCGTAACCCTACCGTACCCCTCATGGTAGGTCAAAGCGTGTCACTCACTGGAAGAGCTTGTTGGTCGAGTTGAAAACGATGAGGGCGATCTCGCAGTCGCAGAGGACGGACAGCTCGTACGCCTTCTTCATCAGACCGAACTTGCGCTTCGTGAACGTCACCTGCAAATTCAAATTTTGAATTCCCGCCCAAACTTGTGCATTTTGGAAAATCTGGTCACTTCATGTAGAGAGATTTTGATCGCTGGTTTGGTGATGCGCTGCCCTTCTCTCTCTCTCGATTTATCTGTCTCTTCGCTTTCCTTTCTCTGCTCTTAGAGTCGAATCGAGAGAGAGGAAGGGGAGATGAGCGAGAGCAGCGAAAAAAGAAAAGAACATAAATTGGATTTCGCTTCCCCTCTCTCTCCCTCGGTTCTAGCGGATTCGCGAGTAGAAAGGACGGGAGTTTCTCGATGCAAGGGAGAGAGATTGAATGGAGAGAACTCTGAATGAAAACTCTGGGAAGATTCCCGTGAATGCACCTAATGATGTGTGCGTATGCGCTGTTTTTCCCGATCACAAGACTTCTTTCAGCTTACATCTCTCTTCCTCTCAATAGATCGATGGATGGTGTTATGGTGATTCATTTCTCGTGTAAACCATTCAACTTTCTCTCTCCTTCCCCTCGTCTCTCTCCCGAGACTGTCCAATTGTACACACAAATACACTCGCGCGCGAAAACTATTGACCGTCTCGAGTACGGTACTGATTGGATACGGTAGGTATATCGCTCGACTCACCTGACGGTTGCGCTCATCCTGGATGCGGGTGATTTGAATCTTTTTGCGACCCATCTGGAATACGGTAGGGGTGATTATCGATCGAAGAAAACGGTGGATCAGTTGCGAAATGGCGAGCGAACGGATAAATGATGAAGAAGAAGTGAAATTGAAGAGATAAGCGAGAAGAAGAGATGGGATATCAGTGATAAGGGATTGAATCATTTGATAGATATCGATGAACGAAGAGATACTATCGATTGAACCAGTACTGTAGACTGAAGAGGGGACGGTAGCGGATCGCGAACTGGGTTGATTCAATGATTTATGGATAGGCTGATAGGGAGGGTTGATCAAAGAGAGAAATGGGCGAAAAGAATCGACCCAAGTTCAAGTGAGAAAAAGAGAGAGAGGAGGAATTGATTCGAACATCAACACGGAATGTGACGATCAAATTGAGAGAGAGAGAAAGAGAGAGAAGAAGAGGAGGAGAGAAGTCCGTTTGGTCTCTCGACTGTTACACATCCAGGCATGATATCGATTGGAGTGGAAGAAAGATGAGGAGTGACAGACAGACGGCAGCAGCAACGGAAGGTTCTCAACCGGAGGAGGAGGCATATTTTTGAGCTCGGTCCCGTCCCTCTCGTCGTCTGCGCTCTCTCCTCCCCTCCTGCTCTCTCGCCCACCGAATGATGTAGTGGCATGAACTCTACAGCGAAGCTGAACACCATCCGGTAAATAGTATCGATTTGACGGCTCTGGGTACGGTAGATCGGTGGGGTCAGAGGGTAGGTCATGACGTTGAGGGAACAGTGACGATGATGTCGAACTATCGATAGTAGAGATCACTCGAGACGGATTATTTACGACGGTAAAGTTAGTGAGAGGAGGGGGGACAAAATCGGATAGAAAGTGTACGGGATTGGATACAATATTCAACGTGTCTCTCCGTTTCCCGTGCTCTCTCTTAGGTCAGAGAGACGAGAATAGATGAAGGAAGTGGAGAGCACGTGTGAGAAGAGAAGATGAATTGTATGGGGAAAGAGACGAAAATAGGGAGAATTCGAAGGAACAATGATCAGATCAACAAGGATCTTTAAAGGATCGTAGGGCTCTTCTCAATTTGAGTGATCTCGGAGGTGAAGAATGACGTGAAATGATCAAGAATGAGCGAATAGAAGGCAAAAATGAGTGGAAAAGCGTTGAAAGTAGTGTTGAAATGAATGGAGAGGGAAGGGAATCGTGAGAGCAGCTCTTCGTTTTCTGTCTGTGTGCGTACTGTTGAGAGGGGAGTTTGTTCAAGATTCCGCCTGGGGGAAAGGAAGGGGGAGGAAAAGTCTCCCTCTGTCTCTCTCCCCTCCCCCTTATCTCTCCCTCCACTCTGACCTCTCCCCCCGTCAACCTTTGTGTGTAGAGCACACGTCAAACCCCTCCCGGGGCTCCCCTTCCATCCCTTCCTGACGAGTGACAATCGATCGACTGTATCGATTACAGTACTTGAGAAGGTACGGTATGAAACATGTTTGAGACGGGAGGAGAACAGTTTGAGTAAGCGAGAAAGGAGGTCGGAATGGGCGATAAAAGTGATCATGTGACCATTGGGACGGTTGAACGAGTGAAGGAATGGAGAGGAGAAGGAGAGGAGAAGAAGGAGGAAGAAGGGGATAAAACTGCTAGAGAAACTGAGCGAAATGATGGGGAAATGATAGGAGGAGAGGCGACAGAGAGCGAAGTATTTTGAGGGCGAGAGAGAAGAGGGAAGGGAAGAGAAAGGAGGGAAAGAAGAAGACCCAATCAATGCCACAGCAACACAACTAACATCGAGAGGAGTGGAGAGGCAATGGCAAAAGAGTAAATACCTCGCGGTTTTGGACAAAGTTCAACCGTTCCATGCCCCGTCCCATTCCAGGGATCAAAGATCAAAGACCAAGGAGGGAAGACTGAAGCGCGATTCGTACTGCTCGCCTACTCGTAGGTTAGTAATGAAGCACTAATGAGAGCCCAGAGAGTAAAGGGGGGAGGTAAGGTAAGGAGGGAAGAGGAAGAGAGTGAAAGGTGACAGCCGTTTGGCAAACTCGCGAGAAGGGGGCAAAGGGGAAGCAGAGGAGTGAAAAGTAGATGTGGATATTGCTTGAATCGTCGTCCCAAAACGGGAAAGGGAGAGGAGGAGAGAGGAGGGGAAGATGTTGAGAACTCTCCCCCTCTCTCTCACTCGACCACGCCTCCTTCTTCCCATAGATAGACGTCAGGGCTCCGCCCCCTCTCAACGGCCTCGCAACGAATGAATGAAACAAACAACGATATTAGACGACCGGCGTCATAACCAGAAGAGAAACTGAAAGAAGAGAGGAAAGTGCGCGAGAGGTGTGGCAACGGGTGACAACAAATGGGGGAAAAGCAGAAGAAGAAGAAGGAATGCATGAATCATGCTGAGTCGTCTGCGCCGTTTCGACCCAATTATGATGTTGTACTGAACGGAGTATTTATAGCATGTAAGCATGATCGTTTTCGAAAGACAATGGATACATTTTAAAAAATACATAAAAATTGTAAAATAAAATGTGATTTTATGAACTGACCCACTGATCAGTACCGTACTCAGGTCTAGTTTGTAGTCTCGAGACTCCGCCCACTTTTCTATTTTGGCGCGCTTTTTTACACTTCGAACAAAATTCAGTTTATCGATTTTTGGCCGTTTTGTTTGTTTTTGATATTTTAGTTATTGTCATCAGGGTAGTCAGTGATGTCGGAAAGCGATTCGCCACTGCCGCCGCTTGACATGGGGTCAGAATCGGGAACGGAAAAGGAGAATGTACAGGTCCGTTATTTCCCGCGTGTTTTCATCCATTCTAGCGTTATCTTCTGTTTTAGTCACACTCGAAAATAGCCTAATATCAGCAGTGATGCGTGAAGCATACGTAGAAGGGGGAAGGTAATTATGAATACCGAGCTCGGCCGGGACTACTGTGGTGTAGTCCCACGGTTCGATGCTTTTTGAACCTAGGCCTTTTGGGATTTGCACGCACTCTTCTATTTTTACCTGACGCGTGAGTTCTTGCGAAACGAACTAGGCCTCAAGCGATTTACTCTGAAATTTTTCAGTCTCACATCAAACTATGCACACTCACGTAGATATCTCGTAGAGTACGAATCTAACACGCGGTGTTATTGGACCGTTAGTTAACCAGAAGTGAGACTACAAAGTGCTATGTGAGAGGCCTGCAAGCTATTTCTAGCTTATTGGACAGGAAGGAAAGAAGGGGAGTAAGTCAATGTTGAATGTAGGAGACAGGAAAACGAAGGGAGAAGAGAGGCATATAAAATTGGCTTTTCCTCGAGTCTTTCTTGCGCAAGGAATGGCGTCATCCATGCTCCGTTTCGCTAATTGAGCCGAAGATTCTGAAAGGAAACGAGGATGAGAAAGTATGGAAGTTGTGAGCGGGAGGAATACACAAAGCGCGCGCGAAGCTCTAGAATGGGAGAGATATCTGCGAAAATAAGACATGATGCTATGTGAGTAGAAGGGATATCTGATCATATCTCTCTCTTTCAGATTAGCCCGATGAAATCAGTGGGAGAGACGGAGATGGAGAGCGAATCCCATGAAGAGGAAGATGGAAATGAGAAGGAAGATGAAGAAGAAGAGGAGGAGGAAGAAGATGAAAAGATGAATGAAGATAATGATAAGAAGGAGAATAACGATGTTGAGGTGAGTAGCATAATTAACTACGGCATAGCATTCTGCACATCGGAATGCTTCCTGCTCATTGGTCCCTAGATTTTGCATTGCCAAGCGATAGACTAACGAATCGGGCGTAATCGACGTTTTCCAATTAGGACTTCTCGCTAATTAGTAAAGTGAGACGCAAACACTCGAGTTTGAGTCTCTCGAAGGAAGTGTCTCGCCTGACACGAGGAGGTGATTTCTAGAATATTCATAGAGATGGGATGGGGCGAGGAACCGCCGGGGTGACGAAGGATGTGGAGGGGAGAGAGAGAAAACCGTCCTACCCTGGGGACGTTAGATCGTCTGTCTTTCTCAGCGCCACAATAACTTCCTAGTGCGAGTCTGTTTTTAAACGGCGGGAGATGCTCAGGAAGTCTGATGAGATCTCGTTGTGAGGGCAAGTATTGTCGGTCAAAATAGATGAGTATATGGCATCATCCCGAGCCTAGAACAATGAGGATGATGTGTCCTAACAGGTATGGGTTGTCTTGACCAGGGAAGAGAGAGGAAAAGTGGTTGAAGCGCGTCTCCTTTGAATGGGTTAGTAGGTGACCGAGGAGAAACATCGAGGATCATTGGGTCGTGAGGGGGAGGAAGGAAGGAGGAGCTATCGTATTTTGTGTGATGATGTGTCTGGGATACGGTAGGTCCGACAGGCCAGACCCATAAATCAGGAGGAGATATGAGTGAATTGTGGACATATTTGAGATGGTTACCCTGGACGATGATGAGGAGGAAGACGAGGAGACGGGAGAAGGAGGAGAGGGAGGACCGAGGAAGAGAAGGAAGTCTGGAGCACCCCCTGGCAGTGCAAAGAGGGTAGGAGGAAGGAGGAATACGGTGGATGAGATTACGGTTTCTTTTCAGATTCGCACGGCGCCCTCAACGCCGAAGACGCCCAAGACACCCGGAGTGAGCAAGGAGGAGAGGGAGGCAGAGAGGGCCAAGAAGAAGGTACGGTAGAATTGGGTTGTGGTGGTAATCGAGTCACTGATCTAATTGTAACGAATGTAGGCGTTATATGAGAAATAAGGAGAGCACGAAATAACCGGGCGCGTATTTTTTGGGAATCATTCTTGTTTGCGCTGCGATTTGAGATCATGAAGAAGACATGATTGCTAAATGTGGAATGGTTTAGCTATTTAATGCTGATTTAACTGCTTTTAAAATTTGCGGCTTATCTTGAGTGTAGATGATAATCCAAAATCACCTGGCGCTTGTATGTGAGAATTACATAGTTAACCGACTTTGGGACTATCACGGAGATGTTTGATGTATGGTATAACTGCAGCGGCAGGTGATTTGAACTTTGATTGGATAAATTTTGTGATATAGTTATAGATCAAAAGGTGTGTCGTAAAATGGTCAGACAGTATCTGATATCTAGTTTTTAAAACGGTTGTATGCTACGTTTCTCGAGAAATAATATGAATGCTGAATCACGAAGTTTCTTGGAGCGGAGTAAGAACCCAAAATCAGCGGGCGTTTCTATTATAGGAATGAGAACGTGAAACCTCAGAGAGAGACCTGTTGCACCTTTTGGACGATAGGATGTAGAAGGGAGGAAGGGGGATTAGGAGTGGGAGTGTGAAGGGGAAGGGAAGGAAGGGTGTCAGGTGGGATTGGAGAATGTTTCCGGAGGGGAATGAAGAGCGTGAGATTCGATTTGTAGGCTGATGGAGGGGAAATGGGCAAGAATTGAGCCGAAATGAGGACTGAGAACGAAGATTGGAAGAAGATATCGATTAAAAAGTTGTTAAAAAATCGTTTTTTTCCTGATTATAGCGGGAGAATGATGTATGGGGATTTGCTTGCGATAGTTTTGTTGCTAGTTGCTGTGGTTTTATAGTCTCGCCCGTGGGAAGCCCGCAGTTCTCTGACTTGTGGTAGCAACCAGGAGAGATAGGCGGCAGGCAGGAGTCATGTGAGTGTTATGGAAGAGATTGGAGGAGGGAGGGAATCTCAGAATAATTGAGAAGACGATGGGAGAGGAGAGATGGGAATCCTGTGAATGTAATCAGAAGGGATGAAACGGGAAGAGATGAGGTGTGTGAGGATGGAGAGATTTATGGATAGAAGAGGCAGATTAAGGGTGCTTGGATTCGGGATGGAGTGGAAAGGGGATGATCGAAAGCACTAT
>LS592026.1:292195-317530 GCA_900490775.1 Pristionchus maxplancki | reverse complement strand
TCCACGGGATAAGATGTAGTGCTAGCGAAATCGGCTGGGGCAAAAGCGCGCCAGTTTGTCAGAATCGGCAATTGGCGAGGGCAAAAAATGAGCAAATGAAGAGAAATAGATAGTATCTTTGCAGCTGGAACGAGAACAAGCAGCCGAAGCGAAGCGACTCGAGAAGGAACGAATTATAAAGTGAGTGGAGAGGGGCAGGGGGTACGGTAGGAAGGAACTTGGCCGATGGGGGATTACGGTAGCCTAATTCCGATCCGTATGCTCAGCAATAAACCGGGGAATTGTACAAATCGAAGACCATGTTATTGTTTTGGCCCAGCCAGTAGCATGCACGTAGGGAATCGAGGAAAGTGTGTGCCCGAGTTCTGGCGACGAAGCGATTCCTTGAACAGCACTTGTGCAATCGAATTTCCAGCTCCCCTGCTGACCTCTCTTTTTGCTTATTTGGCTCCCGCTTCCTCCTCTCTGAACTTTTCCTCTCTCCAAACGATAACTTTGACTGCTTTTTGGCGCGATTCAAAGTGGTAGAAGAGAAAATAGAGCACCTGGTCACACGAATCTGCAGAAGGAATAAGAGGAGATTTGGGAATTGGAAAAGAGGAGGGGAGACCAGGGAGGGGGAGGTTTCAGGGGTTCGTTATGGAGGAATGGACTGGGGAAGATGTAGTAAATTGTGAAGTGTACAGTCATGTTCGAAAATAAAATCAATAATCTCAGGGAGAAGGAAGAGGCAAAGGAGGCGAAACGACGCGAGGAGGAAGAGAAGAAAGAGAAGAAGAGGAAGGAGGAGGAGGAAAAGAAGGAGAAGAAGAGGAAGGAAGAAGAAGAAAGGAATGAGGAGAAGAGAAAGAAGTGAGTGAGATGTGTGATAAGGAGCAGATAGAGAGATGATGAATATCTTTTGATTGAATGTGAAAAGGGAGATCCTGGGAGATATCACGATTGACGCATTTGCGTTTCGTGGATTTGTCTTTTTGGAAAATTTCTACAGGTTCCAATGATTTTCCATGCTGGAATATAAATGTGAGTTCTACAAGAAATGACATATCATTGCCGTGTTATCGGCAGCGAAGATTGCCTCATTTTGCCAACTTGATCAGATCAATCATCTGTGAACTTCACAGTGTGAATGCCCTAATCTATCATATTCTTCAGAGAAGAGGAACGACGCAAGAAGGAAGAAGAGAAGGCGAAGAAGAAGCAAGAGGAGGAAGATAAGAAGGAGCAGAAGAGGAAGGAAGAGGAGGAGAAGAAGGAGATGAAGAGGAAAGAGGAAGAGGTACGGTGGGAGATGGGGAGGGGCAGTGATTGGAAAATTTATCCCACAGATTGGTGTAGCATTCCATGCCTATAACCTGCGAGATTTGAAAGAAGACGATCATAGGGAATCTTAGAAATTAAAAAAATGCCAAAAAAGTACAATTCAAATTAATTTCGCGCTAGTGCGCACTTGTAACATCTGTGCCTCATCGATCCTATGATAAACGAGATTGCAACGGGGCCTCTAATTACTGGTGGTACGTTGCTAGAAAAAAAAATGCTCTGCAGGCAGTCGAAGAGAAGAAGCGACGCGAGTCCAATCGATTCATATCCTTCTTCAAGAAGGAAGAGAAGAAGGTGAGAGGAGGGAGTACGGTTGGATACGGTAGGCATCGATACTGGTTGAAAACAGCTCCGTTATATCATTTGATTAGAGTTTTTCTGTTCAGGAGGAGAAATCAGCCCCGGCCGATGATCAGAAAGAGGAGGGAGCATCGGGCGGCCTCTGGTTCAAGCCGTTTCCCATCAAGGTGAGAGATGAGACTAACTCTGAGGTCCTGGGAGTGAAGGAAACGGTTTCCATTTGAATTTTGGCGCTCTATGGTTTCGGGTTTCTTCACTGAATGAAGTGTCATACTTGATTGAATGATTTGACAGTTTTGACGATTCGACTGGCCAATATAACCCGAAAAATCGCATTTAAAACTATTTGATTTTATTGTTTCATCGTTGCATGACGTTCCTGACTCGATCTAAAATTTTGCTAAAATGCTCGTTGAAAATAAACAATTCAATAATTCTCCTTTTGATCTCTGGTTTCATTTTTAGGTTATCTCACATTCTCCTCCGGGTATTTCGATCTCATGTACATTTGATTTCTATATCAACCCCATGTTCAGCCGTTCATGACGCTGGCGCCCCTCCAGCGACGAGAGACACTCGCGGAGGACGTCGATGTGTGCAGCTACGAGGGAGAGGTACGGAAGATGGGTGGTACTGTGGATGCTAGGGGGGATGGGCGAAGTGTACTGTAGACAGTAGAGGGGAGGTGGTCTGTACGATGTGGTAATTGAGGTACTATAGATGATGGAGGGGTAGATACGGTAGATGTGGTGAGATTACGGTAGTTGACGACCCTCAATCGATTGCAGGCGCCCAAGTACCTCGCGAGTCTGAAGGGACGCCAGCTGAACTGCATCACGAGAAAGTGAGACGGATTTTCGAAAATATTGATCTCACTTATTATCGATTTATCAATTTCGTATTTTAGGCCCAAGAGGGCGAAGCTCTTCCAGTTCCACGACAACTACCGGCCTCCGTACTTCGGTGAGTGAAGGGGGGTCACTGAAGAAAGGCAGAGTGTGGTAACATGGGGCATTTAGGATGCAGTGATATGATGAGAATAGGGGCTTTCATAAAGTTCTGTTAGATGTTCCATCGCGAGTAGGGAGTATAAATATTACCAGGGGGACGTTGTGATTATTTCATACTTCTGTTGTTAGCACTGTCCGTGATCGAAAACTGCCTTAAAATATTAACCCTTCTGTCCTGGTGTAGTTGCGCTGCATTAAGACTATGACTTCAGTTGATCTCGTCGTTGTTTATTAAATCCAACAAATTCATTTTTTTTTAAAAACATTTTCATCAAATCTCCAATCTGACAGGCACGTGGCGCACGCGCGCCAAGCTCATCAGAGGACGACGACCACTCGCAAAGGAAGATACACTCGATTATGAGGTGAGGATACGGTAGGAAGAAGAGCGGGAGGGATCGAGAACTGCCTTTTTTGTCAACAGAGAAAAGAATATTGATATCAAGACAGTGATAGTGTATGGCATTTGCGTAAAGGTGAAATCATCTAGCTAGTTGGTATTAGTGAGTATCGATTTCCTCCAATCTCTCTCTTGCCTGCAGGTGGAATCAGATGCTGAGTGGGAGGAGGAACCGTCCGATGCCGAAGAGTGCAAGTAAAACAGTTTCGAAATTTATTTTTTTAACTATTTTAAAATTAATTAAATTAATAAAGTTATTACTTGTCAGATCCGACGACGAGGATCAGGAAGACGAAGAGATGGAGGAGGAGGAGAACGACGGATTCTTCGTCAGTTTACTTTTCGTTTGGTGACCTGGTGTGGTGGTGTTTCATAGTGTTATAAAGATCGGCTTTTTTTTACTTTCATTTGATTTGTACCAGTCAGCCAATTTAATATTTAATGCTAGTGAAATACTGACGAGTCGCCCAGTGTGAGCTTCTAGTGAAACAATGAGGAATCTCTTGAGCAAGTCTCTATTTTCAGGTCGGTCACGGCTATCTGTCGGAGGGCGAGGGAGACACGGATGAGGAGGGCGAAGACGATGGCGTTGAGGAAGGAGAGGGGACGAGCAAGGTGAGGAGGGGAGGGGTACGGTAGATTACGGTAGAGTTTCGAAATACCGGTAATACATGCCCGTGACGGAGTCTGTAAAATGATGAGACGACTAGTCGTATTTCAAACTCTAGTATACGGTATCGAAACCACTACAAAACAGCACTGCGGGCTGATTTTTTAAAGTGATTTGTTATGACCCGGTACTATGGTGATTCAGGATTTCTACAATGCATGGATTCGATAAGTTCGTGCAGTTCAGTGAAGACATTATGTGTAAAAAAATATATTTGCAGTCGCCTACCGCCTCTGATGCCGAAGCGACGCCCGGCAAGAAGAGGAAATCGAAGAAGAGATCAGAGAAGGTACGGTAGGGGTACGGTAGACGGGCAGATTGATGGAAATGGTAGATGAGCAGAGGAATTGTGGCTTTGAAGTGAATTGAGAATAATTGGAATAATCGAGGGGAAATAGAATAATCGAGGGGAAATTGTGAATATTGCACAAGAGTTTTTTGTTTCGTAAATGCTTCAAGTTCTTGAAATGCATGAATAGGGCGATTTTTTTCACATCAGTTTGTTTTAAAATGTGATTATTTTGAGGAGAAACGATCGCTGTAAAAATTCAAATGAGCTTTGCAGTTTCTAAGATTATTCAATTTGGCTAATGAACCGATGGGGATGATTTTTTTGTAACATTTTTTTTAATTTAAAAATAAATAAAGTTAATAAACAGATTTAAATAAATATAAATAAACATTGCAGAAGCGTGTTCGTCGCGTGGTGCTTCTCTCTGACGACGAGGAAGAGGGCGAGGGGAAGAGAAGAGGAGAGGGAGAAGAGGAAGGCGAGAGTGGCAGAGATGCCAGACACTCCTCTCCTTCTGACGGCCCCCAGTCCCATCCCTCTCGTCGCTCCGAGGGCAGAGCGAGGGGCAGAGAGGCAGAGGAAGAGCGGCGCGTGCGGCTCGCGTCGCGTGCCGACGAGTTCAGGGAAAGTGTGGCGAGGAAGAAGGCGAAGCTGATCCCGCGCTTCTGGTGGAATCTGGTCGGCGACTCGACTGCTGCATCTGCTGCAGGTGCTGCAGAGAGAGGAGGAGAGACGACGACTGCAGTGGTAGTGGAAGGAGGAAGAGGACGAGGAGTGAGGAGCGACTGTCCCTGTCCCGAGACTGTGCTCGCTTGTCGAGTGGTCACGATTGAGTGGCCTCCAGAGGAGGAAGAGGCCCAGGACGAGTGACGACCCCCCATCTAGTACCCCCTCCCCCTCCCCCCTGATCCATCCCACCTTCCACCTATAGAGGGCTGCCTGAGTGCGCCCTTCCAGTAAATGCGACAGCAACCCGTCCCATCGACGCGCAAACTCAACGAGGTAGATCACTAATTCATTCATTCATTTATCTCGCTTCCTTATTGATTGATTAATTGGTAGCCTAGCTGGTGATGGTGGTGGAGTGAGTGAGTGTCTTCTCCTAGAGTTGTGTGTGCCAGTTTGCCCTCTTCCTTCCTTCTATCGATATTCCCCCCAGTTGTGCTTTTGAGTTGTTTGGGCCTGTGTTGTGAGGTGCAGCCGTCATTCTTCTCTTAATTATTCCATCCTAATTATTAATCTGGCATTGCCTTCGGTCGCTTTCTCTGCTTCCCTCTGCTATTGCCTATCACGAACTGAGCCCATTGTGTTTCTATTTTTATTGAGAGCGTGTGTTTCCCTCCCCCGCCTTTTCCTCTCTTTCCTCCCTTGCAACAGTCCCATTATGCTTATCACTCCTTATCACCATTCCTGCTCTATTAGCCGATAATTTCACGCCTCTTTCTTCAGAGATTTCTGTCGTTTTTATTAGGCGATAGTGGTGATTACTCCTCGATCCCCATCTCTTTCGTGTACAATACAACTCCTCTCGCTTCACTTTCGACTCGATACTCGAAAGAAAGTTCACAATTGTCTAAGATTCAGATTTTCTATAGTAAACGCGGGCATTTTACGTTGAGTAACTTTGTCGTAATTATATTGATTCCTAATTTTCATAGTCTGATTCATGCAATAAATTAACGATTTTTGATTCCTGGTGTGTCGTGGTGTGATTGGTGTCATAAGTCGGCTTTCGTTCTTTGCCATACCTCTGAATCAATCAATAATCCCTGACCGTAGTCGCTCACTCGATACCGTACTCAGGCTTGCTCATCTCAAAATGGCAGATGATAATGATGATGGTCCGCACCCATGCAGTGTGCGTGGTTTTCCACCTTTTTCTCCTTCCTTTTCTTATTCTAGCCCCGCCCCTCGCAACGATCGATCGATAATTCTCTCCAGGCAGTACAGTATGCTGAGTGCACGCGGCTCCCTTGAACGATGCAAGCTGTGAAAAGTGTAATTCCCCTTCCTCCTTCCTTCCCTTTTCCTCTCCTGTCGTCGACCCGTCGCTTGAGCATCGTAACCCATCCCCCCTTCGGCCGCTGATCCAACCCTTCTAGGGAGGTCTCGAGTTGCATAAATCGTTCAAAATTTGACTGAATGATGGAAGCGAGACCTCCTTGAGTAGCCTCCTGTCCCTATGTTGCTTGATCCCCCTCACCTCGTCCGTTGTGGAAGTGCACGAGTGTTGTATGAGCATGCTCTCCCTCCGACCCAACACTCATCTAATCAGCAATAATCACCTATTTTTCTCTCTAATCACTAACTTCTTATCGCCGCCGCCTGACAAGCAAGCAGCAGGGCGCGTATCGGGACTTTGATTAATTAATTATTATTTATTTAAATATAAATAGGTGCCGATACGCGCCCTCCGACGCCAAGCAACAAGGCTGAAAGAAAGCAGGGCTGCCACAATGAGCTGATGAGAGAGATTAGTGATTGAGATGCTAATAAGGACTTGTTGCAGTTGGTGCATGAGTGCAACGCGCAGCTGGCGTTGTTTAGAGGCGCCGTGCAGAATATCGGGACGGCGACGGACGGAGCGGCAGTCAGAAGAGAGGTGAGGGGGGACGGTGAAACGAAACTGAATCAGGATTGAGCCTGATCAAAATGAAGTGACGAAATGCACTGGTGTTGTTAGGTTTCGTGCTACACTCTAAACCGAATATCAGGCCGATTAAAAAATATTAAACTATGTTGGTATCTAGAAAGATTCGAGATGTATGAATAGAATCGTAAATGCTGACTTTTAGTATCAGAAATAAGCACCGTTGCTGTGCTTCTTATTCCCCAATCGCTAGTCATAATGTAGTCGAAGTGCGTGCGCGTTGAGCTTATTTCTGCGCACTTATTCTTCTGCCTACAATTCCCCCAGTGGCACGCTGATTGCGTGGGATGATGTGGTGGTGTACCCGATCATTTTGTCCAAAATAGCTTCTATATTTAGCTCTATAATTCATAAGTGTAGGCTTGAGAGTGAGCACAAAAACTGAAATTTGCGCGAAATTTGCATGGGGTTGATTCTTGGGATCAAAGGCCATCCCTCCCGGGTGCGTTTTCCAGTCTTTCCTTCAATCGAATCGTCCCCTGATTCTCTCTGGTTCCTCTCCCCAACTCTTCCCTCTAGACCCGTCGTCGGCGTTTCATTCCAATTAGCAGCCCTGGGGGAGGGATGGAGGGACTCTTTCCTTTCTTTCTCTCCCTCCTCCCCCTCTCCCCTCCTCTCCTCCCTCCCCTCCCTCCCACTACTCGATTACTGGCCAGTAGTGAGCAGCACAGCAGCAGCCAGTGTCCCCCCTCCGTCTGCACCCTCTCCATCCCTCCCGCTCTCTCGTCCCTCTGACTTCTCTGCACTCTCCGCCTCCTCCCGCCCCTCTCCCTCTCCCTCACTTCGGCCCTCTGTTTTCTGCTCTCCCCCGCAGGCCTCATGACTTGTCTATGATAGAGGAGGGGAGATCAGGAAGTGATCCAGGGAGATTGGGGTGACGGGAGGAGGGGATATGGAGGGATGGTTTGAGAATAGCGATTCTGCTCTTGAAAATAGGGGTGTAAAATTAAAAATTTATGTGTGTGATAGCGTTGTATCGATAAAGTCTCAATGAGAAATCAGCAGAGTTGAGTGGGAGAGAGATGAGGAGGCCAGAATGGGGAAGTAGGGAGAGGAAGAAGAGAGTGAAGTCCCCCCGGAAAGGACGAAGGGAAGAAAGGCACTCACTCCCATCCATCCATCTATTATTTCCGTGTAGATGAGGAGGAGGAGAGGGGTTTCACTGTGATTGTTTCTATTCGATGGGGAGACTGGGTCGATTGGATTAGTCAATGCTTGATAATAAATAAAAATGTAATCAACGCCCTGTGAGGTTTCGCGAAAGGAATTAGCGTTGACTTTTCACGTCTTTGGTGGCATAATTTGGTATGGGGAAAAGGGCTCTCGCAGTGATTGCGTCTACGATGAAATGAGGGTTTTTTCGATTCTGGTATAGAAGAAAATAAGAAGGAAATAACACTGCTATGTGGGTTTTGTGATGCTGATTTGAATCGAATGACGTCAACGCAATGATATGAGAAGAATCACGATTATAACGCAAAATAATAATATACATAATGCAGGTGGAGACGACGGGTCGGGCGTGCTTCAAGGCGTGTGAGGCGGCGCGCAATTCGATCCTGCCCCAGCTGAGGGACGCCCAGGGAGCAGAGGGTGAGTGAGAACAGATCGGTAGAGATGTTTGCACGGTCAAGTTGAAAAATTAATATAACGAGAACGCATTGACGTCTTGCATGTATCGGGTTTAGTTGGTGGTGAATGTTGATGGATATTTATATCCTGTATTTGAGCTAAACAATTTCCTATTATTTCAATGTTTTGAGTGTACCGGGTGATTCTTGGTTGCATGAATAAAGTTTAAATAAAAGAACCCCGATGAGTTGGTTGGTGCCTTCCTCTAATCAAGAAAGTTGGTTAGTGGAAGTGCTCCGATCGAAATAGAACTTTGTAATATCAACACGTTCACAGATATGTTGTTCATCCTTTACAAATATAATAATTTATCGGTTTTTTTTAAAAATACATGTAGAATCTTGTTCTGCATTTTTCTGCGAGATAGGGTTGTGTAAAATACTTCCAAACAAAATAGCGATGGAATCGAAACATTAAAGGCCGCATTTCTTTTGAACTAGATTCTGTAAAAATGGGCATTTTTCCGTTCCTAGTCTGGTTCGCACAGTATTGATCGTTCACGGAAGGCTCATATCCTCAAGTAAATTACCGCCGCATTATTGTTGCAAGAAATTATTAGTTTCTGATCCAGAAAATATTTATAACGCAGATTGTTTTCGTGCTTCATTTGTTCCTCATATTTCGGGGCTGAAAAGAGCATCGATCCTTCTCCATCGATACCTCTAACATTTAAAATAGTCATTCAGCAAATTAAGTAGCCAACATTAGTTGCAATATAATTTATTTAATATAATAAAACAAATAATATTGCAGACGCGAACGCGCAGGAGTGGTCTCGGGTGGCGTCGCTGCTGATCGGCGTGGTGTCGATGTATCTCGTGGAGATGAAGCGATGCTGCAACCTCGAGAGAACGTTCCCCGTCCCCACCGAGCCATGCATCACCGCCAATCAGGTTGGTGAATGCATAGAGATCACGTAATGCCTTCCTTGTACCTACTGACATTGAACTATGAGATTGACATGTGGAGTTTCACGACCATTACTTACAATTAGTTGCGTTTTTGCGCTTTTTTGGCTATCGCTGAAACACTATAGATGCTGATCACGTTTAAATACGAATTTTACATTGAATTGGAGACGCATAGAAATTTAAATGATGTTCTGCGTATATTGAATATCACGGGTTGCTAACTTTTTTGATAGTGAAAAAACACAATCATGGCGTTTGAAATATTCGTTATTTTGCACTAGATCTAGTGCTGATTCGATCTCCTCTTCAGATCACGGCGATGGAGAGTTTGCTGGAGAACATGGAGAACCTCATCACCGTCCACTTCGCCACCACCGAGGGATCACCCGAGAACAAGGTATACGGTAGTTGGAGGAGGGAAGTCTGGGTCAGATTCGTGACCGGGGCTGCAATAATCTGATTATAGTCCACTATTTGAAATTTTTTTCTAATAATCGATCAATAGTTTGACCTACCGTACCCTACCGTACGCAGGTGACTCCTCGTCGGAGAAGGGGCACGTCCTGTCGTCCGCAGTGCATGTGCTCCAAGCTGAAGACGAGCTACGCCTAGATTATCGATCGATGCATCTCATTCTCTTTCTCTAGACTCTCTCCACTCTCTCCCTTCTCCCCTGATTACGGTACCCATTCTCGGCCAGCTTCTCTTTACTCCTTCCCTCGATTACGGCTCTCCCAATCCTCTGGCTCTATTATCGATTGGCTTTCACTCATATTATGTATACTGTATCTGCGCGCATCCGATCGATTGGTATTGATTGATTGGAAATCGCGTCCCGACCCCTTGTTTGCCCCCACCCCTCCCCCTTCACTAATCAACACTCGCGCTCGATTGCATTTCGTCGTATCGCCCTGTCGTTGTACGTTACAGTAGTCTGGATCAGACGTAGTTGACCTACCGTATCCCCTTCCCGCCCCTCGCTCCCCAATATGAGCTATGCACCACTCACCACCATATGTTCACGTCCTGCCCCTCTCCCTCGATTCTCCCATATTCTCATCACACCTATAGGAACGAGCTTGACCTACCTTGACTCTATTCAATTGTATGATATATTGTTTTAGCCGCCGATTGGCTCCTTCCACCCTCCCCCATTGTGCCCCAATCCGCGAATCAACGAACGGGAGTGAGCGTGCACATGTGTGTATCCCTCCCCATGCCACTCCCCCATCTACAGCCCCCATTTATCATGCGCCTTTTATTGAGATAAAGAACGTTCTCACTCTGATATGATCGTGTGTTGTAAGCCATCAGAGTTGCAGCAATGCTCTCCAGAAATGTATCTGAACTCTGCGAATACTAAGGGTCTTCGACGGGACGACGCGACGGCGAGCAGTACTGATTTCCTATTTCCCATATTTTTTGCCATTTGATAAAATGATTGCCTTAATTATTGCATATTAATAATTTAATAAATTAATTTTTGTGTTCCAAAATCACGAATGTGCTCCATCGAACTATAACGAATAATGCTTTCTGTGTTTAGCAACTCCACCCGGAATTGTTATTTTCTTGTTCCGCTCCATTTTCGCGCCTCGGTCGAGGCCTTCGTTGTCTGAATTTTCTCTAATTTACAGCAATTTATCGTCGTATTCGTCACCTTTTGTTGCTCGTTAGATACCGTTTTATTATTGGCACTTGTTGTTGTCTTTAAGCGTTTAGTTTACCTTTCTCTTTCAGACATGGGTTCTCACAAGACGTTTATCGTCAAACGCACCCTGGCCAAGGCCCAGAAGACGAACCGTCCCCTGCCCCAGTGGGTGCGCATGAAGACTGGCAACACGGTGAGTGGATGGCAAGGAAATGCTTACTATTTTCTGAGCTGACAATAAAGTGTGGTCTCCTTTTTTCGCAGCGAATGCATCGATTTTCTGAGCTTTGAACATCTTCGGGAGGATCAGAAAAATTAGTCCAATCCCTTATGCGCTGAGGCTGTTAAAATAGGATTATATTTCGCCTGAATTCGTCGATAAATATCGAAAAAACTTGATCGAAATTCGCTTTTAAAAATCATTTCATCATGCGCGTTCACTTAAAAATTTAATCAGGAAGGTGTTCTCTTAACTTCCCAATGCACTGTGCCAGTCGGGCATTCATAGTAAGAATTTTGCTATCAGAATATAAATAAATTACTTTTCTACAGATCAAGTACAACGCCAAGCGCCGTCACTGGAGACGCACCAAGCTGAAGCTGTAAGAAGGACTCGTGTCCTCTCACCGGCTATCTTTTCCTCCCTCCCCGTCACTCTTCCATCTCCCCTCAATCAATTGTGGACTGGGAGAGATTGATTTGGTTGTTGTTGTTGATTTATAAATGATTTTATAATCTATCGGAGTTGAGTTTTTACAAGTTTTTACATTTACAATTATACGACAGTTCGGGAAATATGCAGCCTCTGTATGCAAATAAATATCTAGTAATGGAATCATCGGGAGAACAAGAGATTATGATCGTTAATGAAATCGCAAATTCAAGATTGATTTTTTCTACGTTCTTCCGTCATTACTCGTCAACCCTGATTCTATTTGGTGCCCAGTTCGTGTGATCCAAATTAACAGAATGAAGCTCGGTTCGCTGGAGCCAACAGCAAGGGCTGAAACTTTTATAACTTCAGTTTGAATTGTAAATCAATCTTGGTCGTTCCACGAGACACTGTCCGTCAGCCTCCACCTGTCCATGCAATTTAAAAATTAGGCAAAAATTCGACGTTAGTGCTCGGCTGGTCCACCGGGTAATACTTATTTTAGATAAAAAGCTGACAGTTTCATTAATTAATGATTTCGGTGACCCTGTGGAGAATCGGAACAAATATGTATTCTATGCATTTTCAAAAACTTTATTTATTAAAGAGCTTATTACACGCGTGAGCGTGAACTGGTAACAAAAGAAGAAGAAAATTAGCGCATCACGCAAGACAAATCTACTTAGAGGAATTATCACGGTGAATCCAGGTAGAATGCGGAGGAATTATCCCTGCACTCTCATCATAACTTAGAGAGGTCTGTGAAGCGGAACAAATAGGACGGGTAAGGAGTGAGGGAGTTGGGGTGGGGATTGGCTACGACTACATATTCAGACTACGGCGAGCAACATCAACAGAGGGGCGCAGGGGTCGGGTCGTGGGGTCGGAGAGGGGACTCAACAACAACAACGAGGATGGAGGGGCGCAAGTGGGGGAATAATGATGATGTTCAGCGTAACGTAGATCGTGTCTTAGAGACAGATGTTGAACCCGCCAACTAGGAGTAATCAGATGCGGAAGAATAAGAATACATTACACAATGGAAGAAACAAGTGAGTCATTTCATTACAAGACTGACAACGGAGAGGTGAACGAGAGCTTAACGACCGCCAGCGGAATCTCCTCCAATGTACTTGCGTCCGGCGATGGATGAACGGACACTGGAATTGCCGGCCATCGATGATCGGACACTGTATAATTATAGAATGGGTTGATTAGATTACAAATAGCTTGGCCAACGAGAAGAAAAATAATCCAAATGCTAACCATGTCTGCAGAAGGTACTGCGCGGCGTGGATCTGAGTCTGCGATCCAGAAATAGTGATGATGCGCTCTTCAGCTCCAGTGTGGGGCTCCAGAACGATGTGAGCACCTGAACATTGTTTTGACCTTTTTTACTGCTACAGAATAATAATAAAAATACGAAAAATTACTCACCTGACTCCTCACGAATGCGGTTGATGCGCTCTCCTCCACGACCAATGATGGTTCCTCCGAGCTCAGAGGGGATCGTCACTTGGGTGGTTATCTGGGCGGGCGGTCCTCCTCCATAGTTTCCTCCCATCGGGGGGAAGTTGTTCGAGGGCGGGAAGGGTCCGCCACCCATAGGTGGTCCTCCTCCCATCTGTCCACCTTGGTTGCGGCCGCCACCACCTCCGCGCCCGTTGGGAGGGAACATGCCAGGTCCTCCGGGAGGGCCCCCGTTGCCTCCCATGGGAGGACCACGGAAGGGGGCTCCACCCATCGGAGCGAATCCTCCGTACTCGTTGATGTAGGTGGGATCGTAGTTCATGGTGTCGTACTGCTTCGTGTGTCCCTTGACGGGAATGTCGCGAACGGTCTCCATGATGGTCTTGCAGGCGTCAGAGATAGCGTTGTCTTCTCCTCCAATCAGAACGACGCGATCAGTCGAGTTGGGAGCGCAGTGGGAGAACACCTGAATTTATCAAATATTATTTAAACAAAATATTAATTGATACCTTGATGTTGGCACGAGTGGCCTCACGGAGTTCCTTGATCTTGGTTCCGGCACGCCCGATGAGTGCTCCAGCGTGCGACTGGTGCACGATCATGCGCACCTCGATCTTCGGATTATCGCCGCCGCCGCTGCCGTGCTAAACGAAACAATTCTTTATTCGCATTTCCATTTAACAATTTTACCTCCTCGAGTCTGGGAAGAATGTCCTTCACCATGTCCGCGAGATTCTCAATCGTGCTCACCATAGTGAGAATGCTGCAATAATACGAATTTCCATCAATCACAATAAATAACCTACGGAGAACTAACGACACACAACAACAATTGAAAATTGAGAACGTTGATAGCAACTGTGATATGGTTCGGTGGAAAGGGTGGGTCTTGGTGTTGGTGTATGTGGTCGGATTGGGAAGTCAGTTGGTGAGATATTGGGCAGGTCTCACCGCTCGGGAGCAGAGCTATCAGGGACGGAGACGGAAGCGTCGAACTGCAAAGGTCGGGGTAAGGAATTGGTCGGCACGTTAGTGCCCCCAATTGAGCGCATAGCGGATACATTGAATTTCAAATCACTGATCAATTTTTTAAACAATCTATCCACTTGCGGGCCACAATTCGTATGGACTCAAGGGCTTAGATCGGGCCTCGCGGGTCGATGGAGCTTGATACCACAGGTCATAGGCCGAGATTAGAGGGAAGGCAGAACATAACATAGTTAGTGTTCACGTTTATGTACCTGAGAGCGGAGGCGCTTGATATTGTCGCCTCCCTTTCCGATGACGGCTCCGGCAGACTTGCTACCGACGAGAAGACGCATCTCGAATTTACCCTGGGTAAGGGCATCAGCGTATCCGTCCCCAGACAGATTCTGAAAATAATCGATTGCATTTAAACAACATTCCACTCTTTCCGCCTCTCAAGCTATGCAATTCCCGCATACATTAGCGCGCGTCGCCACAGACAACGCGATCGATACAAGGCACCGCCGTATGGTCTAATTAGAAACGCTCACCTTCTGTCTCTTGGGGAAGTCTTTGTAGTCGTCCATACCAGGGCGCTTCATGTCGAACGGATTACGGTTAGCCCTGCATAATAAATCATCAAATTGCCGTAAATATAGGGAAGATTCGAGAAACAGGAAAGATGACAAATTCTAAGTGCGTAACAGTTCTCCTAACCGATAAAGCACGAGCAACCGCTCCTACTCGATTTTAGCCAACCTTTTCAAATAAGAAATATTTAAAGGGACGCCAATTTACGATTTAAAAACAACAAAAAGAAAAATACGCGCATTTTGAAACGCGAAACGCGCCCTCGGCCCGCCCCTTGCTAAACACCAGAAGTTTTGTAAAATGCATGTCTTAATTACACTGTTATTCATGAATGTTTGTTAATTAATTGTTCATGTAAGTGATAATAAACATAACTGTTCCCGATTGAAAACAAAAATTTAATTTAATATCAACGGTATGAACAGATTGAATAAAATGTTACGCTGTTAACAATTGTTCGGCGGGAGTTTAAACTTGTTCGAGTAGAACTACGGTAGGTGTCTAATTTGTTTAAATCTTTATTTCATGTAATTTTAATATTTTAAAATCTTACCCATTAAGTGTATGAAGAGGAACTGGTGGCATAGGGACGCTTTCGTACAAAATTGAGCCTACTAGAGCAGCCATTCCGCCCCTGATCTACCCTGCAAGATTGGATCGATTGGGCGAACAAGTTGGCCATAAGTGGCGTGAGTTTGCGAGAGGATGGAGTAAGGAGGAGGAGAAAAGAAGATCCTTCAGTGTTCGGGGTCGAGAAGAGAGTGAGAAGAGGCGGAGGAGAGTTGTGTGGGCTGACGAGAGAGTGCACGAAACGAGGAGAGTTTCTAGAGATATCGATGGATGTGATGGAGAGATCAGTGGGAGGAGGAGAGAGACGAGGAATACGGGAGAGAAGGTTACAGCTACCGGCCAATTCTTGTAGCCTCAATTCTCTTATCATTCAATACTGAATCGGATCATTACACATTGCATCGATCCGTTCTCTGTCTGAATCTGTCTCTGTTGTGTCTCTCCCTTCATCCATCGATTCAGAATGTGTCCAGGTGCATCATTCATACGTGTCATCTTGCAAAAAAGACCTTTTGACGCACCTACCGTAACCATCGGTTACTCATCCCAGCTACAGTGTCCATCAACATCACCAGTCTATCAATACATCGCATTTATTTTGCGTAAACAATAAATATATATATTCATGAAGATAATAAAGCCAATTTAGTATCTAATCGTCGATGAGACGGTATCGATCAATAAAGCGTATGTTCACCACTGATCTACGGATGCTCTCTCCATCCCGCACACTCTCTCGTAGAAGCGAAGAGCATGCAGAATGGGGAGATGCATGCCGTAGTCAGTGTTGTGACTTTAGCAAACGAAGTAGAAAGAGATGGGGGGTCGGTATCGATCGATAAAGGGGGAGAGAGGGGTAAAGCGGGCGTGGAGACTTGCACTGGTTGGAACAATCTATGGTGAGAAGATGGTGAATTAGAAGCTTTTCTCCAATGTGATCGACTAGATTGGGAGGGGGGATGAGAACGGATGAGGGGAAGGCTCGAGATGTATGATAAAGCAGAAGGATCGCGACGTCGTGTCATCTCATGGTGCAGTGGGTGCGGCGTGTGTATGGTACAGAATGGGAGAGAGAACTACGGTAGGAAAGAATGGGGAGCATTGGCCTTAGAAGAGATGGGGTCGAATCCTGTCAAGCAATGACTAGCTAGCGAGTGAAATGCTCATACCTACATAGATGATCAGTGAAGAAGCGAGGGTCGGGCGGGTCAGGGGGTATATTACAATCGATACTCAATACAAACTCTCTGTCTTATTACAAATCAATCATAAATGCGAGCATAACAGTGTAAAACACAGATTATAATGACTAAATACAGTAACTCTGGGACGATAAAATCGTCCTGAAACGCGAAGGAAACGGTGTGTATGAGTGTGAGAGTGTGATGCGGGGTCGTAATACGGTAGTCCGATAGGGCAAGAGAGGAGGGGTGCGATCGTAGTGAGTGGAAAGGGACGGAGAGGAGGGAACACTGTATTGGGGGTTACGGTAGGCGAGAGTGGACAGGAAACGACAAGAGACGAGAAGATATACTGAGCAATCGACAACTGATACAAAACGACGCAATCCGAATTACTGTATAGAAAGGAAGGGGACGGGATCCAAATGCTCAGGTGCATACACTATGGTAGGAGGATTACGGTAATGGTTGTTGTCTCGATGAAGAGGTACGGTAACCAGAGGGGTGCACTGTAGGAGAGACGACAGTATTCGATCTAATCGATACAGATAGAGAGAGAGGAGAAGGAGGGCCTATGACCGATAGCAAACATGATTACAGATTAGAGAGCGATGGATATACGGTAAGCGGGGGCTCATTATCGATCGAGAACTGGAAGGGGGCGAGGGATACGGTAAGGAGTCGTGTGAATGGATCAATAGATTGTGCGGCAAGCAGAGCAGTGTGAACCATAGGCAAATGAGTGCAGCGGGGGAAGCTTCGAGCAAGGACAGGGAGCATACGGTAGAGGAATCGATCAATAGTAGGACGGGACGAGACACGGGGGTGGAGTACGGTAGAGGGTGGTATCGATTGGGGGATCACGGTAGTCGACACCGATGCATACACAGATAGTTCGGATAGGATGTGGGGAGAGATGGGAAAATATGAGCTGAGGTGGGTCGGGATGAAGCCTTTCGAGCGGAACTACGTATGAGAAACAAGCAGGGGCGATTAGTGGATTGGTTAGTGATGACGTAACTATGCTTTCGATACAGTATAAAATACAAAAAAAGGTAAGAAGAAGAAGAGATAAGAGGGCGTAGGGAGCGCGGCAACCCGTTGGGGGACATACAGTAATCGAGAGAGGGGTGAAGGATAAAGCAGAGGGGGGAGAGTACTGTAGGGAGTACTGTAGACCACGGAAGGAGGAACCATCGATTACTGGAGACTGTATGAAAGGGAGGAGAGGCGTGAAAGGGATCGGGCGGTTCAAGGCAGCAGGCGGTATCGATCGAACGGGCGGCGAATACGGTAGAATGACAGGGGACGAGGATACGGTAGAAGGGGGCGGAGCTTAGGATGAGGGAGTACTGTAGGTTCTACAACAGCTCGTACTGTCGAAGGTGAATTCGCTGGATGATGTCTCGACAGTCGTTGAAGACGCGCCTGAACGATCGATTGTGATGCGAAAGACACCAAGAGGGTATTGCAGGGTCTCAATTATACTCTTGATACCTGTACTCTTGATAGAAGAATCCCCGTGCAGAAAATACATATCGATTCAAATGTGTTCAATTTTTTATCTAAAGTCTAATGGGATGAATTCGAAGAGTTGATTCTCCCTTTGCTATGACTAAACATTGAAACCGTAAGCCCACGAGATTAATGATATTCTACACAAAGACAATTTAACAAAAAAAGTAAATAAGAAGCAAAGCAGTGATAAATCCGCATTACTTGATCCTATATTTAGCCAATCATGCTACAAATCTAAATTGTCAGCTTTTCTGCTACAAATTTACGACATTCCCAAGCATAAATCGACTTCCTCAATGCTAGACTAGTCCTCAAAATCTCTCTCTCCTCACCTGATATTCTCCGTGTCTACGGCACACGTGAAGTGCGGGTAGCAATGATGCCGTCCGTCGCCCGCCGCCGTTGAGATTCTCTGAATCATCGGCCATTTATAAAAATGTTCCTCGAATACCCTTCCCACTTATGTTTCACTGCTCCCTTATCAACATGCACTGGTGCTTGGAAGATATTGCGAAACGGTCAGAAAGTGAGCAAAAAATAAAAATAAAATGTCGACTTCATACCAAGAATTCTCCTCGAATGAAGTACTTCGCCCTCACTACATTCACGTCCTCGTTAGAGTCGAAGACCGCGTCTGAAATTGATTACATCATCACTGCTCAACTATAACATCATTACATCTCATGATTAGTCTCGAACAATTTCCTCAGTAATCAATACCATAATCTCCTCTCATCTACCGTACCTGATGGCAATTGGTAGCTGGCGAACTCGGGGAAGAATGCCTCCAACTTGTACCTGCCCGCCTTGATCTTCTCCGCCAGCATGTCCTGACATGAGATGGGAAAAATATAAATGTTAATATTTTAAAATCAACTACGCAATTCAATGTGGTGCCAATCGCATGGAGTGAAAAAGGACAATAATAAAATTATCTTGAAACGCCAAACTACAATTTTCGAATTTCTCAATTACTCGATATTCAATCATAGGTCGAAAAGCTAAGTCGGGGGCAAAATGAACCATGAACCCCGGGTCATGGTCAAAAAATAAAAAAAATTGAGTTCTCTACAGATATGGATAGAGGGCTCAAAGACAAGTAAGAATAAGGAGAGAGCGGCAGATTTTTCTATTTTGATCGACGAGATAAGTTTGACTAAACAGTAAAAAAATATATTCCTTTGAGAAAAATCTGCCGGTCTTTCTTGATTATTACTTGTCTTGGTGCCCTCTATCCATATCTGTAGAGAACTCAATTTTTTATTTTTTTGACCATGACCCGGGGTTCATGGTATGATTTTGCCTCCGACTTAGCTTTTCGACCTATGTATTCAATTGATTTTCCTCCACAGTAATAGGTTAAGCGCGACTGAAAAAAAGCGCGATCATAAAGGCTCCCAACTCCGGGACCTATCCGCCAGATTCAATTACTCCTAATAATTGTTCAAAGCAAATGCAAGACAATTCCAGACAACCCATTCAGTGATTTCGAATCATGCTCTCCATCTAATCTCTTCTCCTTTCATACCTGCTTATTCAAGAAGAGGATGACCGATATCGTCTTCAGCCACCGATTGTTCCAGATGTTCTTGAAGAGAGCCAGCGATTCCCGCAATCTGCAATTATTGAAGTGAAGATCAATTCTATGCATCGCTTTACACTCTTAAAAGAAAATTCAAAGAACATTTGAGTGATAAATGGCGATTGCTCATTTCGTAGTTAGTGATACGTCAAATCAGTTGATGACAATTTGCAAAAAAACAAACAAAAGTAACTAAATACATTGGAACAATTATAATTTATACAGCCCTAACATTTCCTTGATGGTCTTTATTGCATCGATGCCAAAGTTACCCAGAAATAGCAATCAAGTGCCAGTAAATGCACCCTTGCCCACATTTCAGAGGAAAGTGCTCCCAACCCCCATATTTTGGAAAATTTATTCTCGGAGAAGGAACTCAACCGTAATAACCACGTATATTTAAATTTATAGCCACTTTATACCACTTCAACTATTTTGAGACTCGCTCAATGGAAATGACTAGAGTGAAATACACGGTGATTGCTCGTTTCATGAGCAATACAAGGACCACTCTAAATTATCTCCAACAAGCGGACTGGGTTGTCCTCGTGAAATACAAAACCGGACGCTGTCGCATTAAGTCAATATTTTAGCGGCAATTTTTGCGGTTGTTCCTCACAACAGGGTGATCTCTTCAATTATATCCCCTAACCTGTTCTGCGTGGAGTCCTCCCACAGGACGAGGTTGTACGACGACGACGCACAGACGAAGATGATGGCCGTCACGTCGTTGAAGCACTGAATCCACTTCCTTCTCTCGTCGCGCTGCCCGCCCACGTCGAACATGCTGCAATCGAGGTATTATTATTGATTAAATATTATTTGATAATAAAAAATATAATAATTGGAAATTGGAAACAAACCAGCTCCTGAACTATTTTTTCCGAACAAGCAGTATCACCGGATCATAAACTCTGGGTTCACTTTAATTCAAAATACAAACTCACTGGAATCTGACTTTGTCGACCTCGAACTTGGTCTCGAAGATGCCCGTGGTCATCACACGACACCGGAGGATGTCCTGATATTATTGTACTTTGATTTTGAAATAATCGTTTTTGAGTAAGAAATTGGCTTCCTATCAACAACAAAGTTGCTCACTGATTAATCATTCGTACCCGCAGCACGAATCTCACCGGACCATTCGACCAAGTGACAGGCAGGTCTATTTTCGAAAATCAACGCAATTCACCTGCTCAGTGGGGTTGTAGTCCGGTTTCCTCACGTCCTCCACCTTGTCCAAGAAACTGCAAGGAGTACCCGGTGATTATTGAATACACATGAATTTAAATTTCGCCCATTAAATATCTTTTTATCTTTTTAATATTTTTTTAATGAACACCCGCTGTCAGTTCAGAAGCAAATACACTGTAAACGAGTCGATCCCATAATGAAAAACAATAACAACAATAACAAAAACTGACTATTTGGCGCAATCGATGAGTTGGTACTCGCTACTCCTCTCGAAGCACGCAATCACTCCCTTGTCCGTCCAACACTGCAGCACGTGGTCATAGAACACCTGTAATTATTCATTATTGTTATTATTTATTTGTTATTATTGTTTCTGTTGATCAAATGTATACAGTATGATCGTTCCATTGATACCCTGATACAATCTCCGTCCTATCATTCCGCCTATGAAGGGAATGCTCTCACATCGTTCCACCTCAATAGGAATAGGCCATTAGATTTTCCAATCAAACCTCGGAAATCTTCCCAGAATAGCTTTTGGCAAAAATATTTCTGCGTTGTTAGAACCGATAGGCATCATTCATAGAAAATAGCCCAAGATGATTTCATTGTAGCGTATCACAATTTACGAATTAGCTAGATGAATCAGCTTCAGCGTTTGATATATATTCAAGCCACATCTTTCACGCATTTGAGAAACCCGTAATCTCCTGCTCAGTTTCTTCACGTGATAAATGCTACTGAATAATTATTTTGAACTATAGTTAATGAATTACAAAGCAGCATGGGAATGCCCAGAACATTCCAACCTCTTCTTTTCACCACTCCCATGGATCTCTCGCATCCCAAATTCAGCGATCCCATTCACACGCTCCAGACACATCAAACTTGTGAGTATGCTATTAAAAGCTTCTCGCAAACTGTCCTCTCGTGCAACTATCGACGCACGGATCATTCTAACACCCATTTACTGCCTGATGTTATACGAAAAATTGGCGCTCCTGCACATTTGCAAGCGATTAAAAATGAATTGAGGTTCAATGGTTACCTAAATAATTTTCACAGGGTTGGTGGTCAGGGATTTAGGATGGTAATGGGGGAATTAGTCAATGCCCGGGTCTCGATCCCCCTCCTCACCTGTGGGTAGTCGAAGTCTGGTTGGGTGGCGACAGTGAGGATGTATCTCTTGCTCTCCTCCGTCTTCTCGTTCTCCACTGTCACCGGCGGCTCGATCTCCTCCATCGCCGATAGGATCACCTGCAACGAGATGATTAGGCACTTCTTCGATTTTTGGCTCAGACCACTACAGACTACAGAAAATTTATAGTCATTTTTTCTATTCGCTACCCTTCGCTCCGGTCTGATTACTACCTTCTTTGGCTAAATATATCATAGTACGATTAAACTCTTAGTTTTATTCAAATTACAGCGCGCTACAGATTAAGCTCAACTGATAGGGGTTTCCAGTTCTGTTTGAATTCTATACTTCGAAACAATTTATCACTTAAGCATTTCAGAATAATGCAGTGATTTTAATGAATGATCCAACTTAATTTCTCCAACCCATGATCAGTTTCATCCCATTCATCACCTCCATCTCCCATATTCTGCCATCACCTCTCCATTTACTCTCCACCTTTGCATGTCTATTTCTCATCTTCTTTCCCCTCGCCCAACTTCTAATCGTGCCTGCACCATTCTGGTTCCACTGCGACTACTAGTTCACAGACATTCCTCCAAGAATGATCGCATCTCTTCATTCTCCTTGGCAGTAAAACAACAGAAGCGGAGCATAATTGCAATTGCCCAATCTGCTCATTCCTCCATCCATCCATCCATCAATAGCTCATCTCATCCTCCTTCTCCCCTCAATTCCCTTCGATCCCCCGTTCCTCCTTCAATCTCTCCCTCCATATCCCCTCCTCTCCTCCTTCTCTTCCCTCTGTGAGAGGGTGGAGGATAGAGCGGAGTCAAGAAAAACGATGAGCCATAAATGGGCGCTCGTCTCTCCTCTCTTCTTTTAATCCCTCCGCTCTCCTGCACTCTCTTCTCTCTCGGGCGGGAGGAGGCGCGCCTCCGCCCGCCCTCCTCCCTTCCAATTGCACAGCATGTATTGAGAAGAGTGAGCGCGGCCGCGACGGCAGTCCGCCCGGCGACGAGAGAGTGTGCGACGGCGAGAGACGCCGTCAGACCACACCAGAAGGAGCGAGAGAGCACGCGAAAAGGAGAGAGTGTCGAGGGGAGGGCGATGGAAATAGAGTGAGGCCGAGCTATTTTTAGCTCCTCGCCGCCGCTCTCCCTCCCCTCCTTCCAACACTCGATTCCGAATAGAGGAGAAAGAAGAAGAGAAGAAGAAGAAGGAGGAGGAAGAGAGGGGAAAAGGCTGAGAGATCGTTTTCCCCACCCTCAATACACACACTCCACAATATACTACTGCTTCAGGGGTGGTCGGGACTGCAGCAGCTGCAGCAAGGGGGGGGGGCTGGGCTGCAGCTCGAGGGGAAGGACAGCGACAAGTTGTCCCAGAGGGCATTGAGAAGGGGAGTTCTCGATGCCTGATAGCTCTTTCTCTCCATTCCCTTCCTTCACTCCTTCCCCACTCCATCTCATCCCCCCAACACTCACATGACCGAGTTGTTCTTTCACTGCAGGCATGGATAGACTGAGAAGCGGGACGAGGGGAGGAGGTTCGCACTCTCCTCATTCCACACGCTATCTCGCTGCGTCTGACCGACTAGAGAGTGCGTGGAATGAAGAGAGTCAGGCCATTACTCAGACGCAACTAGGAAGAGATGAGAAGAGATTGGGGGCAGACCGAGATGGAACGACTCATTACTAATTCAACAGTGCTGATCATAAAGCAAACAATTCAATGGAAGCAAGAAATTGCAATGCCAAGAGTAATTCTGTATCAACATTTGCACCCCAACCACACCAGACAAATATACTTCATGATAGAAGCCCAAAAAACACAGTTGATAACAATGTCCAAAGTACAGTCAGTGTTTTGCCCGCAAACCTTTTCATTGCCCAAAACAAATACTACCTCATTCTGATCGTAGAACCCCAGAGGGATCTATGAACATTCCATCTCCATCCTTCAAGGTGGTCAATCACTCTAATCGACTCTTTCCTACCGTCTGGGCAATAAGCTTGCATATAAAAAGGAGCGTTTTGGGTCCCTCGATCCTCGAAATCCCCCCCCCCCCTTTACGATGCTCGTCCATAAAGTTCTTCCCCTCAATCATGCTCACTATGGGAAGGGGGGGGGGAAGCTGCCTTCCCTCTCCTCTCCCGAACACATTCAAGCCGTCGTCCATAGAGACGAGAGAGGTAGATCACCAAATCCCCCCTTCGTAAGACCTCGAACAACTACCTACAAACCGGCCTACTATTCCTGGCCCTTCCTTCATTAAAGGTCTGATACTCGAAAGATGAGAGGGTCGAGAGAGTCACGAAAGGTTTCGAATCGCTTTCCACGGAACTACAACTCCCGAATATAACCCTAACGAGGGTCTTCGCTCGTATTTCACCCAACTCCCGACTCATTTCAGCACTTTTTCGCCGCCCCTCTGCATATATCCTTGAGGTCTTATTACATTTCCTTGGAGGTCGCATGATCCCGAGTATGAGAATAGCCGCGAGAAGAGTTCGACAAGATCAAGACTGTGAATAGACGAGGTGGAAGACAGAGAAGTCTGACCTATTGTACGATCACGCGAACTGGGATAACAATACTATCTATAGTTGGTTATTCACGCCTTAGGAGAGGGCAAGTTCAATAAAACACACCCGCCACTATTAATCGCCTATTTCGAAACTACAGTACGAAGGGACTCATGAACATTTGAACTGGCTGAAACCCAGACAAGTCTGGGCTTTCAGATTAAATCAATCGTGCGGATATTTGCACTAGACATTGATTGCTTTCCATGGAAGACTATAGAAATAACCATATGGACTGACCATCATAGAATCTCGGACGTTCTTCCTTATCTCCACTATCTTCTCCTTCTTCTCCGCTTCGTTGAAGCCATTGATGTGCAGAATGCGCATCTGCAACCAATTAATTACTATTTTATTAAAAAATAACATCTTTTATTATAATCAATGTTCAACTTATCAACCAAATATAATACCATCACAACGACCCAAGAGTTCGCCTAGTCAAAATTGCAATAATTCCAGCCTACAAATACTCGTAGCTTCATTCACTTTGATTGCTCTTGCGAAAGATCTTTTTTTCTGGAGATCAGGAAGCAAATATCGGAGGGAAATGGGATTGGATTGTTCACCTGTTTGACAATGGTCGATTTGCCACTCTCTCCAGCGCCCAGCAGCAATAACCGATGGGTGGCACGCATCACCTGTCAATTATTATTATTATTATTATTATTATTATTTCTTTTAAAAATATATTAAAATATCATAAAGTTCTGTTTATTCCCGTCCCAACTCAAGCTCACTCAAGTATCCACGTAGTGACTCGAATGCACCTGCATGAAATCAGCGGCCCCCTTTCCAATCCAGCTCTCCTACGCACAAACCCGTTTCTGCGAATTCTCGCATCATCAGAAAATAGTGCAATAACAACCCGATCGGGCCTACGAATAACGATTCGCTTTTCTGTTTTGTTAACAACCATTTCGGCTGATAATTCAAGCAAAATTCCATCACTTGTTACATGCAATCACACTTCTTTGGCAAATAAAGGAACTACCAATACGATGAGATCGGTTAATTAATTACCGACCAAATTTATTTTAATGACA
>LS592026.1:250709-292095 GCA_900490775.1 Pristionchus maxplancki | reverse complement strand
CCCCCCCCCCCCCGGAACTTCCTCAATCATTCGGAGCTAATTGATAACGGAGACCGCGTAGACCAATCAATGACGATGCCTTCGACTACAGCTACATGCAATTGATTGAAACGCTAATAACTGATCTACACCCAAACATTACCAAATTTAGTATTTTCGAAACTACAGTATCCCCAGAAAGTACCGTACCTGTTTGTCCTTGGCGAGCTGATCTTCGATCTGTCGGTTCACTTTTTTCGCCTCCCTTAAGTCGGCATCTTGTGCATTGCTGGACGAGCATCCCATCAACTTGAAACAGCTGCAAAGACAAATATTCATTCCCCCCATTATTCACTTTTTGCCCGTTCCGCCCCATAGATCCTCGATCGCTATCGATGCATCACTATCGTTCCGAAAACATTGGAGAGAAACGCCTAGACAAAAGAAGGAGGGAAATTGGCCCGGTGCGCATCATCACTACAGTTCTGTCCCCCTTTCCTCTCTTTCGGAGGAGAGGAAAAGACGATGCGAGAGGCGCCCAGAGGCACAAATTACAGCTAATATCAATCGATCTCGCGATTTCGTCTTCTCGATTCGAGAGGAGGAAAGAAGGTTGTGTGAGTCATGGGAGGAAAGTAAGTACTTACTGCATACAGCAGATGGTGTGTCAGGATTGCTCCAGGATAGCGGAAGACTAGGGGGGAAGGGGGAATCCACAGTTGATCGGTCGGCGTGTCTTGATAGATGGCGCGACCCCGCTGGCACCTGAGGAGGAGAGAGGACTTCGACGGGGGAGTTGCAGGAAAGGACGGTGGAAATGGCGGACACGAATGGAGAGAGAGAGAGGGAGAGAGGTGCGAGAGAAGTGTGACGGTGTGCGCTGTTATCAGAGAATGGCGGGCGAGAGGGCTAAAAATAGAGCGGAGAGGCGGGAGGAGGGGGGAGGGAAAGGGAGAAGGACGGAGGTACGCAAAAGGAGCGATAATCAATCATCGAGCAGAGAGGTGCTATCTATCGAGAGTGGCGAAGGGGCAGTCCGCAATTATTGGCCCGCCGACAAAAAGCGAGAAACGATCGTTACGAGACGAGGTTGAGACAGCCGGATGGGACAGGGGGAGTGGGGCGACAGACGGGTGGCATCAATCGATAACCCCACCGAGTATCGATCGCACGATATCGAGAATCCCGGAAGAAACACACCCCGAAAATAGCGAGAGCGAGGGGGAGAAAAATGGTCGGTTTAGAAGGGGGGTGTCTCTCCGCTGGGTGCTCTCCTCGTTCCCCTGCCTCTCTCGGCGCCTTTATTTCTCTAATTCTCTCACAATCCACTGCCTCTCTCCCCACTCCTCCCGCTCCATCATTCTTTCTCTGCTGATCTCTCTGCCTCTCGGCCTAGAACGACCGCGCCGCGCCTTGCCAACCGCAACGCGGGTTGAGGCTCGCTGCAGGATCCCAACCCGCGAACTTGAACGCACCGCAAGAATACAAATAAGACAAAATCATCAAATAAAAACAATAATTAGCGCAGATAAATACTGTAAAATGTGCAAAAAAAAGTTGGTCGATAATGACGTCATTTAATCATGCCCGCCATTTTCGCGTTCCACTTTCGCCATATTTTCGCCATTTTCGCGAACTTGTTTTATTTTTAATTTCGCCATTTTTCGCATTCATCTTAGTCTTGACAACTAATTTACTGGTTTGATAGGTCCGTAAGGCTCATACCTCTAATGCCGCCATAATGAGATACGGTTCTAACCTACCATTGATAGATTGTTTCGCAATTATCTCTGTTAAACCCTCTGTAATTCGCTTTGGCGACCTCGCAGCGAGGTTCTTGCCTAATTATCTTGCTCGTCGCATCACCACTTGCACTACCGATAGTTTCTTTACACTCACAACTCTCATTGATCTTCATAACCAGCTATTTCTATTGATTCGCGCGTGCTTTCATTGACTTAGTCACCCGATGACTCACCCACCTAGATCTGACCCCTTCAACTTCCTATCAAGGCATTTCTTGCCCGTTATTTTGATCAGATGCTTTCTAACTGTCACGCTAACGTATTCAGCTCATTTTCTCATTTCAGGACTCGTTTGAATGTCGGGGCAAACTTCGCTTCAGGTTTGAACTTCTTTACAGTTTGATTATTTGCTAATTCAAACTGATTTACATAATTTTGGCATTCTCCTTTATCATTTCGCATTATTCCCTTTTGGTTTGGTGGTCTAGTAATGCTCCAATCGCGTCCCATCGCTCTCAAATATGGCGAATGTTTCCAGCAAGCTGTTGATCTCGTGACTAAGGCTACAGAAGAAGACAAGGCGGGCAACTACGAAGTGAGTGATTCTATTATGCTTATTTAATTTTGTTTGACCACTTTTACAAGTTCGAACTTTCAAAAAAATGCAATGTATCCGCAGTAATGATTTCCATTAAACCATTTGAAATATTTTCTCCTCCACTAGGATAAATAATAATTCTGAAATTCTCAGGAGGCACTCGCGCTGTACGATCGATCCATTCAGTACTTCATACACACCATAAAGTGTTCGTTCATTTTTTTATGTTTTGGGAACCTCAACAATCATTTCTGAACTATTCTAATCCATTCGATTAATTTGTTCTAATGTCGAAACGCTGTATATGTATGCCAGTGTTCTTATCAGCAGTTGTGGGTTATTCATGACGCAGACTGTAAGAATACAAAACTCACAGTGTTATCACGGGTTTTGTTTCATCATTTTTGTACCGACTGTCTTTTGTTCAACTTTGCGTAGTCATTTCCTTTTTGCTTCTTGATGGCGGGGATGAGTTGCGTGAATATCCTACAAAGAATTTCGAGGTTTATTCTCCCCTGAATATTCCTTATTTCCAGACGAGGCTCAAGGCGATGCACAGAAAACGACGATAAGGAACAAGTGCAACTCGTATCTGGCCAGAGCAGAGCAGATCAAGAAGTTCCTCAAGGTATGCATCGAGCTATCTGTGAAGTTCTTTCGAAACCCAAAACCGCCGTTCATGATCTTGCTTGGAGATCTTGAGCTTGAGAGATCACCTTTTTTTAAAACACGAATACATGAGATAGATAGGATAAGTTATTATCCTGGATAACCCCGTGATCTTATATTCTCCGGTCTGGTACAATCTGTATTATGTCGGACGTATGGATCAGAATCGAATTAGTAAGGGTTGTAATGTGCTCGATTAGTTAAAATTTCAGCAAGAACTTGTCTATTCTTGTTTTCGAAAATGAGACGAAACTATTTCTCCTTCTGCAGGAGGGTCCAGCGAAGAAGCCCGTGAAGGACGGAGGAAGCAATGGAAAGGGATCGGATGATGATGATGATGACAAGAAGAAACTCCAGGTCTGAGGAGCAGCTCATTTTATTTTTATATTGACCGCAATCGTGGTTCTCGATTCTAATCACAAAAGTGCGTCACTGAAATGAGCATTGCAGAAATCTCAATGACATTTTTGAAATCACGATTTTGGCACTGTGATGTCTAATTTATTGTCTCCTCTTCACTATTCTCGTATTCCAGGATCGTCTCCAGGGTGCGATCGTAATGGAGAAACCGAATGTGAAGTGGACGGATATCGCTGGTAAGGGGATAAAATTTCGGTCAGAAATATTAGGTTCATATGAAACAATCAGAATCTCAATTTCTTGTAGGTCTCGAGTCAGCGAAGAGTTCTCTGCAAGAGGCGGTCATTCTGCCAATCAAATTTCCCCAGCTCTTCACCGGTTAGTTTCCTGTTTCTGTTGTCCATAAGGACGCGATGTTTGGGGTTTAAAACTCACGCATCTGTTCATTCATAATTCATTTATCAATCTACCTACCGTACTACGCTTACAACTGAAAGTGGGGACGAAATGTGGAAACAATTGGAAAACTATATGTACAAGTCTCATAAAGTTTGACAATTGAAGATTCAGTTTATCGATATGGTCGGGTTGGGCTTGACTAGGTGTGTTTATGTGGCATGTAGTCGATTGGCAACGATTTTCTATTTTTCGAAAGAATGTGAAGGAATGAGACAACGAAACAATCACCGGGATGGGTTGAATGGTAAAATCGGGCTAGGATGAAAGACAAAACGGGATACGGTTTGGGACTTCAACGGCTCAATAGAGATCAATAACGGAAGGATTACGGTATCTGTGGCAATTATGGCATGACTAGCGCGAGTGCATTCAATTAATTTGCATTCGTCTGATAGTATACTTCGTAAATTGTAGTTTGTAGTCATGAGCAGCTCAGATGAGTTGTGCCTGTACTCCAGCTGGATGGTGATGGGCAGATGAGGGATGGTGATACGTCGTCCCCGCCCCCGCGCCCGCCTTGTGAGCACGCACTGTCAGCGCCATGTCCTCTTCCTGTAATGCATGGGATGATCTTTGATATCTGCCTTGTCGAAACTAGAGTCTAGTCCCGATAGGTTACCTTTATGAGGAAGAGCGATGCGCCGTAGAGGAAGGGTGATACGAGGCAGTTACCGTACGCGAGATACATGAATATGATGGGCAGTATCGGGTCGGGACCCTCGGCATCAGGCTCCTTCTGACCGATCTGGAAAGAATAATTGATTGAACTGTACGGATACTGTGGTTCTTACCCGGAGTACGGTAGTCAGGTAGAATGGAATCTGATAGAAAGGAGTAAGAAGGAAGCCAAAGACGAGCCATCGCGAATTGTACAGCCCCAGTGCTTGGAAGACTACAGGCGAATGGTACAGAATGCCTGCGAGTATCGATTGATTACGGTAGCCACAAGGTTACGGTGTACCGATGACTCGAATGTAGGCGTAGTACATGAAGAGGGTCGGAATGAGCACTCCAAGGATCAAAATGTACGTGAGGAATTTGAGGGCTGAAACGACACGATCTTGTAGGTTACGACACGACCTTGTTGAATTCCGATGCAATACCTATATGCGACGTCTATCTCCCCTCTCACCATGGTCGGAACTGCCCCAGATGCACTGACGGACGCCGCTGTCGTAGGTGACGACGTGGGCGTTGGTGATGGCAGGCAGAGCGAGACAGATGGAGATGATCCATGAGAGACCGCATAGCCTGCAGAGGAAACCGACTTGTGACGGGCTGGATATAACTTTTGCTGTATCCTAGTATTTTCTGGTCCCCGAAAACATCGCGGCGCTAAAAATATGCATTTGATCGCTGATGTCTTCGAATTTCGTCTGATCAGTGGTCAGTACATCATCCCCTCTGTACACCTCGTCGCATCTCCCCTCTGGACACGACGATCACTTTTTGCCCCATTGTCGTCCGTCGTTTTTCCTCCTTCTCCTCTCTCGGCCTCCTCTGATCTCTCCCCCCTCCTCTGACTCAGTTGTCTCTCGCTGTAATAATCCCCCATCAACAAGCTGTGCTTCCGTCTATGTTTCGCACTGATCTCTCTCGAGAGATGAGCTGTCGAAGATGACGGATGACGTCATGGGTGTAGATACCAACAAGACTGTTATGAGTACAAGACCGCAGTTTTGATGGTCTTTCTCTGCTCCCCTCGACATTCACTCCTACCATTTTCTTCCCCTCTATTCGCTCCTCTTCGGTTCAGAGCCCCCTCTTCTTCTCACTCCATTCTGTTTACTGGGTGGAAGGAGAAGATGAGGAAAGTGAAGACTCGCGTAGAGACACGCTAGCCCCAAATTGGGAGAGGAATGAAGAGAACGGTGTCTGAATGGAGACGGTATGGGAAGGGGGTTCCTACAAAGAAGACCCCCGAAGGAATGGAGAGAAACGGTCGACGATTGGCTGAATGGCTAAAATCCTGATTGGTCTCTAGAAGGAAAGACAGTGACAGTAATTGGAAGGGACATGTCGAGGGTAAGAGCGAGTAGAGACACTCTTCCCACTGCCAGAACCTCGAAATTAGAGTGTGATGAATAGTCGGATATTTGGTAGGAGCGAAGAGGAAAGAAGTGAACAAAAACAAGAAGAAGAGAGGGAATGAGTGAATGAGAGAGAGAGAGGGACGAGAGAAAGGTATTGTTACTGGGTGAGAATGCTACTTTGCCTTCCTTCTTCTTTCCTTTTTCTTCTTCTTCTTCTAGTTCCAATTTATTTCCCAGGAGAGATTGAATGGAGACAAAGAAAGAAAGCAGGAAACGAACATGTTTGGAGGAAGTCCGAACAATTGCTCGTAGTGTATCCGCGCGAAGGTCAAGAGATGCACTCCTGAAGGGATTATCGATTACTTCTCTTGTTATCGATCGAATACGGAAGAGAGTCCGTACCCGCTATGCATAATGCCATCAGCGCGCCAACAGTCCAGACGACGCATGTCAGGAGTGCCTGCAAGGAGGAATTGGCTTACTTCATCAAGTTTGTCAAATGCCAGGATGCCGTGAAATGTCATCATGACTCTTCTTACATCTACTTTTTACACGCATAAAGTGCATGGGAGAAACGACATTTAGTTGTCGTGAGACTTGACGGACGCGAATCTCTCCATATCCCATTGCCTCGTTCTCGAATATATCGCCAGCGGAGGTCGTTAGACCGAGAGACTCGCCGTTTTATGGCGCGAAACCGCAGCTTAGTAGCCCCCGAGTCTCGACTGATGTTTGAGCTTGGACCAAGTGGTCTATCTCCTCCTCCCAAGAAGGAGGAAACGAACAAAGAGGGATTCACTCAATTACGGACCCCATCTATGCTTTGTCCCCTTTCCCTCGACAAGAAAGAGCTTCTTCTCCTCTTCCCCAATCTTGTGCCTGCTCTCTGTCTCGGGCGTCCAATGCGAGTTCTCATGTTCTTGAGATGTGATCCGATAGAAGGAAATGGACCGAATGAAGGACAAAAGAGCGGATCGCGTCAGAAAGGAGAAGAGAGACGAAGATCGGAGTAGGAATAGACTTGCTCGACCTTTTCAACGGCCCCATTAGACTGAAGTCAGATGATTTTCTCTCTCAATAGAGAAGAAAAAGGACAAAGAGAGGCAGTAGCAGTAGAGGCTATGTACTTTTATTGCCTATCCCTTTCCTTCCCCGAGGACGAAAAACGGCAAGATAATCGAAATATGCGGAGAACTATGAGACGGGAGAAGGAGCTGCCTGAGAGAAGGGTTATGAGAGTGGGTCTAAGGAGGGTTCGGAGAGCTATAGTCGGGACCTAAGCTTTTCTTCCATTCCTCGGACAGTGAAATGAGATACACGGAAGGGTATGATTTACTGCCCTGACGTGTGGTATGGAATGAGAGTAGGAAAGAGGAATACCTGAACATTGCAGAGAAACTTGGAGTCTCTCCAAATGTTTTCTCCCGTGTAGACGGTGTGAAAGAACATGGGGAGAAGAAGGACTGAAAAGAGAGGAATTAGCCCTCTTTAGAAGAGTGAAGCGGAGATCGTTTGACTTTTCTGGTCGAATGACCATGTTCTTTAGCCGAGTCTTTCATGCGGTTATGATGTCAGGTGGTGGTGTCGATGGTCAGAGACCACGATGCTATGAATAGAATGATGAACAGTCTCACTAGCACAGATGATGTTGGTGAGGCAGAGATGGGCGATGAAGTGGGAAGAGATGAAGTTATGATAGAGTTTGGAATAAATGATGTAGATGAGAACGACCAGATTGGCGATGACGGAGAGACCTGCAATTACGCTCGCGATGATTTATTCTAATTTAGTCGCCACGAGACAGTCTATGATGCATCTAGTCTGTTATTAGAAATTAATGATGATGCCTCATTCGCACATCATTTTCTCGCTCCTATGAGCGAATTTGAGCATAATAACGAGCCAATTCGAAGAAGAATGTGGTAGAGAAGGTCATTTTCGACAGTTTCGCTCATCTCAGCCGTCTTATATTTTTCTCACTGCTGTAAGAGAGCGGAGACGCCTCTTCTCCCTCGAGAGTATTTTTAATGAGATTGGGGAGGGGAAAGGGGAGGTGAAATGCGAGAATACAGGCTACTACTGAAGAAAGCGGGCTGAGGGGAAGTTTTGTTAGTATGCGATCGATAACTCAGAAAGAAGAAGCTCGCTGTGGCCCAATTTTCAATTATTCTACACTGAACTCCTTTGAATAGCTGCTGTGATATAAATATGAAGATGTATTTATGCAGAACTTACCAGTTACACCGACGAAAGTAAGCGCGAGCAGGGGCTGAGGAGTACCGGAGTGAGTCAGATTCTCGTAACTGATCTGGAATGAGAAAATCGTTAATGAGGACTAGATCAGTTGTCAACATCTGCATCTGAACTAAGATCACAAGATCTCGAGATCTTTGAAGATCAACATCTAGATTCTATAGTGGTGATCGCCTGGGAAATTAACTGTCCAACCTCAATCGGTTCATCAGGGAACATTGTGGTGAGCAGGAATCCAGGAGGAGCTGTGGGCAGACCATTGGGATAAGGAGGCTCATGATCGTCCATTGTGATTGAAAGAAAGAGAGGAGAGGGGAGTGGGAGGGCAGTAGAAGCGACAGGTCGAAAGAGTGGAAAGCCTGAAAACGAGGAAGAGAAAATTGGAATTGAAGACAGCGGGAGGAAGCGAAATTCGAAACATGAGGCGTTGACTCGCAACAAGTGGCAATGGGTGAAAAAGTGCATAGGAGGAGAGGAGAAGTGAGGGAATGGAGGAGAGGAGAAGAAGGAAGAAGGCGATGGACTAGAAATGAGAGTAGCGAAATGACGTTGCCCCTCCCGGTTCACGGGGCGCGAGAAGGGAGGGAGGGAGGAGGACAGTGGAAGATGAGGAGGGAGAAGGAGATGGAGAGGGGGTACTAGTCAGTCAGTCTCTCTCTCTCTCCCGCTCTCCCCTCTTGCTAGCGGGGAGAAGCAGCAGCACTCACACTCGTACGCAGTCTCTCTCGAGGAGAGGCCGAGAGGAGGGAGGAGGAAGGGCGGGGAGAGGACGGATCAATGGGCGGAGGGAGCAGAGACATTGCCAGAGGGAGGAAGGAGGAGGCAAGAAGGACTGAGTGGACAGAGAGAGCGAGACAGTTGTCTCTGTCTTGTTGGAGAGAGAGAAGGAGATTGTCACCCATTGATAGGGATACATGCAGGCAGGTGGTTAATGGAGTGATCAAAGGCGATGAGGAGGGGAGGGCTGAAAAGAGCTATCCAGAGATGATTGCATGATCCATTCTGGCTGGAGTGAGAAATGGAGTGATCGGAGTAGGGAGGAGAAGCAAAAGAATGATGGATGGATCGAGCATGATGGAATTCGTTCGTATCTCGCTCTCTCTCTCTCTTTTCCCATTCTGTTTTGAGAGGGACGAGGAAGAAGGAGGGAAAGAGTGTAGGAATGGGAGTGAATGGACATGTGGTGGAGGAGAGAAAGAGAAGGAGGCAAATCTGAAGGAGAGAAATCCCCTGCCGTGATTAATTGGAGGAGAGAAATGATGACGGTGGGACGGATGATGGAGGGAGAGAAGAATGGTCCATGGTCGAGAGACGGCGTCTGGGTCTCTCCATTGCACCCGCTATCTCGCTCTGTCTGACCGACGAGAGAGTGTGGATCAGAGATAGAGACTGATTTATGGAGATGCATGCAATGGCTAGTTGTTGTGGTCTGAGCGCTCAAGTTTTATGCGCCGAGTTGTTGACTGTGTGACAAGAACTTGGTAGTATCGGCGACTGAGATTGAGAAGAACGGATTAACAATAAGGACAGTAAATGGCAGAGGGAATAAGGAGAGAAATGATGATAATGGCAGATTTACGTCAGCGAGACGTTGACGATGGAGAGGTGCGAAGGGGGAAAGTGGTAGTTGCATCCATCTATTCTCACTTCCTCGATTAATTTCTTCCTCGTTCGACACCCACTCGAAAGTATCCATTATGGAATCGGCGATGAATTGCGAGAGAGAGAATGGGAAAAGAGGAGAAGAGAAGAGAACAGAAGCGATGATTGAAAGCGGGGAGAAGAAAGTGTTCACGATGCAGCGGCGATGAGCAATAAATCTCTCCCGTGTAACGAGGCGCGTGCCTTCTCGACTCCCGACTATGACTCGCTCTCTTCATTCGACATGCTCGCCGACTTTCTCTTATTGATGAGAATGCATGTGGAATGGAGAGATGAAAGGGGGGGGGGGTGGAATGAGATCGGATGAATCAGGTGGAGTTATGGTGCAGAGAAAAACGATTCGTGAGCGTCGTGACGCTTGAAGTCGTCGTTTATCCCCATCCTTTGATGGATGGAAGTTCGTGAGACTGAGAGAGAGAGACATGAATATTAGGATGAGGATGAGAAGGCTACGTGCCCCGAGGCAATATTTTCCCATGGAGAGGCGAGTACGAGACGAGAGTAATGATATCGGCGATTGCTCGAAGATTGTTGACTCTCGGTCTGGTTGAAGGAGAGATCAACTGGAGGAAAAATGGCTGGCTGAAGAAAAGCGACGGTGCATGCATTGAAATGCAACGAAAGATGAGAATGTTGCATGAGAAGAGACGACAAGAATGGCCAATGTGACGGAGTGGAAGGAGGAAGAGTGGAGATGGAAGGAATGCTGAATGAAGATCTTTTGTGGGAAGAGAATAGGCGAAAACACTCGACTCGAGAGCCGTTCACTCATCGTCGTGCCCATATTCGAATATCGAGAGGTTCGAGACGACTGTTTACGTCGTTCTCCCACCCTGTCGAACTTGTTCGTCGAAACACTCAGAAATTGATCAGCGTCGTGACTCCAACGAGACAACGATCGCCCTCTGAATCCGACGGAAGAGAAGGGAAGAAGTAGTCAGGGAGAGGAGTAGTGTCGAATGGTGTGATGCATAGGGAATGAGAGGAGAGAAGAAGGGAAGGAGATGGAAGTGGAGGGAGTGGGACTGAAACACAAGTGACAATTTGCATGATGGAAGGTTGGCAAGGCGAAGGGAGAGGGCAAAGTCCACGGTGGATGGAGTAGAAGTGGAAGGAGTAGTTGTAAAAGAGTAAAGTACGGTAGGTAAGATTGAAATGGGCAAAATACTGTTGAGAAAGTTAACATCGATTGATTTTTTTTGATTTTTTCAGGCAATCGCAAGCCGTGGAGCGGAATTCTACTGTACGGCCCTCCCGGAACCGGAAAGTCGTACATCGCCAAGGTATGTGCTAACCAGTAGATTCACAGCTTCACAGTTTCAGGAGTAAGTGAGATATTGTACTATTGTCGTACTCACGATGCAGTCAGCGTGTCTCACAGGTAGCATTGAATTCCCTAGCAGCTGAGAACGATGACTGTTTTTCTTTTCCCGTGCAGAAAATATTATCTTCGGTCGCATGCGCTGTTGGCATTTACTTGCAATGAAGTTAGGTGTGGCATTTTGACACACGATTCCTGCAATAGAGCCGTAATTCTGGGTGGGATGTTGTTGGCAGCATTTCTTGCAACTGGAAAGTTTACTTTGCAAAGATACGGCGAGCTGAACGTTAAAGAAAAATATGTTGATATTAGAGTAGAAAAAAGTGGGTTAGTAGAGTAGCAGCAGCACAAGAGTGTTAAAACAGCCGAATTTATGTAAGAATAATACAAAATATTTTAAATGCAGGCAGTGGCGACTGAGGCGGGCAATTCGACCTTCTTCTCCATTTCATCCTCTGATCTCATGAGCAAATGGCTGGGAGAATCGGAGAAGTGAGTGGGGGGGGGGGGGGGAGAAGGTTGTGCGGGATCTCACAGGTTCTTCAAGGGTAGCTTGAAAGATGATGATGGGTGAAAAAGATAGAGGATGCTAACGAGAATGAACTCGAATGAATGAATGAATGATCTCCTTGCAGACTGGTGAAGAATCTGTTCCAATTGGCGAGAGAGAACAAGCCCTCCATCATCTTCATCGACGAGGTGCTGTTTCGAAAATATTAATTAAAATGTACAATAATATCGGATTCAGGATAAAAAATTTTGATTAGAAGTTTCGTAGTGGTTTCATGTTCGAATTTTTTCTGCCAGCTTTTGATATTCTTGACACAAGGTTTCGATAGGTGCATAGCAGTTTCGCCTGCTAGCGTGGTCATGTTATCAAACTGATAATATCAATGCCTGTTCGTATTTCACGAGGGAATAATACCATTATCAGATCGATTCGATGTGCGGCTCCCGCTCCGACAACGAGAGCGAGTCGGCGAGGAGGATCAAGACTGAGTTCATGGTGCAGATGCAGGTGAGGAGGGGAGTACGGTAGGGGTGCTGTAGTACGGTACGGGCAGAGTACTGTATCCCGATGGTCTTGCAGGGCGTGGGCATGGACAACGCGGGCATTCTGGTGCTGGGAGCGACGAATATCCCCTGGACACTCGACGCCGCCATCCGACGGTACGGTAGAATCGATTTTCCGATATTTTTTCGAGAATGTAAGATTGTTGGGGATTTTAAAGGGTTTTTTTGCTATAAAATTTAATGGCGGGTTCACAAATTGAAAGACCTTGTTTATTCGAGGTTGCATCCGTGTTATGTATTGTCAACGGGGAAGCCAATCCCCTCCCTCCCTTTGCAGTCGTTTCGAGAAGCGTATCTACATCCCACTGCCGGATGTGCACGGAAGGAAGGAGATGTTCCGAATCGACGTGGGCAAGAACCAGCACACGCTCAGCGACTCCGATTTCAAGGTGATCGAACAGAGCAGGGACAGAGTAGAAGGGAGTCCGGTGCTCTCAATAGGAAAAAACGTTTGCAAAGCCAGCTGTTTCGAGGTTTCAGCGATTCAGCATAAAATAGTTTCTCCATCGAATTTATAGCGATTTAAATAATCGGCCTTCTCTTCTTTGAGTTTAACGAAGCACTGCAGGCGTTGGCTGACCGCACGGATGGGTACTCGGGATACGATATCAACATCCTCATCAAGGTACGGTAGTGGATTGGATACTGTATTGGATACTGTAGTTGATGGAATCGATAACACGGCAAATGTTATTAAAATGATAATAGAGATGGAAATCGATAAACCTAAAGTACGGTATCTATGGTTGTTCCGTTCAGGACGCACTGATGCAGCCGGTGCGACGAGTGCAGTCCGCCACCCACTTCAAGTGAGGCATTATTGATTTTTTTCTGTTCTGCAACAGTGAAGCTAGTTGCCGCATTACTATGAAATATCGATAAAGAGATCAACTGATTCGAGTTATCTTCGGAAATGTAAGGACTGAAGTAGTGTCACAATTTGTTCTTGAATCATGTGATTGCAATATTCAGACGCATCGAGGGCGGCAAATTGCTGCCGTGCTCTCCGGGAGACACGGGCGCCGTCGAGATGAGCTGGTTGGACGTGCCATCGGAGCAGCTCGCTGAGCCCAAACTGAGCATGGTAAGAGAAGAGTCTCTCCGTTCCCCGCACTCTCTCGCGTTGTCTGACGGACGAGAGAGCATGCGCAGTGCAGAATAGCGTGTGATTGAGATGCATTTTTTGAAATATTTTATTCCCAGTAAACCCCCAGTTAATGTTTCGTGATAGTGAAGCAGTTGGTTGCATTCGCCTGGTGAAACCTTCATTTCATTCACCAGTGCGATGTTATTGGGGGCATTTCTGCGTTCCAATGCGATTGCGTATGTGCAAAAATGAAGAACCGATTGCAGAACGATATCATGCGATCGCTCGCGTCAGTCAAGCCCACCGTCAACAAGGACGACCTCTCAAAACTCGAGAAATTCACGTCAGACTTTGGCCAGGAGGGATAAGCTCCGCCCCCTTCCCATCCCCTCAAACTATCCCCTGATCTTGGCTACCCTCCTATTGCTAGTTCCTCGATTTGCACCCTCTTACGGTTACACCAACCCCCCTCTTCGTTTGTCGGAACCACTCACAAACAATTGAGCTGTGTGCCTCCTAGATCGTTCCATTCGCGTTTCTTTCCGCCCTGTTTCGAGTCACTAGGCCCGCCCCTTCCAATCAATCGATAGTCTGCTTCAGTTTCCTTGTAAATAGCGATGAGTGTTTCTGATACATATATAGTGCGATCGTTATGGTATTTATCCCCTTCTTTATTGCCCGGCTGCACATTTGATATCTTAGAACAACTGTAAATCCCTTCCCCCGTCTAGCCTTCGTTGCGTTGTAATTTAAAACGTGCATTCAGATATCCCCTATTGTATTGCATCAACTTTCGATGAAATTTTAACAGAATGAATTGCGATCGTTCGAACAAGATTTCTAATTGAGAAAATTTGATTAGAAGGGCAATGGGACAAAGAGGGGAATAGGTAATCGTCCTCTCTCCTCGTCTCCATTCACACTCATCGCGCCCTTCCCAAGTGGTCGACTCGTCAATTCCCCCTCTACTCGACCCTACTCGTGAGTCTCCCTTGATCCCCGAAGATGACGTCATCACTATGCAATCTCAGATTCTCCCCACCTCATCCCAATGGCCTTCTGGAACTTCCACGCGCCCATGCCGCTGTTTGGATGGAACGGTGAGTGTACGGTATCGATTGGGAGTACTGTAGTCCAGGGACGATATCGACAACTGCAGGAGGCAACCACGGCGCTGCTCGTGACAGTGGAGCGGCTGCTGCAGCTGCCGGAGCCGCGCCCGTCCAGCCCTCCATGCAGCCCCTGCAGCAACAGCAGCAGAGGGGAGTGCGTGGCCCGCTGCCGCCTCCCGTCGGTGGTCCCTCCGTGCCCGGCCCGACCAGGAGAAGGAGGACGAGACAGGGCAGACTACGGTAGGAGATGAGTATCGACAAGTGGTTATATTTCCTCCCTCAGATCTCCTTCCTCCTCGTCTCCTCTCCCCGAGATGGATCAGGGTGGCGAGTCGCTTCGTCTCTCACTCGCCAATGAGATGGACGATCGATTCGCTCGTCTTCGATCCAATCAGCATCTCGCCCCAACGACCAAGAGGACCGGACCCGTCCACTTTGAGGTATACGGTAGTCGTGCCAAGTCTGATCGCAAACTGACTGTCGCAGGAGATTCCCTCTCTGATGGACGAGAGAGTGGCCGCCGAGAGGGCTCTGGTCGATCGATACGTGCGCATTCTCGAGACGGCAGTGAAGGAGGGCATTCCCGGTACGGTAGAGTACGGTAGCCATTGATTATCGATTGATCGGAGTACGGTATCCATCGATTATTGATTGATTGTAGACCTCGATCTGGCCGGCTGCGAGCACGAAATGCTGCACGAGCTGCGTCTGTGGAGAGATCGAGTGAAGCAGGAGAAACTGGATGTGAGGACTACGGTAGATCACAAAGGAGTACTGTAGGGAGGGGTACTGTAGCAGACTGATTGGGTACGGTAGCTTGAGTGATACTGTACCTGGATAAGGTGTAATCCCCCTCATGACAGAACGCGGATCTTCGGGCGTATCTGCTGGCGCGTCGCGAGTCTCTGTGTGGAGTGCACGCCACTCTCACCTCCGCCCTGGCCGAAGTGAAGACCGCCAAGGATATGGTATTCGGTGAGTGACGGGATACTGTAGATACGGGGTACGGTAGTGGATACTGTAGTAGGAAGAGCTAATCGATAATGACTGTTCTATGTTCAGCCCCTCGCTGTCCTCCCGTCCATCCGCCCGCTCATCTGCCGCGTGCGCTCCACGGATGAGAAGAAGGCGCCGAATTGGAACCGTGCCAAGCCCCGCCTCCTTCTTCCCAAGCCCCGCCCTTTTCTACTCCCTATTCCCTCGCCATTCTTGATAGACCACAGCCTTCTCACATGTCGATAAAGGCAATATCAAAAAGAAGTATTGAATAAGCGGACAAAAAGTGATTGACAAAGATATCTAAAAAGACTTTTGAACTTTTGAACTGTAAGAAGACTAGTGATGACAATTCGGAACGGGCCTCTCTCGTTTCGAATGATCTCTCGTCGGTCAGAGAGACGAGAGAGCAGGCGAAATATGGAGAGACGAATGCCGACACACTAATGGATGCGAAACTTGAAAGATGGAGAAATGGACGAATTGAGATGGGAAGGGCAGAGGATGATCAATGGAAATAGCCGAATGATCGACGTGAACTTGATTGCTTGACTGTGAAATGAATTGAATTGTCTCTGACTATCAAAGGAAATGGAGGATCTCTTCAATGTTGATTGATGTCTCATTCTGTGTCCTCGATTTCTGACTAATCCATTTCTTCGTCTTCCAAGTGTATTTTTGAATGCAGTTAATAAAAACTAATACTAAATTTTTTTTCATGAGGTTCGTGAAATCCGAAAAATCATCTTGGAATTTCTACCAACACATGGCTATTCTTCACTCGGTGTCATCCACGTCCGGAGTCATTTTGTCGAATTTCGGATCCATCTCCATATCGGTCCAAGTCACATCATACGGATGGTATGCCGTCTTGGCCGGGTAATCGAAGGAGTAGAGATGGCCCTGGAAATAATCATGTTCACATTCCAAATTGTCCATATTTTTCGTGCTGCCTAATCGGTACGTGTCTTCAAAATCGATAAATCACTTGGATCGCCAACTAATGTTTCTACAGTAATCTCCACTTCATTGGTCCCACCGTAACCTACCATGTGATTATTCTTGTCTTGTTCATTCTCGTCGTCCGTCAGATGCGATCCTTTCTGAAGAGTCATGTTTGCCTACCGTATCCAACCGTAATCTACAGTAACACAATTTGAAGAGTGCTGTCGTTTCCATCGCTTATTAGAACCTAATTATTTTACAATACTCTAATTTGCTATACTCTCACCTTCTGCAGAACCTGCTGCATTTCACTCCAAACTCTCTTGATGCTTCCGTCCTCAACCGACACATCCGATCCGGTAATCTACAGTAACACAGTTTGAAGAAACAATCGATAAATCACTTGGATCGCCAAAAAATATTTCTACAGTAATCTCCAGTAATCTCCATTTTTCTACAGTAAAAAGTGATTGACAAAGATATCTAAAAAGACTTTTGAACTTTTGAACTGTAAGAAGACTAGTGATGACAATTCGGAACGTGCCTCTCTCGTTTCGAATGATCTCTCGTCGGTCAGAGAGACGAGAGAGCAGGCGAAATAAGGAGAGACGGGCTACAATCGATAAGTTACTTCGATCGTCTACACCGGTCCTCTCTTTCCCAACAAGTTTCTCTCGAGGTATCAAACGTTCCATCGATCTCTATTTCTCCCACTTCCACAAAGCAATACACTAACAGTGACGTTCACAAGTCTAGGCAGTAACTGACGATCGTTCTACGTCTACATATGAGTGGTTGGAGAGGCGATACGAATGCACAAGTTTGCCTTTTCTGCATCTCAGCGGTAAATGAACCCACATCTGAGTGCATTCGGCAGTGAGAAGGACGTTGAGAGCGTCTTCCAATCGAGAATCGACCGTCTGCAATATGAATAGTGCAGTGAAAGACAGATTAGACAAGACGGAAAAAGCAGGCACAAGGGATGGCATGTATGAAGATCTAGCATGTGAGATGATCATACGAAGGAACGACAAAGTTACCTGTGATTGATTGGTCGTGGAAGGTTGTGTGTCCTCCTCCATTGCGAATCGACCAAGTGCGAGTAGTGAAAAGGCGAAGAATGAAGAAAACAAACTCCACATTTCACAGATTTCAATTCATTAACATACAAATTGACGAATTTTCTCGCTCTCATAATGAGGATTGGCAAGTACTGAGAAAGGAGGATCATCGAAATCGATTGTATCCAGGTACCGTAACATCTGGATAATTCAATGCTATCGTTTGAACGATCATTTGACTTAGAACTCATTCATCATGAGCCGTTCAACTCTCCTGCCCGCCTCGATCACCTAATTTCTCAATATTCGAATACTCAAAGAGAACTTTGTTGAATCGGGGCTGAACCAGAGAAACGTAGTTCAATCTCTAAAAAGCAATTGTTGCAAGTTGTTCTGCACACTCCAGACGTTTGATGGGAGGATTCACAGAATCAGCCAGGCTCCGATTTTTTCCGAATCCGTTCTCATCGGCGCCCGCCTGACGGCTGAAAACAACTAATTCACACAGTTTTGTGAGCGGTGCAGAAAGACACTGCCGAGACTCACACGTAAATGGGTTTCGATCCTTCCCTGGACGTGTTATTAGCTGAGAGAGGAGACCAAAATGGGCCACCTTTGCTCATTATTTCGATTTCTACCAAACTAGCTTACTCTCCAAAAATAGCTGCCAAATACATGTCAACGTCTCGCGTCTAGAAGTTTTTCACCTCGTCCTCTTATTCTCTGCAGTCATTTCAAGGGCTTTTTTCTGATCGTAAACTTACGAAAGTGGTCTAGACGCCGACACTGTTCGCACTACAACATTACTTCCTTCTAATCTCTCTCTAGAATTCCCCGAAATTGAGCATTGGTCCTTTCCCTTTTCTCTCGCCTCTCTGACCAGTGAAAATGCACGCTCAATGCAGAGACCGCTTCTTGCGAAGCGACCCCTCAAACAAGAAGGTGCTAATGATGCCGCTCTCTCAGACTGGCATGCAACATTCCCTCTCCTCTCTCCTCTAGTCATGGCCTTCACGCAAATGCCCTTCTATCACTATGCAATAATGGCCATTGGATGGCCGTCCATCGTCCTCTATCTCATTATGATCACGAGTATGCTCAAGAGTCGACACAAGAACGCCCTTCTCCGTTCTTCCTTCTTTAACATGGTCCTGGCTGAGGTATGTCTAGTTTCATTCATTCATTCAATAATTCATTTCCTTTATTATCATTTACTGTAAAATTGCAAGAAATGCAAGAAATGTCTTGAGTGTAATGTTCTAAATCTCAGGCCATTCCCGAGCTCATTCTCTTCTTCTACGTCGAATTTCTCATGCGAACGCGCAAATTCGGGTTCCTTCAAGTATTTGAGAAGCAGGCGAATTCGTGGCTCGTCGAGTGAGTCTGAGCTCGTTTATCACACGATTTTTTTACTGTGCGAATCAAAGTCGCTGAAAACCCAAAAGCTTGAAAAATGTACGGTAGTTTTTGGCTTTCCGTCATGTTGTGAAAAGAAAGGCAAGAGCAGGTGTCGTTCGTTTTTTCACACGGGTGCTTGTTTTTGTTCGCGTTTACTGCATGTTTCAGAAGTAAATTGATTCCCTCGTTACAGGATCGTCTTCTTCGGTCACAATTCGCTGCGGAACGTCGTCATTCTCGGCTTCGTTCCCTTCGCTTTCAATAGATTCACGGCGCTTCGCAGTCCCACGACCTACACGAAGGTGTTGTTTCCATGAGTTATGAAGCATTTTCCATCACACATAGCGCGTATTGGGCTTTAAGTGGAGTTTGTTGCAATTTGTGAACTATATTTTACAAGAAACCACTTCAGTTATGGACCCCACAATTCACGCTGTTTCTCATTGCCCTCTGTTGGGTGGGAGGAATTGCACTGGCAGCTCCAATCTACCTCTACCCGAATGCCAACTTCTCGTATCTTTCGAATAAGTATGGAGGATTGACTCTGGATGCCAGTAACGATGTGTTGGATGTAAGGATGTTTGACCTTTCGACAGTTCTTTTATCCTTACCGTAAGCGGAAAGTGTGCACACGAATGTTGCGTCTTCGCCGTTTCTCCCTAATCGCAACGTGTTATCCTGCCAATCACTTCCCCATTGAAAATTAGCCCGTACATTCAGTGGAAGGCCTTCCTCATTTGAACGTCTGTGTTGATACCAGGAAACATGGCGAAAAAATAGAGTCTATTCCAGTAGGATTCAATTCAATATCAGCGTCTCTTCTGATCGCTCGTCAAGATGGGGTTTCAAATTCTTCATGTTCTATTTCAGTACGATTCAATCTCGGCCATCAGTACGGTGTCATCCGTATTCATCATCTGTTCACTACTGTACTTGATGTCATTCTTCTCTCTGAGACGAGTTCTAACGACGGTCGTGGCAAAGGTATTGCGAGGAAGAGTTCTCCTCAATTGGTGTGATCTCTAGGGTTTTGTCAGATTCGTACTGATCTAAAGAATCAATACAATTTCGAAACTGACTTCATCCTTGATGGCTACTTGAAGATATTCACTGAAGAAAGTAATGGCTAAATTCAGTCCTCGTCTCGAGCGAAGGAAGATTCACTCCTTCTTCTCTCCTCTGTGCTCACTTTCTCTATGATGTAAGAATATCTCCGACCGATTACTAAAAATGAAAAGAATTTACTAAAATATCAACAGTATGCGAGCCGAATATCCTTCAAAATTCGATATTATCAGGTCCTTCGATGTCGCCGTCTTTGTCATGCAATTTCTCGCTGTAGCTGCGGGCCAGGATGCCCTTGTTTCCCTATCTTTTGATCTGTGGTAGGTCTCGAATTCATCTGATAGTTCTTTGAATTGCTCATAATTCTGCATTGCAGGTTCGTCACCACCGAGTTGATGTGCATCTCTCAGCCGTGGTGTCTCCTCTGCACGAATAGAACAGTTCGCAGGTACTTTCTCAGGTATATTATTTATTCGCGTTCGAATTAGGGTCACCGTGATCATGAGTGATCCTGGAAACGAAAAGTCCATTTCTTGTGAAGTACTCTGTGATTCAGACTGATTCGTCTCCGTAACGATACTTCAACGGTGGATAAGCAAGGAGTGTCGAGAGTCGACGTGAGAACGGCATCGAATGCCAGTTCCATTCCGGGACGACGATAAAATATTCTAGAATTTTTTACTTGTTTTGTCTGTTTGAGAAATAAAATCAACTATCAACATACACTGGAGTTGCACTAACCTTGATTTAACGTGCCGCTGAATCGTATTAAACGTGATTCTAGCCGCGAAGAACGTGCTATTTCCCCTGGAAAATGCCGCAAAATGGTATTACAGTGATCAAAGATCGGTGCTGGTCTTGCGATCTGATTCAGCGCACTTTCCCAATCAAGCGATTCATTCACGAGTCTCAAGTCAGGTCGGGAAAAGGCAACTCCCTCTTCCGGTTCTTCGATCTGCGCTCTACGAAACATAGATTAGCTGCCTAGTCCATGGGGTTCGCCCAGATTCCCTTCTACCACTACATAATAATGGGCTTCGGATGGCCCTCCATCTTCCTCTACCTCTTGATGATAGTGAGCATTGTGAAGAATCGAAGAAGGAATGCGCTGCTGCGATCGTCCTTCTTCAATATGGTGCTGGCTGGGGTGACTTGTTTTTGTTGTTGTTGTTGTTTTCGTTTATGCGTTATTTTGCAGGCAATTCCAGAAATCATTCTGTTCCTCTATATCGAAATCCTCTCTCGACCTCGAAAGTTTGGCATTTTTCAGTTGTTTCAACCGCAGGAGAACTCCCTTTTGGTCCAGTGAGTCACTTCCTTATTTTCGAAAACAAAAGTGTTTCTAGGGCCATTTTCTTCGGTCATAATGCGCTCAAATACGTCGTTGTTCTTGGGTTTCTGCCTTTTGCTCTGAACAGATTCACCGCTCTTCGGAGTCCAACGTCGTACACGAAGGTTTGTTCTTCTTCTTCAGATTTAATAAATTTTAAGCGATTCTTCTACCCTTTTGCGTAAGTTTGAACGGAAAATTTACCTAGAAAACCAAGAAAGGCCTAATCAGATCTGGAGCGTTCCCTTCACTCTCTTCCTCATTTCTCTCTGCTGGATCGTCGGAATCGCCATCGCCCTTCCCATCTTCTTCTTCCCGGACGCGAACTTCTCTTATGTCCCCAGCAAGAGTCTGGGAGGGCTGGCATTGACTGCTGGAGACAGAGCACTCGAGGTGATTGCAACTGCTCCAGTAGAGTTGTGAAAACTCACCGAGAATATAGAATTAATTCGAGCCATGATTTGGTGATTTGGTCAACTTCTCTAGTCCCTCGGCTCGGATCTGTCTTGTTAGTCACACCGCGTGGTTGACGCGTGATTGGCCTAATTGGTGCGGACCCGAATGATCTTACGAGACCTATTTTCTGCCGGCCGAAAGGTCTAGCAAATTAGTGTTGCCAATCCTTACAAAATCGAGTTCGCCCAGAGTTCTTCTCCAAGCCAAATTCTATTCATTTCCAGTACGATGCTGTCTCAGCCATCAGCACAGTCGTCTCAGTCTTCATTATCTGCTCCATTCTCTACGTTCTCTCATTCCTTTCCCTCAAGAGAATTGTGAGTGGCGACGCGAAAGTCAGCACTTCCTTCAGTAATCAACCCTCAATTCTTCGAATTCAGGCCTCCTCTCGCATCAAAGATGACGTCCTTCTTCTGATTTCCTCCATTTTGACATTCTCTACGCTGTGAGTGATTAGAAGATCATTGGATCTGTTCAGTCCATTTCATTGGACGGAAGCCTAGAATCAAAACAAAATGCAAAACAATGTTTTAAGGGCACTTGACGTAGGCGTGTACGCCATCCAACACGTCGCTGCAGCCAATGATAACGGAGATTTGGTCGCGCTGTCTTTCGATTTGTGGTGCGTCTCCCCTTTTGTAATTTTCGAAAATCTTGTTCCAGGTTCGTAACTACCGAGTTGATGTGCGTCACGCAGCCGTGGTGTCTGCTGTGCACGAATCTGACCGTGAGGAGATACTTTCTCAGGTAATTGAGTACCTCTTTTCATTTTTCTCTGCACAAACCTCATTTCCTGGGCGTTCATTGTATAGTGATCGATAGATATTAAACCAGACTATTGTCGTTCCAGGCTGATTCGCCTTCGTCGAGACACTTCATCGATGGATCGACAAGGAATTTCTCGCGTCGAACCGAGAACGATGACCGTGGCGAGTGGAGCAACGACCAGGAGATTAGTGAATTGAAGTGCTTGAAGTGTTTTTGCAAAAAATACATGATTATTGCGCTCTAAATGAAAGAAAATGCAGCATTTGTTTCTGAGAATTGAACATATTCACCGTGCACAATGCGTTTGCCTGATTCGGGTTTCAAGCATATTATTATCTATATCGTGATAAGTTGAAAATTTTTACGAAAGCAACTTATTTTATTTCAAAGGCAATACAATATTGTATCCATAAAATAGAATTCGATATGGGTGATCACATCATCTTCTTGAGTGTCTCGATCCTCTCCATCACTGGAGGATGGGTGTGTCTGCAGAGGGAGAAGAGGGCGTCGTTGACGGGCAGAGAGAGATTGTCCTTGCTCAGTCGGATCAGGGCCGTCTGCAGTTTCGACCCGAGACCGAGCTTGGATGCGAACGCGTCCGCCTCGAATTCCTGGAGTAGTTTCCATTACTAGTGAGCATTTTGGACATCTAGGTATTCAGTGAAAAACATGTTATTTGCATTCTATTGCCCGAGAAAGTGCAGGAGCGACTGCAATTCGGGGTGTGCAAAAATTTGTCGATCTCTCATTTCACAAATCTTTGATTTGTTCGCTATGCAAAGCATAGCATTTTGCCTGTCAGATAGAGCGAAACAGCATTGCGAAATGAGAGATTTCTTGAACACCCCTAGTGGAGTAAGCGAGGTGAAAACTACGAAAACTGCCCTCACCATCTTCCTAGTCATGCTGACTTGGAGCAGACTGAACACTTCATCGTAGACACCCATCACATATTGCATGATGACCATGAGAGCGACGAGGGAAGGAGCACCGCCGGTGAAGCCGAAAGCGGCGGCTAGAGTCTGGAACGCATTTTTCACTTTTATGAATACCTCAAAATCAATGATGCCCACTTCATAGTCGACAACAGCTGATGGATCACTCTCTTCATTCTACGTAGTCTCTTAACCGGCGAGTCGGTGAGCCGAATGAAAACAGTGATCCATCAGCTTTTGTCGACTATGAAGACTTAGAATCACCTGATTATTGTGGAAGAAGGAGAAGCAGAAGAGAGTGAGCAGAATGTTCAACTCGGCAGTGACGAGATTCCTTACGGTGTGAGACAGAGACCAATGTCCGAGTTCATGGCCAACCACTGCCACCACCTATTAAGTATTTAATTAGTTAATTACACTAATTAATTGTTCTGACCTCCTCCACGCCCATTCCCTTGCCATCTTCCTTCCCGTCCTTATCGTCTATGGGTTTTCCCAATGCCTCGTACACCTGAGATACGAGGTTCATTTTTGATTTCATCTGGCATGAATCCCTCACCTTTCGCTTCTCCTCTCCACACAGCAGGGTATCATACAAGACGATCTGCTTGTTGTTCCAGAATCCGTACAGATACGCGTCTGAAAAGGGTATCTTCTCGCTCATCTACGTATTCGGGGTGGCTTGTAAGAAATCGTATCATCATTTCATGCGCTTTCTAGTAATTTTGAGAAAGAGATATTGGTAGTATCTCTGTCGTTATGTTAGATTTGAAAAAGAAGGTTCGAAAGGTCGTCAATAGCCGACACTCACTTGAATGCCCAGATCGAGTCGATCCATCTACCACATAGATCTTCGTGAGGGGATACTTCAGTTTGGCAGCCAATTCCTCGATGGATCTCTTCAAATCTCCATCGGGGAGGGGAGAATATTGATCAAAGAGAGGAGCGATGTAGGCAGGATAGATGGTCATCATGAGAAGGATCACCACGGAGATGAACAACTGGAAGATCGAACTAATTTTGCCTAATTAATTTTTGTTAATTAGCTAATTATATCTTTTGTTAATTAGTTCATAAACTCCATTAGACATAAACTCACCCAGAGATAGATGAAGAACAGATCGCCTCCATTCTCAATCAACCAAACAGCTGCAGAGTAGAGAGGAATGGTAATTACTGTAGTCAAGAGGAGCTTCTTGATCTGAAAAGGGAATAATCTTATTTCAGACATTTTGTTGGTGTTCCACTGCTTCTTGAAATTAGCCCTCCCGGAGATAAATTTCAGGCACTACTCACTTTCCCGGGCATTGACTAAATACCCATAAGCATCCTCCAGCCCTGGTCACTAGGGATGGCAACTTGTGTCCAATGAATGGTCTGAGACTATCATTGTCCGACAATTCTTCGGACAGTGCGGTGTCTCAGACAATGAATGGTCCGAGAGTTTCAGACCATAATGGTCTCAGACCATATATGGTCCGAACTTCAAAAACGTCGCAAAAGTTTCGTTTTTCGACGTGAAGTTGTTTGTAAGGGTGGGATGAAATAATCAAATACGTTTGCAAGATTATCGACCGCGTTGAAATTGGAATCGTCAAAATAAGTCATTTATTCGGCACAAAACACGTTAATCTGAGTCCAAATTGTCGAAAGACATTTTGCGGACTCTTGTCTAATGTTGTAGATAATAAGGGATACAGGAATAGTGAGTGAAGCTTGAAAAAGTACCAAAATTTAAAGAAAAGCCATGAACTTTGACCGATGGATTCGGAAGTTTAGTTGTTGGAGGTTGATCCAGAATATTGAACTAAAGCTATACGTCTTGAAAGGGTTAATTTTGATTAGTTTTTGCTTTCAAAAAACGCGTTGAAAGTTTCAGACCATACATGGTCCGAGATTTTTCTCTATTCTTTCCTCTCGGACCATTCATTGTCCCAGTGACGAGAGAGTATTCTCATTTCGGACTCATTCCTGTCCGAACGCGCGTGGGAGGAGCGGTTTTCTCAGACACAAACTGCCAACCCTACTGGTCACCAACCCTTCGAAATTCGAAATTGCATTTCAGGAAATCAGCGAAATTCATTGTGTTATCACCTATTTGCCCGGGAAAGTGCAGAAGCGCCAAATTTTACAAGTGCTAAAAATCCACTCACCGCATCGACCATGTAGAAGGAGAAGGTGTACTTGTTGAACCCGTGCAATTCCTCGATTACGAAATTCTCGTAGAGTGAAAGGGGGAGACCGAGAAGGAATGAGACGATGTAGTGGAGAACCATGAAGACTGCTTGAGGATACGAAGTGGTCACTGCGATGCTCCACAGATAGTGGTAGTACCCGAGATACATCATCATCTCAAGACGAAATATTAATTGAGAAAACGGGAAAGGGAGCCTTACAATCATAATTCCGCACTCGATCGCCATTCGGAGTACTTTGAAAGACAGATGATCGAGAGAATAGGATCGAGCCTTTACGTAATCCTCCTGAAAATTGGATTTCTTATGGAAAATCGGTGGATCGAACGCACCTCAGTGATGATTGATTCCACATTGGCTGGTCGTTTCGGGGTTGATTCGTGCTTCCGTCTCTGTCGATATACGAGGAAGAGCTCCCAGATCGTGACAGAACAATTGAGAGCGACTATGCAGTGGAGGAGCAGACGGGGGTCCATTCCTGAGTGAAGAGTAGAGTAGAATAGAGAGTGAACCGAGTCACTCGCTACTCGAGATTTAAAATGACTGATCCACTCGCTTAGTTAAATTCACTCAGATTTCATTAGATTGTAGATTTCATTATTCTCACTCGCGAAGTTTTGCATTCGCCGAGTGACTGGTACAGAGGGGAGAGAGGGAGAGAAATGAGAGAGACAGAACAAAGGTTATTCACTCGCCGAGTGCCAATCCACTCGCGAGTGGATTTTGCTCATTTCATTCGCGAGTGACAGACCGATCCGAGTGGGTCGAAAATGAGCGCTCGCCACTCGCCGCTCGAGTGAACAACTCTTGTAAAGAGTGAAGGTAGATCAAGGATAGGCAATATAAATACAGGAGGATTCAATGAAATGATGATTCCACGATGAACTACACAAAATGGACACGTGTATCCACACTAACACCCTCTCTCTCCCCCCTCTCTATTCCCTGAACAGACAGATGGTGAATCATAACGTGCCCAATAAAGGGTGCGGCTCCTATTCCCTCATATACTAACTATGCAAGAAATGAACATTTTTCGAAAATAAAACAGCTACAATTCGTGCGAATCGTTCAGAACCAACAAAAATTCCCTTAGTTCTACAAAGAATCGCTCAAAATAATGCCAGGAAATTCGCTTTTGTACAATCCTAGCAATGATGAGGGGAGAACGACCAATTCACTCAATCAACAACCCTCGCAAACGAAACCAAAACAAGAATGATAAGTGATATCGAAAACAAACACGTCAGTGATTAGAAAATGCGAGGATTGTGTATTTGAAATGGCTTGGTGAGGAAATTGCGCTCACTTTAGCGTCCAATGGAGAGAGAGAGAGTGCTTGAAATGAAGAGACGCTTTCCTCTATTGCACACACACTCTTTCTCCCCCTCACCTCTCTCGCTTTCCCTGTCTCTCTCCCCTCTGCTCAACGTGATGACTATTCCACTCGCATGGAATGTGGCTAGCTAGCTGGAAAAGTATTTTACTGCTCAATCTGTTCTGAATTGTTCTCCCATGCAGTTGTTATTTTTTATTCAAATCTCTCCAACAATACGAATATAATCCACCTCTAATGGTGGGCAAGTAAATCAAACAATAAAGCGGCAGTAAATGGAATAAAACAGATTGTTCATGAACGAATGGTTAACCAACTTCGTGTTTGCACAATAAAAGGGAAAAGGAATTGCAATGAATGAATGTCGAGATATAAATTGAATAGGAATCACATTCTCAGGGGGAAAAGAACGTGTGATGCACTGAATGTTGTGTGTTTGAAGAGAAACTATCGTTATAATCTGCCAGCCACATCTCAAGTGGTTTCAACCAGATCTCTTCTCGAAATGGCTCTTGACGCCATCTCTAATCTGCTTATCATCTAATTCCTACTGTACTCTTTGACCGGATCCACTCGACTACGGTATCTCGAAGTATCCTACCCCAGTCTCCGAGTGTGGCTCCTTCTCGCTGCTCGATACTCCTCGGGTATTTCGCAGATCTAAAACGACAGTTTAGCCATTGTGGTTACATTGCTTTAGTTCTTTCGTTCTCCTTCCATCACCAGAAAATAAAGGTCGAAAGTCGAGGAGATAATGCGGATGTCTCTAGAGTGGTCGCAATCAGTTCATCAATACTCCTCTAGATCCGCACCTTCCGGAAACGCCCCGTCGAGTCATCGATGCCTCTCTCTGACCGACGAGAGAGCATGGAAACTAGAGAGAGATAGACCATTGTTCTGTTGATAACAATGGGCTTTTTGCACGGATTCACCACTCGATTATTTGATCTTCTTCTTGTCATCTTGGGAGTCTCCTCCAGTGTTATTCAGACGCGATCATGCTGCGGTTGACGCTCTTCGCTTCGCTTCTTTGTGAGTACTTTATCTATTGCTACCTTTCTCGGGATTCATTCAGTTTCTTGATGAAATAATGCAATGAGTTTCATGTAAACTATATTGAGAAAATGCAATTTGTTTGCTAATGATTTTTTTTCCTTTTCAGTCCAAAATAATTGATACAATAACTCTCAGACAGCGCCGTCGCTCACTGTCCCACCAACTTCTCGCTCGTTCGCAATGGCGAGTGCTACAGGTGAGCCTTCATCGAAGTCGTGAAACTTATTCAAACCCAGCGTCAAACGAAATATTCGAATGGATTGAAAGTAGTGTGAAATATTGGCTTTTTTCTGCAGACAACTCGCGGATCAGCGCAACCTCTACGCTTCCAATGGCGCGTTCACAGTGAAAGCCGACTGCGCAGACTACAATGCTCAGCCAGTGATCATCAAGAATCAGGAGGTTCGACTGTTGTCCTTTTACTGTCCATCCTCCCAGTTACCACTTTCCCACGTTCTCACAAACTCTTCCAAAATAGCCATTGCATGCGTTTGGTCGATTATTACGCAACCAGGCTGAAATTAATTCTTTTCTGGTGGGACAATTATTGTTGAATCTGTAATTCTGTACAGGACCACGACTACTGGGTGAGCGTGGGCAAGAAAGAGCATTCGGAGCAGGGATTTAACGCTGGATACATCATGCTCGGTGAGTCAATAAATATCCGGTAGATTCAGCCGGTACAATACCCTTTGATTCTGGTTGAAACTTCGCTTTTATTTCTACACTCAGCCATTTCCACAATACGTAATCCTGTAGTTTAGACTACACAAATTTCATTAAACATATCCATACAGGTCTGGAATGCAACGCGGACGAGCACTGGCAGTGGACGGACGGGTCGGATGTGAATTTCAGACCGGAGGGATACGATCCTGGTGAGATGAGAGCTCCTTTTCATCCCTTTCCTATCCTACCATCCATCTACGCAAGAGGAAAGTTTACTTATTACCTCCTTAGAAGCCGTGCGCTCTCTTAGACCCCTTTGACTCACTAGATTTGAGAATAACCGTTGCAGACCTGATCGAGCGCTGCAATATCAACGGGTGGTACTGCATGTGGACGATCAATCCACTGACGAATAACTGGCAGAAATGTGCGTTTCCACAAGCTCTTTGCTATGTATCTGGTTGGGTGGTGAATAGTTGGATCATAATTGGTTCTACGACCGTGAAATTCCCAAAATCCGGTTATGGGATGATTGCAGGGTGCAACATGTACCACATGGTGGACGAGTACTGCGTCATCGAGCCGGAGATCAATCCCGTCGAGCCGGATAGGTATTGCACTGGAAGAGTTCGAAATACGAGCAATCGTCTCTTCATTTAGCACACTCTCTCGCCTCTCTGACCGGTGATAGAGTGCGTTAAATGAAGAGACGATTTCCCATATTTCCAACTTTATCCACTAGCCAGCCATCTTGGGCCTTTGATTCCTTGGTTGTCAATTGCAAAATAAACGATTTGGAAAGAGTAAATAAAAGAAGCGGGAAAGAGAGTCGGATGATTGTTCCAAAAAAGATTGTCAGGGACTGCGGCAGCTTCAGCAATGACGAAGATGACGACATCTGCTATCAGGCACGACGATTTATTCGTATTTTTACATGGACAAAAGTGATTTCATTAGAGCTAGTGCACAAATTCGATTTCATTCCGTGCGCGAAACGTATCTGAATCGGTCGATATTCGGACACGAATGGGGAGAATAAAAGAGTGAATGAGATGTGTTTCAGGTCGGAATGACGCCTGCAAACTGGACCGAAGCCAACACGATCTGTCACAGTTTCGGAGCGAATGTCGCCTCGATTCATAATGAGCAGGTGAATATTTGGATTTTTCTAGTCCTTGGAAAGCGAAATTCGTATCAGGAAAACAGCTTCGTCCGTCGACTTGCAGTATCGAAAGGACTCGTCAATGGAATGATGTTGGGGGCGACGGTAAAGAGCAAGAAATCGTTCAAGTGGGCGGATGGAAGCAAGTGGGACTATGACAATTTCGCTTCGGGTGAGTTTCTTGTTCAATTCTCATTCACTCTAGCACACCAATGGTTCAGGATTTCCACTTGATGGTTTCGGTGAGTGTCTTGCAATGGAAACGAACAACAAGGGAGGTCAATGGCTGAATGTCGAATGCTCATCAGAACTTCCATTCGCTTGCATCAGACAGAGTAAGACATTTGGTTTTTTTCGTATTTTATTTGGTAATAAGAAGAATAAAGCGATTTTTCAGCTGATGCCAAAGTGCCCGCGTGCGATGGTGGACTGAAGCAGGAGGGAGATGTCGTAAGTGGAGAGAGCCCTTTCAGTAGTAACTTATCCTCTCAGATCTACTCGCCCGGTTTCCCCACAAGTTCCTCCGAACCGTGTGATTTCCTGTTGAAGGTTGACCCGGGAATGCTCGTGGAAGTTGAAGTGAGGAATAAGGTAGGAATGGAATCGGAATGGGCTGATTGCAGATCCTTTTCCTCGAGGCGAATGAGTGCTGTGACCATCTTGTTCTGTTCGAGGGAACGCTTGGAGGACCTTTGATCGCTGAGTGAGTTTATTTCTCTCGCTCAGAGCTTCTATGTGGAGATACAAGCATCATGTTCAGCCTGACGGGAGAGGATCAGAGTGGATCGACGTTCCGAACTACGACTCAGAATGTGATGAGAGCATCGTGGCAACCGAATGGAGGAGTGAATGTGAAGGGAGTGATGGTGAGAGAAATGAGATTGAGTTGAGACTGTGAAGTCTTCTATTGCAGATCACATTCCGAGGAGTGCCCATTTCTGGAAAATAATAATAAAAGACGATAAATGAACTTCTATGTATCTATTGTTGATTCGTTTTCGCCTTGTTAAAACAAACTAACAAAACAGCAAATGTTATCATCTGTTCTCAGAATCATTGAAACTATTGCTGTAGAAATCAGAGCCTTATCGACCACTATTCATAGATCACATATTGCGAGTTGGAAACATCAAACATTCACGATTACAAAAGAAAGGAGCCGAGAGGTATGTTTCATCGTAAGATCAAGCAGTCCAGCTCCCAATGTCAGAAATGACTCAACGATTCTGACTGGCAATGGAGCAGATAAATAAAAATAATTTTATCGCCAAAGTACAGCATTATTACATTGCGAACTCATCAGAATTCTCCTCACTTCGGTACTCCTTTGAATTGGATCTGCAACGATTCCAATCATTCCTCATTCCCTCAATCTCCTCCTCACCATCATTCCCTTCACATTCACTCCTCCATGAGGTTGCCACGAGGCCCTCATGATATTCTGAGACGTAGTCCGGAAGGTCTTCCCCGTAGTGATCTCGCCGGTTAGACTGGAATCGACAATTAGCATCTTCGGAACGAAATAATGACTTACTCAGCAATAACAGCGCCTCCGAGAGTGCCCTCAGAGAGGATGAGGTGGTCACAGCAAGAATTGGCCTCGAGCATGAGGATCTCAACCTCGACCAACATTCCTGTGTCAACTTTGAGAAGGAAATCACAAGGTAGAGAGGAATTGTAGGGGAATCCGGGTGAGTAGATCTGCAAGGAACTTTGTTGTTAGTTTTCTTGAAGCTCTTTCGGAATTCTGATCTATCGAATATGTAGTAGAACTCACGATCTCTCCCTCCTTCCTCATGGCTCCATCGCAGACGGGTTCTTGATCGGTGGCTGAGAAATAATCAATTACTTCGTTCGAAAGAAAATGATTTCCTATCAGCGCTCTCTTCGTTCAAAGCAGAAAAGAGAAGAGCCAAAACGAAAGTAAAAAAGTGCGCAAAAGGCGCTCAAATAAGATGAAATCTGACTCTTTCTCGAGCACGCGAATGGTAGCTGAGTCGCGCATTCGATATTCATCCACGGTCCATTCACGTTGTTCGTCTCCATTGCAAGGCAATCGCCGAATCCATCGATCGGGAATCCTCGAAATATTCATTTTTGCTATTAACGGAATGAAGACAGGTTTTTGACAGTTCTCGTTCGTCTTCGTGTCTATTTCCACTTCAAAATCGACCACCGAAGTTTGATAAATGATGAGTTCAATGAGTACCAGGCACGAAGTTCTGGTAGTCAAAGTCGGTCCCGTCGATCCATCCGAATTCGTTCTGTTTGCCGGCTGGGGCTCCGCCCAGCAACAGTCCATTGACGAGTCCTTTTGAGACGGCGAGACGACGAATGAAGTTGTTCTCCTGCAAGGAATCCTTTAATAGCCCTGTTAACCGCGCTTTTTTACCTTTATACTGTTATTTGCTCATTCAAACCTGCTGATTGTGAATTGAGGCCACATTTGCACCGAAACTCCTGCAGATAGTGTTCGCCTCCGTCCAGTTTGCGATCGTGTTGCCGACCTGCAAATTATTTCTTAGTATTCATCCAGTTAGGTACAGTTTGTAAATTGTGAAAAATGATTTTCAAATATGTTTCACAACCACTATGACGATGAACCAAGGTGCTAAATGGTAATGTTTCTAAAGATCAGCAATGTCATAAAAAATCCGAAAACAATGGAAAGCAAAAACAAAGAAAAACAAAAACAAGAAGAAACCTGATAGCAGACGTCATCGTCATCGTCGTGGTCGAAGTCCGTGCAGTCCTCGTCGGGAGAAGAAGGAGGGGGAGGGATGACGACGCAGTAGATGTCGATGTACTGGTAGATACCGTTGCACCCTGAGGAGGAGAGATAAGTGGAGGGGTTAGAGATGTAAGAAAGGGTAGTGAAACGAGTGTGATATGTAGAGCAGAACACTGATTTGTATTGATATTCAGGCTATTGATATAAAATGATATTCAGGCTAAAGACGGTCGTCGTGATTTGGAAGACGATTAAAAAATGGAAAGAATCCACACATTCCCTCCAGTTCTGCGTATTTGGATCGATGGCCCACATGCAGTTGGTGTCGCAGCGATTGTCCAAACCTAAAAACAGCTATTTTTGCTATTTTCGGAGTAAAAATGCACTGGAAACTCACTGGAAACGTGATTATCGGGCTTGAAAGTGAGCTCCGATCCGTCGATCCACTCCCAGATACGCGTGTCCGTGTTGCAGACGAGTCCTGAGCGAATTATTTCGAATATCTTTGAACTTTTCTTCAACAAAGCTCCGAAAAATAAGGAAAAGTGCTCACCGATGAAGACATTGCCCGCCACTTTCTGCTCCTTGTTATCTCTAATGGCTACGCTCAACCAGTAGTCGTGATCCTGTATAAATTGATGTTTTCTGCGAGTAATTCTATATAAAAATATTTTTCACGATCATTTTTGCCACTCACTTCCTGGTTTCTGATAATGACTGGCTGCGCTTTCAGATCACTGCACTTTCCATCGACCAAATCGATCGCCTGAGGCACGTACTCGTTGTAGTTTGAGTCCGTTTGTCTGAACGATTTGCATTTATTAGCATATTTATCTCGCAATGGACACGCCGAGTCATCGATTGCGGAAGATGGAATGAGTTTCACATTTGGTTTAGAATAGATCGAAATCGAGTTTGGCAATCTTTCGTAAATTAGCAGGGCTAAAAAGAATAAAAACTCACCGATAGCACTCGCCATTGCGAACGAGCGAGAACTTCTCTGGGCAAGTGGAAAAGACGACAGCTGGAATAAATCTGGCGATTGCTCGACTACTTTATAGACAGTTTATAGAGTGGAATGACCAGGATGATTCGTTATTAGTTCATATTTGACCCTGAATCAGGGCAGAAACTCACAGATGATGGCGGAGAAGATAAGAAACCACAGCATTGTAAGCCGTCTAAGCCGCAGACTGACAACGGCAATCAGGCCGGGACAATATAAAGACGTCCGGCTGATGACGAATTGATAAGAAACACCCCGGTGCGTCCCTGTTATCACGCGAATCGACCGAAGAAGCGACGCGTTTTCGACTTGATTGCATGAGGGACCAATAAGTGGCGAAATTATCTCTCGGTATGCAGTAAAATATGTCGATTCTTGTTCGAACAAGAAGCAATTGAAGCTTTATCGGGCGAAATGGTGAAACTGTACAGTGATCAAAGCGTTTAGTAATAGTCGCTCTGCCGCAGATGGAGACTTCATTTCGGTACGCCACGGAAGGTGATCTGCAATGAGACGGTCTCTTATTTGGACTTCTTTATTTTCTGCTTTGATTTTTGCAAGTATTTGCGAGTTTTGGGAATGGGTTACTTACCATCATTCCCTTCACATTCACTCCTCCATTCGGCTGCCACGAAGCCCTCATCACATTCTGCGAAGTAGTGCGGAACGTCCATCCGTTGTACAGCTCGCCGGTGAGACTGAAATGACAAGTTCGTTATCCCTGCTTTGATTAGCAAGTCTTGCGAACGGGGATAGAAGAAAAAGTGTGATAATAGGGCGTACTTTGTAGAATTGAAGAAATGAGCTACTCACACTGCGATGACATCTCCTCCGAGCGTTCCCTCAGTGAGCACCAGACGATCGCAGCACGAATTGGCCTCCAGCATCAGAATCTGAAGTGGGAATCAGATTCGTGTCCTTGTCGAGCTTTTTTATGGAATCAAAAAATCTAATTTCGTTTCCAACCAATTGAAATGCAGATGCGCTCATTCGGTCATCTCGTTTGAAAAAAATTAATGAATCCATGAACGTCTTGAAGAATAGAGATCAAAGACTGTGAGTAGCAGTAAATATCTCACCTCAACTTCCACGAGCATTCCCGGGGCGACTTTGAGCATGAAATCGCACGGAATCGAGGCATCTGAAGGGAAGCCGGGGTTGTAGATCTGTAATTGTTCAGAATTTGAATGGCTTTATTGATTGTTTTAAGGTGCCCGGAACTTTTGCAACAAACGAATAACAAAACAAGATGCGTGCGCAAGGAATTAGCCTGCTCTCGATATTGGTAATTCCTTGAAAATCGCTAAAGTTCATAAAATTTCATCTAACTCGGCGAAGTCAAATTGAAAATCTCTGAAATTTGGCTAGGGGCCTCCTAGTACGGTTCCGAACAAATCCCACACCGACTAAAAATCTGGCAAAACATATGCCAAAGATGGGATCGAACCAGCGGGCAAGTCCCACGAGTTGTCCAAATCGTAGCAAGTTTAGGGGTAGTTCAAAACCCATGAACCCATACTTGGCAAAAATCGGGCACCATCACATGTGCCGTACGGTTCATCCCGGCCGGGGCATTTTCGCGCGCGCATGCATGCATTTCGTTTGTTCTTGTTGATATAATAATTGATAATTGACATCACGTATCTCGCGGTTTCCTTGGCTGGCCAGATGGCTAAGTATTTTGAGGATCCCAGACGGGAGAGCCTCTCGGCACACAAGTGAGTCGACCACGAAGGGAACGCGAGGAGGCCAGCTCCCCGGCCGCGGGTGAGTGTCGAAGGGTGGGGAGTAGGCCACCCGGGGGTAGGATAGACTGGCTAACGCACTACCATTCACCCACCCGGGCAAGAGCGAGAGACGCCGAGGGGGGAATATGAGGCGGCGGGTGAGGGGGGCGGTGAGGGAAGGGGGCACTCTCTGCTAGGCGCGATCTCTCGATGGGTAGAGAGAGAGGGAGAGCGGGTGGTGTGGTGAGAGTGGCGAGAGACAATAATACAACGAGAGAGGGGAGTGCCTCACTCTGACTGAGCTATGCTCGCTGTTTCCTGCATTTACACAGCGAAAAGGATAGTTTTCGTGATTTTTTTATAAAGCGAGCCATAATCAGATAGTTCCCCATCGTTGTCCTCTACAAACAGTATCTAGATTCTACGCAGTTGTTCTATCTGCAAATTTCAGACAAAATTAAAAAGCTTCTCACGATGTCATTCTCCTTGCGCAGAGCTCCGTCGCACACTGGGTCGGAGTCGTCGGCTGGAAATATGTAAGATTTCGACCAATAACATTTTCATTGTGAATCATAATTAGATTGTACTGGCGAACCATTTCACCTTTACGAAATGTGTAACTGTTCAAATATGTCAAACAGTGAGCACCAAAAAGCCGAAGAGACGTTTCGAGTTTTCGATTTCTGAGGTGCACTTGTCAAAAATAAAACAGTAAACTGACTGGCTCTAATGCAGGCGAATGGGAGTTCCGTCGAGCAATCGATATTGATCCACTGCCCTCCCACGTTGTTCGTCTCCATTGCGACGCATTCGCCGAATCCGGCCAGAGGGAAACCTGCAGATAATCTCAATTTTGATCTCGAAAAATGTTTCTAAACTGCTTCTAAGCACATATGTAAACTAGAGTCAGAGACACAGTAATCAATAATTGCATAATAGGAACTATAATACGGGGAACGGTATAAACACCTTTTGCGATAACAATGAATTGGAAAACTTCAAAATCATACCAGGTGCGAAATTATCGTAATCCCACTTGCTTCCATCCGCCCACTTGAAGGCGTTCTTCTTCGAATTGAATGATCCACCCAGCATCATTCCATTGATGAGACCATGAGAGACGGCCAGACGACGGACGAACGTGTTCTCCTGCAAGGAGGAGATTGCATACAGGAAGAATTGAGTAATGCAGGGATAGTTAGCGGCTTGGTATTCGATAAAGTGACTCAGGAACATACCCTATCGTTGTGAATCGAGGCGACATTCGCTCCGAAGCTGTGACAGATCGTGTTTGCTTCAGTGAAATTGGCAGGATATTTACCGACCTGAATTAGACATTAAAAACCTCTCCCAGTTATTCTTCGTAGGGTTGTTCACATTTCCTAGTAAGGAGCGGAAAGAAGTGTCAATAAAGAAATAAATGTAACAAAATCTCTGCACATTTTTTTGCTAGCATTTACGTCAGTCACTCGATGTTTTGCATGATTCATCTGATGCTGAACTGTCTCTGCATTGAATCCATCCAAGCATAGTTGATGCGGATAGATAACGAGTCCAACCTTCGAACCCTTGCTCATGCAGCATCTATTTTTGTCTGTCAGCCACCCAGGACGCAAAAAAATAAATAAAACAAAAACAAAAACAGACCTGATAGCAGACATCATCGTCATCCTCGTGATCGAAGTTGGTGCAATCTCTGTCTGGTTCGGGCGGTTGGCTGGTAGGGAGAATCAAGCAGTAGTTGTCGGTCGTCTGGTACATGTTGCACCCTGGACAGTACAACAACTACTTTCGTTCTCTAAAAAGATTTTTTTTCGACACTCCTGTACTTTCTCGAGGATCGTCTATTACCAACCTAACCCTTAGGGAAATCTCTGAAACTCATTTTATTCCCATTCAAATACTCGAAAAAAGTTCAGGAGCGCCGATATTCTATTGAATCGGGAAATATGCAAATGAGCAGACTCACACTTCTGCCAGTTATTCGTCGTCGGATTGATCACCCACATGCAGTACTGTCCGTTCTCGCCGCACCGCTCGTGGAGGTCTGAAGAATAATCGGGTTTTTGCATCTGTGCCAGATCGTTGTTCACCTATGTTTCACCGCATCCACATATGCCTACGAGGCTTTGGATTTTGATACAACCGTTCCACATAGTAGAACCAATAAAAAGCAGTGCCAATATTTTTGACGGACCCTCATCATAGTCATTGGGTTTCCACTCGTAGTAGACCTCTCGGCCGTCGGCCCACATCCAGTGGTTCGTGCTGTCGCAGTAGATACCTACAATTTATTGTTCCGGTGGTGATATTGCTGACGTATTTTAGGGTATATTTCGGAGCCAATAACCCACCGAGAATAATGTTGCCGTACTGGTTGCCGTTCTTCTTGTCGTTCCTCGACACGCTCACCCAGTAGTCGTGATCCTGCGGAGAAAAACACCGATGAATCCGCTTTTATTTCAATTTCAATTTTATTCTCAGAACCATCAATCCTAAGGCAAAGACACTGTGGCTATTTCAATTTGAGCAAGTTGTTCAATTTACGTTCTAAAAACGAAAACTAAATGTAAGATATCTCACCTCCTGATTCACGATGTTCACAGGAATCGCTCCGTAGTCGCCACAGAAGTCGATGGCCTGCTGGGCGCCAGTGGGCGCGTACGTGTTCTGCCCGTCATAGAGTTGTCTGAAAGCATGATTTTAAGAGTCATAACACAGAGAGGGCAACGCGAAGCAGGACAAAATTGTGTTCGTGGACGAGTTTCGAATGCAACCCATAAAATGCATTCCTACTGCCGATGTCCAGTGGTATCAGAATTGAAAGATCACCAAATCGCACCTGTGGCACTCTCCATTGCGCACCAGCTCGAAGCCACTAGGGCAAGTGGCCCAAGCAGAATCTGCAATCATGACCTATTTACTGAGCTAGGCCAACAAATATCAGGCTCAATACGACGATATCTACCAAACAAATGAACTCACAACAGAGCGAGGCGAGGAGACCCAGCCGCAACATCGTTGCTGACTAAGTGAGTGGGAGAAGAGAAGTGATGCTGATACAGAGAGATCAATTGTCCGCATTTCGTGTTAAAAACGTCGTCTTATCAGTGGGGGAAGGGCCGGGCCGCTTTTCCGGTGGTGCAGATGTGGAGGAGAGAGAAGGAGGAGTGAGGAAGACATTCGTCAGAGTGGTACTGGTCTGTCTCTTGCCTCATCGAGCACTGTAGTGAGATCAAAGTAGCACTTCGGAACTGAATTAAATTCGTGCCCGGGCGAGTCATCTACACACTTTTGTGAGAGCGATGTACAATATTGTGATAAAAAAGAATGCCTATCAAGAATGGCTAGATACAGCTACTGACCGGGTGAAATTCATATATGAGGCCGTTTGCGAGAGAGTCGAGCAATGGCTGGCACAGCAATTATTCTCGAATCCGTAAAAATGTGGTGAAAGAGGTTACCGAGGGTGGTGATCATCGTGGTAAAATCTATTTTTCTCTAAGTCGATCGGTGGAGCCATGCCGCAACCATGCTTCATGCCACCATTTTTCAGTATCACGATAGTCCGTTTGTGAAAAGTCGTGAAAAGTCGGGACCGTGTGTAATCGACCATGGCGAGTCGAACCATGACACTCACGCTCCATGCAAATCATGCGTTCGACTGATACAAAATCGTTCTCGAATGTAAGGAGGAAGTGACCTCCGAATTTTATATATATGATGCGCCATATCAAGGGGATCATTTTGAGTATATTGTGTATGAGGAAAAAAACTAACATATTTTTGCTATCTTTCATTTTGTATTGAAAATCTTGCCCTGACACCGCGAATTTCGGCCGATCAGTGAAGAATGAGGGCGCGAAATGAATGAAACCGAGTCCATTCTTCACTTTTTACTCTAATTTCAGCGAGAAATTAGGAAAATGAGCGCACAACAAGGGCGATAGCAAAAATATGTTAGTTTTTTTCCTCATACACAATATACTCAAAATGATCCCCTTGACAAGGCGCATCATATATATACAATTCGGAGGTCACTTCCTCCTTACATTCGAGAACGATTTTGTAACAGTCGAACGCATGATTTGCATGGAACGTGAGTGTCATGGTTCGACTCGCCATGGTCGATTACATACGGACCTAACTTTTCACGACATTTCACAAACAGACTATCGAGATACTGAAAAATGGTGACATGAAGCATGGTTGCAGCATGGCTCCACCGATCGACTTAGAGCAAAATAAATTTTACCACGATGATCACCACCCTCGATAACCTCTTCCACCACATTTTGACGAATTCGAAAAAATTTGCTGTGCCAACTAGTGCGGGGGATTGATCGATTCTCTCGCAAACGGCCTCATATGCTTCACAATTACTTTATCATCTAGCTCATTGGCGATAGTTTCTGTACTGCTCGGGAAGGGCAATGGGATCGGAGTTCTCTCTCTTCGTCTTTCCCGCCTGGCGACAGTCGTTACTGAAAAATTGCATTTTTGAGATAGACATGAGATATTTGAAAATGACTATCTTGAAAGGCAACTAGCGACAGACAGAGACATACGTGCATTTCGAATGACAGTAAGACCAATCAAAGTTGATAGTGCAATGGCTCATGCAGCTGAAATATTATTTTTTCGCAGTAAAACTAGAAAGGTGACAGCATACAAAGTATAGCAGTTCTGGAATGCCGGGCTGTTATGGTCATAGTTTTTCGTTTTGTCGATTTTCCAAGTGATTCCTCCTTCAGATTTCTTCGATATGTCGATTCCTCCGAACAATCCTTCTTTTGTGGTGCTTGATTTATCTTTTATTCCGGAACTTTCGCCTCCGAAAGTGCCAGAGACCTTGAATCCTCCAGACACTTCTCCTCCGATAGAACCCTTTTTCTCTTTCCTTCCAAACATTTCTTGATATGAGTTGTCGATTCCGCCAGAGATTCCTGATCCAGATGCGCCGCCCCAAAGGCCGCCTGTGTGAGTTCATAATCTTCGTGCCGCCATATCGCTCGATCGTTCTGTATGGAGAAAATGTTACCAGTTGCATTTGAGATTGTGAATAGGGTGAGAGGAATGACGAGGAAGACGACGGAGAAATGCATTGTTGGGTGAGGCCTTCGACCAATGATCTTGCTCACAAACTCTGGGTCTTTTATTGGGATAGCAATCAAATCAGACACGCAATCGACTGTAATTGTGTTGTACAAATTGCGTTCAGAAAGTAGAAAAATTATGGTTCAAAAGAAAGGGACTCCCCCTTCATTATATGAAACTAGCCGAGCTTTGCTCGCTATGGGCAAGCCTTTTTTGGGTATATTATAGTCTGAGTGAGATAGTGTTCTAGCCACATACCCGACTTCCCGCCCACTGACTGACCTACCGTACTCCTACCGTATCCCTTTGACCACGCTGGTGACCTACCGTACTCCTACAGTATCCCTCTGACCGCACTGGTGACCTACCGTACTCCTACCGTATCCCTCTGACCGAGCTGGTGACCTACCGTACTCCTACCGTATCCCTCTGACCGCGCTGGTGACCTACCGTACTCCTACTGTATTCCTCTGACCGCGCTGGTGACCTACCGTACTCCTACCGTATCCTCTGACCGCGCTGGTGACCTATCGTACTCCTACCGTATTCCTCTCACCGCGCTGGTGACCTACCGTACTCCTATTTTGGTTTGGGGTACTGTAACTCACTTTCCGGAACTCCTTGACCTCTCCCCGACCCGCCCGCACCAAGCGAAAAATTCGGCAAAAGACCTGCCCCGGGCGGGATCGAACCTGCCTCTCGCGGGTGAACTCACCAGCGCACAACCAATACACCAGAATTACAACTCGGCTCTACGTTAATATTTTCCTTCGTCCAAAAGCTCATTCCACGCGTCTCGGTGAGCTCTACAATACCCTAGTTGGAAGCTAAGCGATAACTGCACGCGCTGGCGAGTTAGATGGCAAAAACTGAAAAGTCCGAAATTTCAAAGTGATCTTTGATCCCTTCAAAGTGGTCCGATCAAAAAGTTGTCAACTGAGAAAATGTGCGCCAGGGTCGATTACATAATACCTATATATTTGCCAAACTTTGCTATCCACCCCCGAGGCTCCACGGGCACTTGTAAGTTGACCAGTAAGTTAGGGGACAGTCGCTTTCTTATGTATAGGGAACTAGCCGAGCTCCGCTCGCTACGGG
>LS592026.1:201094-225467 GCA_900490775.1 Pristionchus maxplancki | reverse complement strand
CAAGTTGTGCTATGTTAGAGCCCACGTTTTCCTCCGGAAAGTAGAGAGAAAAAGGCCAAATATCCAGAAATTCCGGGCAAAATCAAATCGTGAGAAATCGATTCAAAACTTCTGAAAATTCTTCCAAATGCTCGATTTAGTGCTTTTATGTGCTGTTGCGTTCATCTGAAACATAATTGAGCTGAAAGCTCAACTTTTGTTTTTTCAGATTTTCACGAAGTGCAATGTCCAGCATGAATTTTTCCTGCTAGGAGTAAAACAGATTTCTCTCAAAATGTAATATCTCTTCTAGGTACACTGTAACTATTATTTGAGGCATGTGGGAGCTCACGTTAATTTCGATAAGTAGGATAAAATTTGGTAAAAAATTTCTAAAAATCTAGTGTCAAAGCCAGAGAATAAATTTCGTCTAATAAGTTCAAAAGAGGTGGAAACTTTCCCGAATCTTCGGCTGAGTGCTATTCTATACTAGAACATTCAATTGAAACATAATCGAGCTAGGATAAACATAGATACAAATTTCCATGAACCCCGGGTCATGGTCATCGCCCGACAAAAAAAATCATAAAAAATATCAAAGAGCTGGAATCGGTCCAGGATCTTGGAGTTAACACTTTTAGGTGTGGGGGCTCCCATCTGAAGCGAAATTGAGCTGAAAACTGGACTTTTGATTTTTCGACAGTGGCAGTGGGAAGGTTTCAAAAAATATTTTTCCTGCTAGGAGTAAAACGGATCTGGCTCAAATTTGAATATGTCTTATAGATACACAGTGGGTACAATTTGTAGTATGAGGGAGCCTACGTTCTTTCCAAAAAGTGGGAAAAAATTTATGAGAAAAAAAATTTTGTAATAAAAATTTGACTTAGGAATCGAATTTGACGAAACTTTCCTAATGAAATTTTGCATGCTTGAGATATGGAACATGACTAAAAAATAATTTCGAGTCCACCTTGTTCGGGAGAGAAGTTACGAAAATCACGTTTTCAAACTTCGCGCGCATGCGACGCGGAGCGTACGCGTCGCGGTTCTCCAAATTTATCGATTTTGTATACAAGGTCATGACCACTTCCTATGATGACAGTATGGAGGTCTGAATCCCTTTGCTAGGGGAATGTCCGCCCTATGGTGAATTTTTATGGAGAAGGTCTCTTAAAAGGGAATACGAATCACTCACCAACACAGAAAACTTGCGTGAAATGAGGCAGAGACTTGCCCTCATTCTCCCAAAAACCCGTATTCTTATTGCAGTCGAAATGAGTTGCGTAGAATTTTTCGCTCGTATTACGATTGAAGACTCTGAACGGGCAATTAAGTTGAGAAAATCAAAAAGAAATCTTGCCTAATCTTCGTTTCTTTGTTTGTGCATCGCATTGTATTATTGCTGTAGTCGAGATTGTCTTCTTCCACTGGATAATCCAACTTGTTATGAATCTTGCAATCATCTGAAAGAGACCAAGTAATAGATACAATGCACCTCAACAAATCGAACTCACATTCGATGAAGCAAATTCCTCCCTTGAGTATGTCGTTTTCGATATGAAAGGCGGCTTCGTTTTGTCTCGTTTCTTCCGCTTTGCAAATCGGATCTTCGCTTAGCAAATGAAATTCGCCGTTGTAAAACCATTTCTTGCCAGGACACTTGAAAATAGGGCAATTATGATTTTGAGCACATCAAGTTGTTATTTACCGTGAGCTGTGCTGGATGGGTGCGATTTCCTGGCCAAAATTTGGGACAGTATTTAGGATCCGTGCAGGTGGCGTTTGGATTTTTGCAAAGTCTGTCGACTGAAATTCGACAGGTTCATTGACTGAAATGCTACTCGTTCCTCACTCGAAGCAGCGCAATAGAAGGATGATCCAATAACATCATCGACCGCCGTTTCATTATCGTCTGAAAAAGGAAATATTTATTTAGGACTGATGATAATTAGACAATTCTTACTCTTGTCAACGATATAAAATCCGTATCTCCGTGAGTTATTATCCGTGTAATTATTACTTTTGCATTTCATTTCTTTAATATCCATTTCATAGCCAGTGCTATTCTGGTATCTGAAATGACACTAAAATTCAGAATATATAGTTGAAGTTAATCTCTCAATCTGAGAACGTTCTTTAATATACCAACTTGAAAGAGAAGAGGGGCCCGTAGTTATCACAGTTGAGCACGTCCCTGTCTTTGTTGATTACCTGAATATTGAGGAATAAATCACTTTCCTTCAGATATGGGTGAAAGAAATGCCTGAAAACTCACAGGCCGAACTTGAAAATTGTGATAATTTGATCGCATTCTAATAGAGAGTGCATCACATCTTACTCCTGCAATGATAAAACTCGAATAAAGCATTTATAAAACAGTCACTTTCGACTTTCGCCAGGGTGAAAAAGTCAAATCCATATTCGTGATTCGTGTGACCGGTTTCATTTGAAAATTGTAAGATTTTAAAATCTTGAAGATTACTGGTATCAACATTCCGCATAGTAAATGCGCAAAAAACGTAATTATGTACAAAGTGAGATCGATCCTCGAAGAGATCTGAAAGAAAATCTAGATTCTTTAGAGAAAATACTGAAATATGCACACGATCGCAACTATTACATCCAAATGTACTTTTTGAGGGCACTTTTTTAGCTGTTTGACAAACCGCACTAGTAACAGTAAGGGGCAGTTCTTTACTCTGTTGCCCAAAGGTAGAGAAGAGATTTTCTACCCCTCTCACTCAATAGCTCGAACGCTCATTTCTTACTCCCAGACAGTCAAAGCGCCGTCAATTCCCCTACCTTTGGGCAACAAAGTAAAGAAGTATCCAGTAAGGCCAGATGAAGTGCTCACCCATTCTGAACGATTCTTCCGATTTTATTATTAGAGTAGTTTTTCCGGAACTGTGCTTGCATCCGAAATATTCGTCTCCATTTTTTGTAAAGATCAGTCTCGTTTCCTTTCCTAACTCTCCCGTTCCGAGAACTTGCATTTGGACCAAAAGGATATCTTGTTTGAAAGGTCTAAAAGTTTGCGGTTTTGACAAATATGCCTTTAAGAATAGACCTGATCTGTATGCCGACATTACAATCGGAATCATGTGTAGTGAATTCAAGTCCGTTGTCAGGATAGGCAATGAGAAATAATTTGTCTCCATTGGCATTTGTGCATCCCTTCATTACGTAACACTGAAAGAGGTCAATCATTGGTCAATCAGCAGCCATTTCAGGTCTCTCGTGAGAAATTAAAGCTGCATTCAATATTTTTCATGAGTTTTCGCTACTATAAAACACGGATCGATGCCGACCTGTCCGCGGGGCTTTTTTGCAAGGAGGACCAAGTGAGAAAAAGAGGCGTGAGTAAAAATTTGGATACGGTCGGTGTTCTGTAAACTATAGTAGTGCGACAGCTTTAATATCCTATCATCACGTCTATCGAGCTAACGAGTAGAAACTGTTTAAGTCATATTAAAATGAGTCGAATGGATATTAGAATCAGTGGTTTGGCGCATCGTCTTTTATTTGTTAACCGATTGACGTTCCCTCTCTTGCCCAACGGATAATCAGACGGGTATCTTTATCTATTCCTTCACCCGAATGAAGTTTCTATCCATTGACTGGCCAGTATATTCACAGTTATCTTTTAAATCCGGAGTGGAGCGTCTTTGTTCCGACAAGAACAATGGGTAACCCCCATGTGGTGTCGAAAACAATATTCTGCCAACTGTAGACTATTCTAAATGATTTGTAATCGAATAGTCGCTTAGTTGACGGCTATCGCCTCTCTCTCATCTCGCCTCTCTCTAGTTGATGAGCGGCCGAATAGTCGAATAACGGGGAGAGAAGCGATCGTCCTTGTTGAAACACATTCGAATATCCCTCACTCACCGCTTCAACTCAAATTGTTCGGGAGGAATGAGCATGACCAAATACTCGCGATTAGTCGATGACTAAACGACTAGTGAGTCAATGCGAATTCATTCATTTCACGTATTCGAAGTGAGAAGAGTCGCACACCAAGTCAAAGAGGGGAAAAACCTCATTTGAGTGGCCCTGTCGCGTCGAGTCATTCCGCTCCGAGCGAGAGGGAAAAGCGGTGTAAAATGAGGGTTTTCAACAGGTTTGGCGCACGTTTGCTAGTGCTGCTACTTAACGAAATTGAAATTGAACAATCCGCGACCTTGGCGTGGTGCGGAAAGGGTTCCAGGAAGGCACTGCACAAGAACCAGGTCGATAGCTCCATTCTCCGAGGAGGAGATAGCCTTAGAGTGGTCAAAATGGTCATTTTTCACTGTTTTCACCAGGTTTAGCACACGTTTTTTAATGCTGCTACCGAACGAGATCGAAATTTAACAATCCTCGACCTTGGCGTGGTGCGGAAAGGGTTCCGGGAAGGCACTGCACAAGAACCAGGTCGATAGCTTCATCCTCCGCGGAGGAGATAGCCTTAGAGTGGTTTATGAAATTTCCTTACTACTTTTCAGTGAAACACAATGCAAAATATGTCGGAGATCCGAAGAAAAAAAAGTATTTGGTGAATTCAGATGTGTTTCACAAAAGGAGGGTGAAAAGAGTGTGTGATTTTGAGAGACACCGCGCGGTCGAGAGTGAGAATGGGGAGTAAACGAGAGATTCTCCACCAACCAACACAAAGGGTGGAATAGAGCGAAAATGAGGGGACGGAAGAGGACGAAAATCGTCTGGGCCACGCAAATGAACATTTTTCCCCCATCTGACTTGGTGTGAGTCGGTGGGTGATGATTTTTTACGACAAACCCCGCCTTTTTTAAATGAGGAATGATTGATGATCCGTGGGTGGGGATGCAGAGAAGCCGATGAAGGAGTGACACAAATATCTGGCCGAGTTTGTTCTCGATGTGGTATGATGGGTAGTCCCTACCCGATTACACTACAGAACGCGAATGCTATCAATTTTGCCTTGAGCCGAGATATTATCAGTTTGCACGGGAAATACAGGAAATAGACGGGAAATACAGGAAATAGGACACAAAAAGTGCGTGTGCAAATTGCAACGCTTCGGATATTTGAGCAGGCACTCATACCTTACTTTCTTTAACCCTTTCAAACTGTATTCTAGCTCGATTTTCTCGTGGTAATCGAGGTATTACTAATGATTACATAATCGAGTTTGTCGTTCTCCGTTCCACAGTCAGTCCAGTTGATTCGAGGCAGATTTGTCCCGTAGACCAATGAGGGAAGGAGCAAGAGAAAGACGATCTGCAATGGCCGAATGATGGAATAGGCTTGCCAACTCGAGAAAAACACTCACCATTTCTGCCATCAAACACGTGTCATCCAAGGAGAAAATGGAAGAAGAACCACTCAGAACGAGGGAAGGAGAACGGAATGGGGGGAGGAACGAGAGGGGTCCCTTGTCCAGAGAATTCAATTGGGTCGATTATATTTAAATCATCTAATAAGTTCTTTATTCGATAAACTAAATTTGATTTAAAAGTGCAATAAATAACCAACTCAATTATGGCTACGATATCCCGCATTTAAATAGTCTAATCGATTCGTCTCGTCTCACTTTCCATACTCCGCGGTCTTCCAATCGGTCGTTCCGTCTGGCCTTGTCGATATCTGCTCAACTACAGTGTCCCGGTACTGTCTAATGTACTATACTAGACTTGAACAAGCGATTATGCCTCATCTTTTTTAACGCTCATGCCAAACCTGATAGTACTGCATTTAACCATATAGATTCTAGCTCGATTCTTTCGTTGCAAGCGTATTACTAACAGATTGTGATAATTGTGACTCCATTCAGAATGTCATCGTGTCCAGAGAGCATCGCACCTCCGTCCACTCAGCCGTCCAGTTGCTCCGATGGAGATGGAGGGTCGAAGACGTCCGTGAAAATAACGGAGAAGGAAACTGCGAGAGAAACGACCAAAGAGAAAGCGGTGAGTTGTACTCTATTATCCGATTTAGACTTCCTAGCTAGATAGAGACCAAATTTTTGCTTTGAACTTGCATTCAAAGGGAATATTCGTGGAATATTTCTTCAAAGCACTAATAATAATCACAAATAATCATAATTGCATACCCAGGACGACTTCGATCAGTGCGGTCTCGAAGACGACGGCATCGAGTGGGCCGAGTGCAGTGGACCGTTGAGACTGAGAGAGACGACGGCGACTGTCGAGGAACAGACCAAGTACAGGGCCATCCTGGACAGATGCTTCCGGGCGGAGGCCGTCATGGGAGTCAGGGTGAGCGCTAAGGTGTTTCTGAAACCAGAAGAAGTGCTGAAATGCAGATTCTCCTTTCCTTTCGATACTCCGATGCGATTTTGCAATAGTGCTAGACTGAATATGAATCATTGTCATTATTCTGCCCGTGCTTCAAAGCATCTGTCTAGCACATAGTATCTAGATAGTTCGATAATTGTGATAGGTGACTAGATAACGAAAAAGGACATGAAACTTCAGGTGCTGTTCCACCCCGACGAAGTGATGGAAGTGATGGCGAAGGCTCAATCGTACCTGGAATCGGAGCCAGTTCTCATCGAGGACGTCCCCTTCGGAGTCACCATCGTCGGAGATATCCATGGACAGGTAGAGGAGAGGGCTGCCACGTCTCTTCATTCCGCGTGCTCTCTCGCTGATCGGTGAGAGAGTGCGCGGAATGAAGAGACGGATTTGTCTATTTCACAGATCTAGTATTGGCTGGCTGGTTTTTCCAGATGATCTTGAGTGGTTTTTGCGTAGAGCTGAGGCAGGCCATAGTTTCGATTCATGATTGATATTGCAGTTGCACGATCTCTACCGCGTATTCCGTGCACACGCGAAGAATAAAACTGGAAAATTGATGGAGGGATACGAGACTGCGAAATATGTGTTCCTGGGAGATTACGTGGACAGGTTCGTATCGATATTCTGAAGGTGAAAGTCATTCCTTCGTTTCAGAGGCCGTCAGTCGCTCGAGGTCGTCATGGCCCTCTTCACTCTCAAGATTCTGCATCCCGATAACGTAAGCTGGCACTAATAGGTCGATTTATTGTCCCGGAAGATCAGATTTCTGCATTTCAGAAGTTCTTATCATGGTTAAATAATCCTTTCACAGTTCTTCCTTCTCCGTGGCAACCATGAGTTCATGTCGACCAACTGCACGAACGGATTCGCGCGCGAGCTGAGACAGAGATATGATAGGGTACACACTTGATTTTAACTAGCCAATCATCTTCATCGTGTGATCTTTGATCTCTGCTCGAATCATAACTGCTCAGCTTCAATTCCACTTCACAGGAGACGGCGGAGTCGCTCTTCTACCAGATCAACGACGTCTTCAACTATCTGTCCATCGCCGCCATCGTCGGTCAGATTTATTTATTAATTAATTATTAATTGGTAAAATTAATAAATAAAAAAAAATTATTCAGGCAACGCGTACTTGTGTGTGCACGCGGGCATCTCGCCGATGGGATTCACGAGAGGGCAGCTGAGAGGAGTGAGTTAGGGGTCGGAGTGATAAAAGAATCAGGAAATGTTGAAATAATGCAATGAGCGCAACTGTAGTGCAATTTGGTGCGCTGTTCGGAGCCAATCGAAAAATGAATCTTTGGATTTCTACGTTTCGAATCTGTTTATTCAGTTGACGAAGCCGTTCGTCTTCGCCGACGAGGACATCCTCGTGAACGACATGGTGTGGGCCGACCCCGCCGTCGGACTCAGAGGGTTATATCTTTTCCGTGCATCTTTCAGCATATTATTCTCTGCCACGGACAGTATAGTTCATCCTGTGTGAGATGTGATCGAGATGTGAAAAATATAATCGATTCAAAATGAAGCAGATAAATTGCAGGACAGTGTTCAACACGGAGAGAAGAACGTCGATCTTCTTCGGTCTGGACGCCCTCGTCACTGCCCTCACCTCCGTCGATTGCGTCGCCCTCTTCAGAGGACACGATGTCAGTTGGATACCAATCATTGAATTCACCTAAAGACGGAAACAAAATAATGCATCACTCTAAAATTTTGAAATATTCTCCGGTCGATCAATCGAGAGTCAGATCCTATCTAAGAAAAAAAAATACATAGATTGATTCCAAATCAACGGTATTCGAGGGATGACACGATATGCAAATGTCTTTCAGATGATGAAGGACGGTTTCGACAACCAGATGAACATCTGCTTCACGGTCTTCACTGCCACAGCCGTCTACGAAGGGGTATGCGTCGATTTGCTTCGATATTAGAGATGGAAATACATAACCGTCTCCTTGTTTCGCGCGAAATGAGGATTTCGTATTTCGAATTATACTAGATACAATTTCAACAGCTTTACATCGACTGCAGCGCACGAAAATTATCAAAATAAACGGAAAGAATAATAAAAGCAAAGGTAACAATTCCAGGATAACAACGGCGCGTGCGTTGTCGTGGACAACGAGGGCAAACTCACCGTCATCAGACTCGTTGTCGATAAAGAGAGTACGGTATTTCCCCATCTTCAAGCTGCTTTTATCGATTTTTGCAAAAATATAGCATGTAATACGTTCAAAACAATGAAAAGTATCATCCCAGGAGCAGAGCGTGACAAGCGACTGTTCCCCGTGGACGACGACGTGAAGACGGTGTGCGAGAGAACGACCGGAGAACTGGCGACCATCGGATCGTAGACTGACTTATCTCATCATTTGTATTCTCCGCCAATAAAGTCGCGTCGAGAAGAGATTTGTGTTACATGAACCATCAATGATTGAAAGCCTGAAAAATTTCCAAATAAAGTCCGGATCCTCCTGTGAAAAGCGTCCCCCGCGACCCCTCAAAATAAGAAATTCGGGGTCCTATGATTGATCCCATCAATTAATGTAAACGACGAAATTAAAATATCACCGAATTCCGTAAAAAATAAAGATTGAAGAAATTGATCATGATCGTGCTCCAAGTATACTTACCGTAGTTAACTTTATGGCAATTTTTGCTGCGTTTCATGTTTCACCATTTTGGTTACTTGCCACTATATTTTTGTGTTCGATCACTCTAATTAGTGTTCCATCAGGTCCGCCATCTTGCCTTCTACGATTCTCCTATGGATTTGATGCTGTCCTCGTCTATTTTTACTCAGGTACAACACTGTCCCGTATTTGTTCCTGTTTTTCATCCGGGGTTGGCGTGTAAGTCCCCTTTGAGGGAACTGGAGCTTGCCTTGAGGAAGGAAATCTTCCGTATATCGAAGGAGACGATAGTAAATGAGGTTAGACATTAAATTACAATTGTTGCTTTTCTATAGTGAATTATAACAAAGTTAATAATAGTTTTACTCTCTCCATTTCACATGTTCATTTGATTATAAATTGAATAAAAATACAAAACGTTGAAAAGTACAGTGAAAATGGAGAGAGTGCGACCTAGGCAACAAAGCAAAAAACAATGCACGTCCCTGCGCTATAATTAAAATCAAAGTGATTTGTTAGCTGACAAATTTGGACTGATATTTTGAGAAACTATTCGGCCTTTGACACAGCCACTTCCAGTGATTATTCATCAAATACTCATTTGAAAACAATATCAATATTCAGAATACTTTATGCTTTCCTGATGTATTATTCAACACCGAGAATACTTTATGCTTTCTCGGTGAGAATACTTTATGCTTTCTTGATTGTTTATCTGAACTGTTTGGCGAGTCGATCGGCGAAGGAAGCTCGCATGCGCTGCTTCGTAATCGTGTCCGAAGCGGGCTGCGCTTTCTGAAAGGAAGCACATTAACCACAACTCTACGTTTGCTGGCAGTTAGCTACTAACATTCTGTCTTGCGCGCTTTTTGAGGCTCGGTTTCTGGCTCTCTTATTCTGCTTCCGAGAATTCCCACCCTCTACCAACCTCGTTCACAAAGCCGGGAGCCTTCACCGATTCGTCGTCGGGTTTGGGAAGCATGTCCATGTGCTGAAATACGTTATGGAATAGCGATTAGATTTCGAAATTTTGGAGAGGCGTAAATGCGCATGGGAAACAATAGAGCCCGCACATACCTTGAGATGAACAGGAGGCGTGGTTGTGGTTGCGTCTTTGAATATCATTCTCTGCAATTTTCAATGAATGAAAACATAGATGGAATTCCAACCGTGGCAACAGAGAATGCATTCATCTGCATATCGTTCCACTTGGACAGATTCATGATCGGCTGAGAGAGAATTGTTCGTTGTTGCTCTATCAACAATCACTGACCAAGCTCTGTTCCTTCTCACTGTCTTCACTTCCATTCTTCTGCTTCATTCGTTCCATTTTCTTCGCGTACTTCAAATCCTCCCTCTCGTCTTCGTTCAACACGTATTGATTCCATGCCAACTCATCGGTTGCCAATTTCTCAAGCGCTATTTTCTTCCTCTGCTTGATTCGATGATTTGAATACGCTATTCCTCCGACGATAATTACTGAACCAAATGAATTGGAAGTCTCATTTAGTGGATGGGTTATGTGCAGAAACGAACCGATTCCGAGGATTGAGCTGACCCCGATGCTTATGTACAAAGTTCTCATCAAAACGTTTTGGTTTTCAGTGTCCTTCAGCTCGTCGGTTATTAGAGGGTCTGAATAGATCATTATCAATTCATGACCTCGAAGTTTCAGTTACATGTGCACTCGAATTTCGTATCTTTCTCCACAATCTTTTCGACGCCTTCAATAGTGTACTTGTAATAGCCTGTTGTAATGTCGCATCGCGGGTTCGTAACATTCTTCCCGCCAATCCTGAAATCATTGTTGGATTTGCAGCTGTTGACGGATCAACGTTGCATATTGAATCATCTTTTTTTGACAACTGAAACTTACTCCAGTGATCCTTCTGCATAGCACATCGGAAGATTCTCGTGATTCTGCAAAGGGTAAGATTGTGAATTCGATTCATCGGGCTACAGCTTACTAGCGTTCCTTTGATCACTGAACTCGAGGGAATCTTCCAGAAATCGCTGCATTTCACTGCAAATGGTGTCGTTAGTAATCAAACCAGAGCAAAACTCTTGCATGTATCTGTGCAATATACTTCCGGTGAGCTGCTCGATATGATTGTATGTTTGTCGGCACTGGAGACATTCCAGCGAGGCGTGCCGTTGTCATTCACGCATTCTATTCTTGCATCGCGATACAGCTTTTTGTTAGCGATCAAGTGCGGTTTGCCGGCGGGACACTCAACATTTAATTGGTAAGGAATTGAGCAACAGTGAAACAATACCGATAGTGCGCTGGGTATTTTGGCTGCTATATTAGGTAATGTTCTATTCAATTTTTCTTCGTTTACTTTAAGAAAAACATCGTCTTCACAGAAGAATCGAACTGCAATACGTCATTGGTGTTACTGCACCAAATAGTGGAGATGCCGCATTTGGAAATTGACTAGTTCTAAAGAATAATCATTTTCACCTGGAGCCGCGCATCTTACATCGACCGGATATTGAAGTTCCTTTTTATTTTTATTTTTCACTACCACGAATTTCTTATTAACGCATTTTAGATTCTCGTCTTTGTTTCTAGACTCTGCATACTTTTCGAAGTCCTTCTCTCTGTATCTATAAGTAACAATGATCCGTGATCGTAACTATCAAAAAATCTCACTCCATTTTGGAAATACTCGGATTATCGCAATAATATTCGCCAGGCTTATATTTCACCTGAAACTGTTTTTTTGTGTTTCGTTAGAATATAGCAGATGAACCGGTGTGTATTTCTTGTTCGAGTCGGTTACATCCTGATTGAATTTGATATCTCCAGGATCGCAATTTACTCAAATTGAAAGAATTAACACATTATTTGAAAAGGAAAGTGAGAATCGACACAAGTCTCACAATTGCTTTTGGCGAAAATGACAGTGTCACTATCTGGGTCAGTTTCACATCGTTTTCCATCTTTCATCCATTTTAGAATAGATTTTTCATCGACAAGGAAAACCTTCAAATATAATTGTAAACGAAATATCGAAATACTACTATTTCATTGTGTGTATTTTCTGAATTTTGGCATGAAAATAGACAACATACGGATTCCCCTTTTGACAATTCGACTTTAAACGTGCATCTAAATTTAATCCGTGGATCAGGTTTATCGTCTTCGATTAAAGCTGAGAGGATCGTTCGCACATTAGTCATTCCGGTCATTGCTCACTGTATATTTTTCCTTGAAATCTTGCCTCCGCCGTGCCAGCGTCATTCTTAGTGCACGACATTTTAATACTTTTCGAATGGTCGATTTCGATTTGAGTTACATTTTCTTTTAAGCTCTCAATCGAGATATGAACCATGTGCTTGGCGTAAGCACTGCAATATCACATATCAAAATTTTAGAAATGAAACATTTTATTTCACCAATGCCATCAATTCAATACTTAAAACCCGAATGATGTTCGGTTATTGAAATGAGGCCGTTCGAGATAGAGCCGAGCAAGGGCTGGTACAGCTCAAAAAAAGTCGATTTTCTGAAACTACGTGATTTGGGGTTCTCGAGGGTGCTGATGACGATGGTCATACTCATTTTCCATTTTGAGCCTCCGTTGGCTCCAGATGACGAAATCAGTTTTTGTGTAATTTCTCCGCCCTCGATGCTTCCGAAATTAAGGGAAAATGTTTACCGGGGTAGAATTTCATACTGATCACTCCTGTCTAATTCATTTTTCATGAATTTTTAAAATAAAATTGAAAAAAACAATCTTCTGAATTAGTCAAAAGTGGGCTTAGCAACGTGATTAGCCTAAATCCAAAATTTCAGCTAATTTCAGTCACGGAACTCGAAGATTGGAGTGAGATAGTAAGCCGAGATTGTGGGTAAAATCGCGCATCTCTCCCTTGCTTGCTCTCCCTCCCCCCTCTTTGTATATCCCCTTCCCATCTCTCCCCTGCTTCATCCCTCTCAGTGTCTGTGCTCTCCCAGAGGGTACGAACAGCTGTTCTGCGCTTCTGGACGGACATGAAATTTTACTGGTTACAAAGTCTTTATTTAACAGATTTCGATAGCGCGTCGCTTGCAGTTACAGCTACACCATTTTACAATGCGCACCGTTGATATCTTTCCCACTCAACAGTTACCATTGTTATGACTCCGATTTGTACTGGTCATTAGCCGGTGGCTAATAGTGAGTTTAATGCCCTGAAGCCCAGAACAACGAAAAGTTTTATTGAAGGCGAGAGAGTGTGGTGGTGTGGGAGCGCGCAGACACTGAGAGGGATGAAGCAGGGGAGAGATGGGAAGGGGATATACACAGAGGGGGAGGGAGAGCAAGCAAGGGAGAGATGCGCGATTTTACCCACAATCTCGGCTTATTCTATCTAACTCCAACCTTCGAGTTCCGTAACTGAAATTAGCTGAAATTTTGGATTTAGGCTAATCACGTTGCTAAGCCCACTTTTGTCTAATTCAGAAGATTGTTTTTTTTTAAATTTTATTTTCAAAATTAATGAAAAATGAATTAGACAGGAGTGATCAGCATGAAATTCTACCTCGGTAAACATTTTCCCTTAATTTCGGAAGCATCGATGGCGGAGAAATTCCACAAAGACTGATTTCCTCATCTGGAGCCAACGGAGGCTCAAAATGGAAAATGAGTATGACCATCGTCATCAGCACCCTCGAGAACCCCAAATCATGTAGTTTCAGAGAATCGACTTTTTTGATCTGTGCCAGACCCTGTCGGATCTGCTCGACTCTCTCGCAAACGGCCTCATATTTTTATAGATTGGTCAGTGACTTAAAAAGAAGTATAAAAAATAGTGCTAATATTATTTCGCTAAATATTTACTAGATCAAATTAACAACATATATCATAGACATTCTTCGAACAAATCTAATTTACTGTGCAAACATCTGCTCGATAATTCAACACCCTTACAATTTCTAGATTGATAAAATGTAACTAAACAAATAGTTTTTCAACTCACTGATAACGAAAAATGACAGGACAATCGTCGGTGATTTCTGTTGCTGGGTTAAGTTTCGTTAGGGTGTTTTCCCCTCCAGGTTCGCAGAAAGCAGGAGCAAAGCATTTCTGAAAAGATGATTATCTTGGTTGACCGTAATATGTGCATTCTTGCTATTCAGCGGCGGTTGCAACTGCAGTACGTACAGCACAGCATTGCAAAGGTGAAACGATCTAGGGGTAATTTACGATCAATGGATGGTTACGATCAAACGCTACAGAAATATATCGCAGCGGTGTGGTTTGGGGAATGCGCGTCCGATGCTGAATTTGGTCCCCTCACTCACGTAGATTGATGAGCATCCCGGGTGTATATGCTTTGTTTGCTTTGCTCGCTGTTCTTCTGTCGGCTTACATTGGCTGTCAGATTCGTCGTCAATTTCTTCGACAGGTTTGGCGGTAGGTCCGCCGACAGATTTGGCAACCGGTTCGACGATCACAAGAAGTGAGCAGAATATGATGAGCAGATGCGGAATGAACATTGTCCTGAAATGATGTTCAATGGGTGAGTGAAGTAAATCGCACATAGAATGGAGACAAGGCTTTTAAAATGATTGGCGTAATTAAATATTTTTTTATTATGCCACCCCCTATCATTTCATCCTTCGCCTACTCTGCGTCCCGGTCGGTGCAACGGGTGGGAGGAGTGAGCAGACGAGAAATGAGATGATGCCATATTCCACTGACTCACATCCCATGCAAAAGAGATCGGTCCTTAGCCCTAGGTGGTTAGAGTGCTCAGACCAGTTAGTAGGGGCTATCCTAGGGTTCGTCTTGGTTTCTCACGATGTTCATCCCTTTGTAGCGGTTTGATCAGAATAGGTAAAGGATGTTGGCTTTAAGACTCGACGAATGAACGAAATTTACGGATGAGCATGGAAACAATTTGAAAGTGGGCGCAGAAGGGGTTAAAAGGGTAAAAAAATAAGGGAAATGGATGAACCTCATTGCTCGTTCATCGAAGAGACCAATTGGCGTGGAATGAAGAGGTGGAAATGGAGAGGAGGAGAGAGGCGAACACTTTTATAGCCCACGGCGATCCAATTAAGCAAATTGTTCGAGCGAGTCAAATAAAGTATTTTTCGAATTTACTTTATGATTTGCACGTTGGCTTTCAGTGGAAAGAAGAAACCAACTCTCACAGATCAGTCATGTTTTTGCGGAGAACAGATGGAATTGGAAATGGTGCAAATATACACAGAGTGGGTTCGCAAGCCGATTCAAGGGTATTCGATGCTATCGAGGGCAACCTTCCAATGATGAATTCTCTACTTCGGCACGCCTCGGAAGGTGATCTGCAAAGGATAAGGTGCACTTCATTGGCGGAAAAAAGACATATCTCACCATCATTCCCCTCACATTCACTCCTCCATTCGGCTCCCACGATGCTCTCATCACATTCTGAGTGGTTGTCCGGAACTTGTAGCCGTTGTAGTGCTCGCCGGTCAGACTGGATGTGTATTATTAATAATTGTTTTATTAATAAGCGTGGGAGCTCACTTTGCGATCGATTTTCCGCCTAGAGACCCTTCGAAGAGTTCCAAACGGTCACAACATGAATTCGCTTCGAGAAAGAGAATCTTCAAGTAGGCATAAACAACTTTCCATGAGAAATAAGGTACCTCAACCTCGACAAGCATTCCTGTATTGACTTTGAGCAGATAATCGCATGATTCTGAGGCACTCGACGGGAAGCCAGGCGAGTAGATCTAAAAGGACAACTTAATGAGTTCGGCGGAAACTTATCTCACGATGTCTCCTTCACTGTGCAGTGCGCCATCGCAGGACGGGGTTTGGGCATTGGCTGAATAGATTTACTTAATTATTTTCGAAACGTACAGTTTGTGAATATGACCTACTCGCTCTGACGCATGCAAACGGATGGTTTGTATCACAATCGACGTTCATCCACTGCCCATTGATATTGTCCGTCTGCAGAGCGATGCACTCGCCATTGCCATTCTGGGGGAAGCCTGAATGTTAGGAAATCGATTGTGAGTGACTGCATTTTTCCGAGAAGTTGGGTGAAAATGTTATTCGTCACCATCGCCAATTTCCTAATCAAATGGGTTTTCGCATGGTTGGTAATAGAAAGTGCAGGAGTGTCTTGATGAGAGTCCGATAGACAGGGGAAAAGTAAATAGTAACCATTCGCGAAGTTCCTGTAGTCATCCTTCGATCCGTCTTCCCATGTGATCGCATTCTTTCCGTCCAATCTTCCGCCGAGCATCAGGGGAGTGACCATTCCCTTCGAGACAGCGAGGCGACGGACGAAGTTGTTCGCCTGCAGTCGAACGCATTCATATCCGGATCATCTCGGTAAAATGCAACAAGAAAATTTCTCATACGACTCACCCGATCATTATGAATCGACGGAACACTCGCTCCAAAACTGTGGCAGATCGTGTTGGCTTCAGTGTAATTGGCCGCAGTCTTGTCGACCCGAAATACAATCATTTCAGCTTTTCCTCAGAAGGTTTAAGGAAGAGACCTTACCTGATAGCAGATATCATCGTCATCATCGTGAGTGAAGTTGTCACAGACGGGATCTGGTTCATCATCGTTGGGAGTGGGAGTGATGACACAGTAGAGGTCAACGTGGTGATTGGAGTTGCAAACTGGAAAACACTGCTTTCCATGTGTTGTTCATGTGCTAGAAACATAGTGCAGCTCAAAAAATAAATCAGAAGGAAACCCCATACTCTTATCCCAGTTATTCGTCTTTGGATCCATGTACCACATGCACTTCCACGCCCACGGATCGTCCGTGTTGTCGCACTCCCCCATGATACCTGCAAATGTGCTTATCCCACATTTTTCTCCTTCTACAAGCATGTGGATAACTAAAGCAATTGTTTCTACCCGTATCGACTCCGTCTGGTTTGAAGGTAATCTTCGATCCGTCCATCCACTGCCAATGATAGTTGCGATTACACTCGAGACCTGCAGAGAACATGCTTCCGGGTGATAGCGAAAGGTAACTCTTGCCGAGGAAAATGTATCCGTCATTGCTGTCCTTCTTGTGGTTCTCTATGGCTACGCCCAACCAGTAATCGTTGTCCTCAATTTATTGCGTCTTTTTTGTGAAATAATGTACTTCTGATTCTAAAAAAGAAGCTTCCTACCTCCTGATTTTTGATGACGATGGGCAGAGAATTGTATCGTGCACACGCCTTCTTCGCTTGGTCAGGAGCGGAATGGCCATTGGCGTAATCTGCCTCGACGAGTTCCCTGCAGATGGAATGATGCGTTTAATCAAGGCACAAAACAAGCTAATGTCCTGAGCAAATCGCCGAGTATGTGGACAAGTACAAACCTGTAGCACTCTCCGTTACGGACGAGGTCGAAACCGCTCGGGCAAATGGAATAGCAGAGACCTAGAAATGAAAATTGAAAGACAGTTCACGAAGGAGAAACTAACTGAGAAGTGATGCGAATACAGCCAACTGCAGCATGGTTGGATGGTTATCTTCCAATGTCTAACGAAGCGTAACACTGACGAGAGCAAAAGCTCGGTGCAATGGTGTTATCAGTCACTTTTATACCTGATCAATCACTTCTGTGATCGGTCGATGAGAGTGACTATTGAATCATTCTTGGGTTCTTTGTTTTCAATTTGTCATCGCTGAATTTTTCGGTCAATTATATTTCTTACTAGGCCTCTCATTATATCTCTCAAACATGTTCGTGTTCGTGAAATGTTGACGGTTCTGATTTGTCGAAACGTTTATCTCATAAGCGCCTGACCTTATCAGATGCATGGTATCGTCGTAAAATAGGATGCAAGAACATTACGCAACCGAAGTACACACAAAAAACGTGAGATATCATAGTCGTTTATACATTTTTGGAATTAAATAGATATTGGACAATGTAGATGACTGAAAGCTGATTCAGACGCCTCGGAATGTGATCTATAGAAAAATCATTATTTTTTCGAAATCGTTGATAATCTCACCATCATTCCCTTAACGTTGATTCCTCCATTCGGTTGCCACGATGCCCTCATAATATTCGACGACTTAGTTTTGTACAGTGCGCCCGAAGCCTCTCCGGTCAAACTGCGGCATCTTCATGAATAGATGGAAAAGGTTTCTTACTTGGCAATAACAGTGCCTCCGATACTGCCCTCCGTCAGAATTAGTCGATCACAGCAGGAATTTGCCTCGAGGAAGAGGATCTGTGTTCGGAAGGTGCGATTAGACAAAGGGAACTCGGAACTATTATTATTATTAACTCACCTCGACCTCAACTTGTCGATCCGCGTCCACTTTCAGGAAGAAATCGCACGATTCGGAGGCACTGTTAGGGAAACCGGGAGAGTAGATCTGAAAGCGTTACTTTACATTTAGATATTGGTTGAATCCCAACGATTTCTCCTTCAGTGCGCATGGCGGCTCCGCAGCCGGGCTCTTCGTCTCCGGCTGCAATTATTAATATATTCTGGAACAACTAGTGGTGCGATGTGGCAATGCGTACGCTTTCTCGCGCAAATGTAGGACGCCTTGTTGTCGCACTCCACGTTGACCCACTGTCCATCCTTGTTATTCGTCACCATCGCCACACAATCGCCGGCGCCGTCGACTGGGAATCCTACAAGAATCATTTGCTTTTTTCATCTAGTTTGAAAAATAGCCTACCAGGGATGAACTTTGTAAAGTCCCAAGCAGTTCCATCAATCCAGCCCCAATCTGTGTCATTTTTGTATGCCCCTAGCATGATTCCGTTGACTAGAGCTCGTGAAGCGGCGAATCGACGAATGTAGGAGTTTTCCTGGAAACGAGCTCAATTTCTCGGTTAGATAGTAGTCTGACAAACCTGTTCACTGTGAATGGAAGCGACGTTCGCGCCGAAGCTCTTGCAGATTTGCTGTGCGTCAGCAAATGTTTCCGCGTGAACTCCAGCCTTCAAAGGGTTGGGAGTTCAGCTGTTATAATAAAGTGCATGTTTGTGATCGGTTTGATCATCCAGATTATAGTCCGTATGTGTGATCACCTGATAACAGACGTTATCAACGCTGTCGTCATCGAAATCTCCGCATTCTTCATCGGCCGGAGCGATCGGAGGAAGAGGATTCATGCAGAATATGATGAAATTGGAAGTGCTGCTGGTTGATGCGCCTATGATTATGCACTTTCAATCGAATTTGGCACTTGTGGAGCTTCGAGATTGCCTAATGAATGGTTAGCTGTCTAGAATGGGTGAACTGGTCAATATGCTCACTCTGATACCATCCTCCCGACGATAGCATGTACCAACTGGGAGCTGTGGTGCACGTTCCTGTTAGCGCTAAAAACATCATTCGTATGTGGTGAACTGGTACTGACTAACAGGAATCGAATTGCGGCGGCTTGTAAGCAACCCTCGAACCGTCGACCCATTCCCATGTGGAAGTGGTCGTGTTGCAGCGAAGACCTGCAATATACTCACTGGTGAGATTGTAAGATAATTGTGAGATACTCCTGATTGTAAGATACGCTTCACTCACCGAGAGCCATTGGATACGAGTACTTCTTAACAGTGCTTGCCCAGTAATCCTGTTCCTAGAGTGGGCATTGTGTTAGCGCTGTATCTGTTCAATCCTACCTCCTGACTTCGGATGAGCACAGGCGTTCCGTTCGGATTGCACATATTCACAGCGCTCGTTTTCAGGTCGGCGTAATTGGAAGACAATGAACTGGACTTTAGATTGGTGCAGATACCGTCGTACTGCAGGGAATATCCACTGGGGCAGGAGGAGAATACGAGATCTGTGATAGGGTTTAGACAGAGAAAAGAGATGGTACACTAACGAAGAGAGGCAATGAGCAGCATCCAGAGACGAAGCATCGTTGGTAGAGTCAAGCAATGGAACCATTTCAAATCCCCTCTTTTTAAACCCTTCCTTTGACCGCACCTGACCTTATCGGGGTGCTATGCTGAGCACAGCACTTTGCTATCTGATGGAAACATTTGTGCTTGACCTTAGTGCAGGGCACACGACGATATGCACAAGACATGAAGCTTTATTTTCATTACATACGTAGAAAATGTAATCAATGATTGCAGGGGGAGGTCAAATCTCCGGCGACGCCGGTTCTTCCACTACATCGTCTGCTTCTCTGCAATTAGTACTATTTTTAATTGAATACTGGTCGTACAAATGTTTTGATCGTCAACAGAACTCACTGAGGAGCCTGAGTTTCTTCCTCAGCAATCAAAGCCTCTGCAGCTGCCAGTTCCTCACGCAATTGGGCGAGGTACTACAACAGGGTGCGCCATAATTATTGCAACTTTTTTTCAAAACATCACAGCTTCTACAATAATTGAGTTCATGAGGTGCCGTTTGCATGACTATGAAGATAAATCCTCCCCACAATTATGCTAAAAAAATTATGGCATTTGGATGTTTCTTCGTCGTACAGAAATCCGATCTATGAAACCAATAGCTCGATATTGGTGTTACGAACGAGTGATCATCTACTTATTGATTTTTATCTTTGATGCAACTATTCTCCAAATCATTTCGCGCTGTGTGGGGTATGACCACATCATAAGCAAGCAACACTAGAAAGATCTCAATTGGTTGCACATCCTTACATGAGATACATGAACAGAAATACTGACCATATTTTGTCTACTGTGGAATATTTGGAATCGAATATCTCACTCGACGTTTAAGATAGACCTTTGATTTTCCGCCATCATCAATACTTCCATTAATACTGTAACAGGTGGGAAGAAGAGGGCCAACGAATTTCCCGTTGTTGAAAAAAGTTGTAACGAATTTGGTCGCGAAATCTCAGGTCCGCAGTTTCATCATCCAATGATAAAAAAATGCATATAAATTTTAAATGTCCACCAACCACCTGATGGATGGGGTAATCAGTTAACTGGTAAGTGACTTCTTTTTGCTGACGTGTTTCTAGAATAGTCAATCATGATTTTCGACTAAACGATCAGCAGACAGCAGATCTTATGTGGAGGCGCTTACTTTTAGAATTACACTCCAATCGAGAAACGTTTGATCTACTTCCATCACACGAATTAAGAATAGATCTACCTATGATATCTACCATTTTAGTATTGGAGGGATTTGGCCGAAGCGTAGGTTTGTTCGGTGAGGATATGTACGAAACTGTCAAATACGCTATAAAAGCATCATTTTTTGACCTCCGGAAATAAAGTGATATTTAATGCGCTGGAGAACTTTCGAAACGGGGGTTTCGCTGCTATGCAGCAACATCAATTCTCTCATTATGGTACTAATTTGAGACCTTGAATCTAGATTGCAAAGGAGCTACGCAACTTTTAACATGGATAACATAATCGGACTTCAGGCATCTCACTCTGTATGCTTGTCTCTCACTCAGACTTCAGGCATCTCACTCTGTATGTCCCAAACCACAATTACGTAGCAAGTACCCAAGATTCCTACTATATATGGTAGAAGTTTGATAAGGAATTGGATGCTCCCAGAAAAGTTACGTTCGATCGAAAAAGTTGCAATAATTATGGCGCACCCTGTAGTGTGCGTCGTCATTACTTCTCATCTAATTTCTTCGCTCAGCGCAAAATCACAGAATAGCTACACTAATAATAATAAGAATCTTACAGTGTGCATGTCCTCCTGTTCCTTGATCCTCGCACAGTCCGCCTTGCACTTCTCGTATTTCGACTGTCTCAGCAACTGACGAGGACGAACGAAGGAAGAGTGGGCGAAGGGACCGTCGTGGACCTCTTCCTGGAAAAACTCACAGATCAGTGCGTTCAAGGAGATCCAGGAATAAGTGATTATTTCGGAATTGTCTACCTGATGTGCGGGTTCGACGACGTTCTTCTCCTTCTTGACCTTCTTCGAATCGATAGTGCAAAAGACGACGAGAAGTACAGTGAGGACGAGAAGTCGCATGATTACGAATGAATTGAGTTATCACTGGAGAGACAAGGGCAGGAGGCAACCCTCTCGATTATCAATCCCAAGAGACCGAGCAAAACCAGGAGAGACACGATTGCCACCCGTTATCGCTATCAACATCGACGTGTAAACAAAACGTGTAGTGATCGCGTCAATGACTATTGATTATTAGTATGATGGAGATGAATGTCGAAACGCATGTGATGTTCGAGAAGTCATGTTTTATTTCAAGAATTTACATTTTAACAACGAGTTATCAAATTAACAATAAGATAGCAATGAGAGAGAGGCAATATTGGATTATTCTGTTTCCTCTTTCTTCCCATTCGGAATCTTCTGATCTTTCCGAATAAATCGATCTATTGTCTGCTTAGAATGCTTCGAACCTGAAATAACTACATTAAAAGCGTTCAAACTTTCTCCTCGTACCGTTCTTTCCCATCGAAGAGTTAATTGGTTCCACTTGAAGATCTTCGTTTGGTGATGGGTTTTCCTCGTCGTCAGAGTACTCCTCTTCCTGAAAATGTGGTGGTTGGAGGGTGAGATTCCATTGTCCGATAGCGAATCCCCTGCAATCTGGGAGCGGGGCTTACCTTCACATCGTCTTCCTCAGAATCATAATCACTATCATCCTCTTCACTCTCTTCTTCATCCGTTTCTTCTTCTTCCGATTCCTCATTATCCAACCAATCTCGGAGATCTGCGATGTTCGTTGGCCGTTTCGGCAAACGATTTTTATATCGCTTCGGATCTGAAATAAAACAAAAAAAGTTATAATTGCAATGCAATTGTTCATGTATTTTCGCACTCACTGATATGGGTCTGCTTGTGCCTTTTGACATCGAATTCCCGGTAAAACTTCATTCCGCACTCATCACATTCGTACGATCTCTTGCGAGGATCGTCGTCGGCTGGAAAGTAAACGATATTACCAAATTACAGTCTGCCTTTTCATTTCGAACGACTTGTTTTCGTATCTCTCGATCACAAATTGTGTTGCAATTATTGTTCGTAAATCCTGGCTTACCCATATGAATCTGCAAGTGTTTGTTGTGGAGAAACAGAGAGGACGACACCGTCCCACACTCATCACATGTGTAAGTTTTCCTATCGTTTTGACCTGAAAAACTAACACTGTATGTATGCTCGAAAAGACAGCAAAACTGTTCAACTGTTCAGCCTGGTTTGACTTACTAAGATGGCTTCGCTTATGCGTTCGTAGATCGCCCTTCGATATTAGCATCTTTCCGCATTCATCGCACTCATGAGTTCTCTTACGGGGATCATCATCACCTAAAGTGTGAGACGTATCATTGTTTACACTTGAGCTAATTCCATAATGGCTATAATGGCTCACTGAGATGGGTCAGTTTGTGTCGGCGGAGCGAAGTTCTTGAATGGAGTTTCTTTCCGCATTCATCACATTCGTGCTTCACTTTGCGAGGGTCACCATCGGCTAAAGTATCGATACAGAAAATTGATAAATTAGCAAAGATCATATATGAAAATAAACTCACGTAAATGAGCCATCAAATGTCTATTCCAAGCTGCTTTGCTCGTATATCGTTTTCCACATAGATCGCATTGATACGGACTTCTTGTTGCTTCATCTTCTGAAATTATTTTTTATCATTCATTTTAAATGCTTTTAATTTCCAAACTTTTAAATCTTACCATTGTGCCGCGTCCTAATATGATCCATGAGATTCTTCTTTGTTCGGAATCCGGCTCCACATGTTTGGCACTTGAAACGATTCACAAATTCTTTTCTCTTTGGATCATTCTCATCTGAATTATCAATTATTTTTGCGCACTTTGGAAAATCTGATAACTATATATTTAACTCGCCAGTGTGGGCGCTCAGAATGTGTTGTCGGAGGTTCACTCCATTTCGAAAGCCCTTCCCACAATGTTCGCACTTATGCTTCCGCTTTAACTCCGCTTGCTCAGGATCATTTTCATCTGAACATTTGTTTGATCAAGACTTTTGTTTGCTCATCTCGAATCTTTGTTTCATTGTCCCACTTACCCAAATGCGTCTCTTTATGGCGAGAGATGTCACTACGGAAAATAATCTTCCCGCATATGTCGCATTCTAATGCCTTCTTGAGTGGATCGTCATCAGCTGGAAAAAATAAATAACGTAAGATCCAATAGTCGGCACTAAGAAATAATAATAAAATAACGTATTAAGCTTACAAATGAATATACTTACGTAGATGACTGATCTTGTGATTGCTAAGACTATTCGCCGAAGCGTAACGAGCACCACATTCATCACACTCGAACGGCCGCTTCACTTCAATGTTGTCTGAAAAGAAATGATGTTCATTGTGATCTCAATTCATTTTGTTGTCAGTTAAAAGTGCATAAAAATAGAATGTTCACCAGTATGTGCCGTATTTTCGTGTCGTTTGAGTGATTGGGGACAACGATAGCTCACTCCGCATTTATTGCATTTGAAGGGTAGTTTCTTTGCTCGCTGATCCGGGTCTTTTTCATCTAAATTTTATTCCTCCGAAGTGTTCAACAGTAATTACTTACCCAGATGTGTCGTTTTGTGGAATT
>LS592026.1:124868-200467 GCA_900490775.1 Pristionchus maxplancki | reverse complement strand
ATAAAAATAGAATGTTCACCAGTATGTGCCGTATTTTCGTGTCGTTTGAGTGATTGGGGACAACGATAGCTCACTCCGCATTTATTGCATTTGAAGGGTAGTTTCTTTGCTCGCTGATCCGGGTCTTTTTCATCTAAATTTTATTCCTCCGAAGTGTTCAACAGTAATTACTTACCCAGATGTGTCGTTTTGTGGAATTTGAAGCCGTGAAGATTACGGAACGATTTTCCACATATCTCGCACTCGTATGTTCTCTTGTTCGGGTCATCGTCAGCTTCAAACGTTTAAAATATTCTTACTAGTTCAGGACGTGTACTTACGCAGATGAATCGCAATATGTTTCTTTAGATTTCCTCGATCAGAGAAACGCTTGCCACACTGATCGCACTCGTGCGGCAATCTAGCCTTTTCATCACCTTAGAAAAAGATTGTTCCGATGCCCGAGTTAAGCATGAGTAATTCACCAAGATGGCTTTTCTTATGGCCTGTCATCCCCGTTTTAGTTTTGAAAGTCAAATCGCAGATATCGCACTTGAAATTCTTCTTATTTGGGTCGTAGTCAGCTATAATATTATTGCTTAGAACTTTTTAAGGTTTTTAAACGAACGCAAATGGGTGAGCTTGTGTCGATTGAGGGGCGTATTCTGAGTAAATCGCTTGCCGCATATATCGCACTTATAAGGGCTTTTTGACTCCACATCTTCTGAAAAACGAAAAATTTCAAAAATATCTATTTATTTTCACTATTTTGTGAGCGTTTAGATGCCTTGGCTGGTTAACATCGTTTCCAAATACATTGTTGTTGCTGCTTACCCGTATGCGACCTCATGTGAGCATCGATATACCCTTTCTTCTTGAATTTCTTCCCGCATATTTTGCACTCATCCAAAACTCGATCTGGAAATATCTCTAAAAATTTGAAATGTACTTACATTTACTGACCCGTATGTACGTTCCTTATGTGGTCATACATGTTTTTCTTCGACTTGGTTTGTCTCCCGCAGATTTTGCATTCAACCTGACCATCACTCAACACTTTAATCGAACTGGCACGTTTTCCGTAAGTTTTAGATGATTTTCCTTCGCCTTTATTAGATTCCTGTTCGCGCTCATCCAATTCTTCTCCCTCAGAGTCGCTATCATCAAGCGAAGCTCCATCAGTATTAGACTCACTATCTTCACCTTCCTTCTTCACTTCATCATTCTTCCCAATCACGCTATCCTGGAAATACGAGGTCGATTTATTTTTTACAAAGGAAAGTCACGATTTGTTTAAAAAATGGTAATTTATTTATTTATGACTTTTATAATGTATAATTCACCTCAATTTTGACAGTTTTTATTTCGTTTTTTTCTTTTCTGTTCTCTTCTTTAACTTTCACTGTAGATTTGCCCACAGAGGCACACGCTTCTTCTCGCTTTCTCAAGAATTCCATCGTAATCCCAAGAGTCTCAGAAATTGTGTAGAAGTGATTTCGTACAGAGTAGCCCCTGAAAGCGCTTTCTTTTTGATTATTTGACTATTTTGAGTTATAATGGGGGCATTTATTGTCGACAAAAGCTGATGGATCACGCTCTTCACTCGGCGCACTGATTCGCCGGTCAACCGGTTGAGAGACTTCGTAGAATGACGAGAGCGATCTATCAGCTTTTTTCGGCAATGAAGCGAGCATAAGGTCGAAAGAGTGGGCTCATGTGCTTTCAAAAGTTCGCGTTGAAATTGTTCGTGAATGATTTACCTTTTACTGTCCGACTTTTGAACGAGTATTCGTTCCTTCTCCAACGAAGCCATCGCAAATTGGATTTTCTGAATTTCGCATTTTGAAAATATATGAATATAAATATTACCTCATGATTCGCATCGTTCTTCACAAATGCTGCAAGAAGTCCAACAGCCTGCTGGGCCACACTCCCAATTGGATCGTTGGATGAGAGGTCGAAAGCCTAAAAATAGACAAGGTTTGATCAAATCGATAGTGGCATCTTACCTTCTGGCGGGTCTCTTTGATGTAACTCATTTCTTCATTTAGGTCCATCGTAGATAGAATTAGCTATAAAACATTTGGATAATTGAAGGTCAGGAATGACGCAAAGTCGATATCCAGAGAACAAAGATATATGGGAAATCGCGCGCGGATCCACTTGACCAGATGCGAGGGTGACATACGGGTGACAGCAAACGACGCGGGAAGATCTCAATCCTTTGGCGGAGGAGAACTGTCGATGAACTGGGGCTTGGCCAGAGGGTATATGCTCTCTGTAGCCCATATCAGATGTCTCATTATTGTAGCCCTCATTGTATGCCTAGGCGTCAGTTTGGTGGTGAACGAGAGCGGAGACTCGAAGATCAAATTCAGTGGATTTATTGATACAATAAATTGTTACGCACTGGACAATGAGCTCAAAATATTGGCAAAATAAATTAAAATTCACACAAATGTACAAATATGTACACACAAATCATACTATATTGATTGTGAGGATGGAATCAAGAGAAGCGAAGCAATTGATGTTTTGAAGATTCGAGTGTCGATGTAGATCCAAGCACGAAGAGGCATCTTACTTCTCATCGATCCCCTGCAAAGTAGAAAGTTATACACCCTGATTCTCCAAACATTCTTAAAATTAAATTATGATCCAACTAACCGAGTCGGTGTCGCTCATTCCCACAGCGCCCTTCACGACATCCGCTGCAGTTCCCGCCTTCAATAACATTGAGATATCACCCAAGCTAGATGAAAATCAGGTCCAACTCACCGCATATGATACAGCCTCGCCAGCCCTCACGAAAGCGCCTTTGATTCCGCCGAGAACGGTGCTGTCCTGAAGCAGGAAAGTAGGTCTGCATTACTCACATGGGATGTCAAACTTACCTCTTTGGCATCCGTCTGTGGTGTGTTCTCTGCTTCCTTTGCATCGAAGGCAGAGTAGACCTGGAAGAATCTATCGTCTACACTCGCATATCAGAGTGAACTCACTGCATTGGAAACTGCCTCTCCAGCTCTGTTGAGTGCACACTTCGCTTCTTCGGGGACTGATTGGACCTGATTTATTCACATTTATTTGAATAAGACGTCCGCGCCCCCTGCTCAGATTATTTGAGGAGTGATAACTCACCGGTTCCGGTTCAGCAGCTCCCACAATTCCCTTCGCTGTGTCCTTCACGGCTCCAGCCTGCAAATTCGTTTGATTAGAAAAAGTATCAGTTAAAGGCAGGGCTTGATCTAGCATCTTCTCTCACTCACAGCAGTGGTAACGGCTTCTCCAGCCCGCTCGAAGGCGCTGTTGAATCCCTCGTAATCTTTGTTGTCCTGAAGATCGGAGATAATAACGTGTGTGATAAAGAGATGATAGATCAACTAACCGCTTCAACGACAACATCAGCAGCCTTGTCTACGACTCCCATCGTACTGTCGTAAGCCGAGTGCGCCTGGAGAGTCATTAATAGCCTCTTTCTTTCTTCATTCGTCCAACTCACAGCGTTCGAAATGGCATCTCCAGCGCGCTCTAGTGATCTTTTTGTCTCTTCGAGAGGAGGCGCGGACTGGAACGTAAGGCATTAACTTAAACTATCGCTGAGTCTTATGATATATAATCAATCAACTCACTGGCTCCGGATCAGCAATTCCAATGATGCCCTTCGCGGTGTCAGTTACTGCTCCAGCCTGCAAGTATTATTAACAGCCATTTCTCGTATTATAATAATTCAAATCTGAAAAAGAACGCTCATTTCAAGTTCAGCAAACTCACAGCAGATGAAACGGCGTCTCCCGCTCTCTCGAAAGCGCCCTTGAACCCCTCGTAGACGGCGTTGTCCTGAACAATTATAAGGATGAGCCAGTCAAGCGAATCTTATTTAGCTAGTCCATTGATTTCAAAATGTACATAGACCAAACCTACCGCTTCGACAGTTGCCTCTGCCGCTTTGTCCACAGTGTGCATGGTTCCCTCGTAGGCAGAGTGCACCTGGAATGGGTGATTTGATATGTGGACTAGATAATTGCAAAACAAAATGGCTAAATAATTTAGTAAATATCCACTCACAGCATTAGTGATGGCATCTCCAGCGACCTCGAAGGCGCTCTTCGCTTCTTCATGAGTAGACTTGTTCTGTAAAATTAGGGCATAATTTGGAGGAGCATCTCACACCAACACTTATGCTAGAAGAAGCGTGAAATGATTATTGAATCTCACCTCAGAAGACATGTTCGCAGCTTTGATTTCTTTAATTTCTGGAATTGGTTCTAGTTGACAATAAATTACTGCTTAATAGTAAATACAACAAACAAAAAAGTAGGATACGTCGAGACGTTCATAAATATAGCGGTGAAATCAAGTATGCAAGTGAACGGGTAAGAACAAACTTCTAGACAGATTGGGAAGTGGAATAGCTGTGGGGATACTATGGCCGAACCACTCTATTTACGCGGCCGAGGGGAAAGTTCTGGACCGAGTCACGAGTGGGGAATGACCACGCGGATAGGGGAGGAAAAACAACGGCAGTAAACAAGCAGAGAGAGGGGGAGGGTGAAAATAGCAACAACGAGGGATTCCCCCGCGCTCTTTGAAGAGCACGAGGGGCGAAATTGAGAACAACACGTGAAGAGACGAGAGAAGGGGGATTCCCCATGATCTCTCTCTCCCTTTGTCTCTCTCTCTCGCTAGTCAGACAAAATGAGAGAGTATGAAGGACGAGTGAGATGAGTGATTGAGGAGAGGAGCAGTGAGTAACGAATGATGTGATGTTGTTGATAGGAATGGAATGAACTTTGCTCCCTCGATGATAGTTCATTGAGAACTTTTGAAAGAAAGAGTGAATATACGCACGCGAATAGACGTCGGAGTCTCTGTTAATTCAACTATCTCCGATAAAAATTCAGTCAATTCCTTCTCAAATTCAGCCAAAATGAAGACTCTTCCTTTTGATTCGTTTCTATTGGAGCTTGAGACAATTGCTATGGGTACATCAGAATCCAGTGAGCCGTCTCTTCTGCCTTACCCTCTAAGAGAGGACTTCCTTCTCCTTCATCTAGTCTCAGATAGTTTCCCCTCGGCAGAATGGTGGAGAATCGATTCATGTATTATCTATTCCTACTAACGTCTCTCGGAAAGGTGACCTTCTCGTTCTAATCAGTGGCGAAATAATTGGGCAGGCGGTATCTGCAACCTGCTACACACGTCTTCTGTCCTCCCAGCCCTATCCAATTATCGCATCGATTATCGTGGAGACCCAAAGGGGCTGTGAAGTTCTCTGCACTGCCAATAATCAGGTCTCAGAGCATTTTACCATTCATCAAATTAGAATTTCAGTGTCATGCACTCGCCTTCGCTCCAATCGGATTCCAATCGCAATGTGCCATACTCGGAGATCCATCTACTACAACCACATGCATAGTGCCAAGGGAGATCTTCAAGAAGACAGATACTGGCTGTCCGAGTAACGGCCTCACTTAATCGCTTCCATTTTGAGACTGTTGTTCAGCCCGCACCAATCTCACGGCAGAATTTGGCGATGATCCTTGCGTAGGAACGATTGTTCCCATTACTGAATTGAAGAAACCGATTTGCGAGCAGGGAGAGGGCGTGCACAACATCATTAGGTAAGTCAGTGCTGAAGATGATGGGCCTCGTTTGATTCCAGAGCTGTGGCGGCGAATGGAAGCCGGATCACACTGGATAATGATGGGGGAAGCATCTGGCGTGGGATGGAGAGATGTGGGAGTATCGATACGATCTGCAGTGAGGCAATGCCGTTTGGAATATGTTTATCCAAACCATGATCAGATGCGGCTTCAAGCCCGTTAAAATTGTGGCTGGTGTGTGCACAATTGCAGGTAATTCCTCTAGTTTTTTTTCCTCTAGCTGTGGACTATTGGAAGTTCTATCAGATTCATCGGAGTGCAAGTGCTCTCCAGTTGAGCAGTTGCCGATGAACAATGGAGTGCCCGCTCTAATGGATACAGTCGGAGCCTGTGCAGATCCCAACCACAGTGTCTAGTAAGTTTTGACTCCACATATCATATCAAACGCTGCATTCAGCTTCATTTCGACAAAGTGCTCGGATGCGAACCATGTTGAAGTGAGGAATGCACAATATGCGAGAGTGGTAAGTATTTTGAGTGAACAAGTCTGGAATAGTGAGAGTGAAATCGAAAGCATCCTTCCATAACTCCAAATTAAGGTACGTGTGACGTGTCAGGCTGGAATGTGGGTGCTATGGGATGGAATAACGGCAAATGGATTGCATGTGCACCGTAGAATGTGAAGAGAAACTCGTGATCTGAGAGTATTGATTATTAATCAACTATATATTGTATAATATTACAAATCCCTATTGATAAAGAGTCAATTGCGTCTTTCATTATTGTAATTAAATCTATTCATAAGCGAAATACGAGAATATCTCATTTTAGTGACGTTGACGTTCCAGAGAAGTTTTTCTGCCAGATATGCATCCGCTTTCGACATCGTATCTTGCCTTGGAAGACTGTACAGTCTAAAAATCTAAATCAAGTTTAACGAAATAATTTACCGCGATATGTTCATATCAGATGGCTAGTTGCTACGGCCGGGAGAAACCAGAAGAGTTACCTGTTCGCCTTTTGCTAAAATTCATCAATTATTACCGCTGATTCGCTGATATTTGAGTTGCAGAAGCTGTGCAAAGAAAAAGAGGGAAACACATTGAGGGTCGGTAAGTGGGATGTCGAAGCGTAGGAAGCGATCGTTGAGTTTGACGACTTCTGTAACTGTTTCCCATTTCGTTCATCCAGTCACAAAGGAACTCGACACAGTTATCCGTTCACTAACGATCTCCTGTCTCCTTTTTAAAGCGATGCAGACGTCGAGATTCCAGCGACAATTCGTCTCCCTCAGAGATGCGAATCGTCATTCAAGTCTTCCTCGTCGTCGCCGTTATAGGTAATGCATTTCTGTTGAGTTACAACTTATTCGAAGCTGTTATTATGACCTAAGAGTTAGTATACGCATTTAATAAAGTTATTAATCTTGTAATTTAAAACACTTAGGTGCAACTGCTGGAGGAAAGGATCCAGGCAATGATGCTCCACCTGAGAAGGCTGCCGGTGAACTGGTTCTGAACAAGCATGTGGCGAAGCGCCTCGGTATTTTTTTCTGCTTCAGTGTAAAAATCAGTGAAAGAATCTACTCATTGCAGTAGAAGGGGAGGTGGTGAAACTCATAGTTCAATTTGGAGCAAAGGCAATCTCTTTTTTCACAAGCAAACAAGAAAAAGCTAAAACGGACATGGAGAACAGAAAACTCACGCTAAGCTTGGAAGAGGTGTGAACGAGGTGGAACAATAAATACTACAATTTTAATCCCAGATTCGCGAATATATCGCTAATTTGCCGAATGTTATGGAAAAAATAGCAGTTGAAATGAATTTCCAAAACGTTCGTTTCTTTTTAATTTTTATTTTTTAATGCATTTGGTTAAGAAAGTGGCAGGCCATGTGAAAAATCTCGTTCAATTGCTCGGAAAAATTGCTGACCCTAATTTGAAGCGATATCAAGAAACGCAAATTGGAAATTTCATGGAAAAGCTAGAAGAGCTGAACTTGGTTTTTCTAATGATGGTAAACTCAATTGCACAATCTATAAAATATGTAAAATATAATTGCACAATCTATAAAATATATCTTTCCAAGGATATGGAAGATTTGCTAATGACTCCCGCAACTAATCTTCTCATTCTAAACATGAATCAAGATGACTTTCATAGAAAATCAACTCTTGAAGATATCCAACAAAAGATTGACTCCATGATGAAAGTAATTGTGAGTTTATGATCGAATCCGATGTAATGTGGGTTCCTACATTTAGATCTTTTCTCATGCAGTGCGTGTTAGTATCCTCGGAAACTCAACAACAGTAAATAATGATTGTGCATATTTGAATTGAGAAAGTCGGTTCAGATCATAAAATTTATCGAAGAGGGCTGGAATAAGGATAATCTCTCCGACAATTTGATTACGACTGCCGAAAATTTCGTAGGGGAGCAATCTTGTGTGTATTTATTGATTTTGACCTTCTAGACCTTGGCTGATAGTGTGCATCTCAAAGAAAATACGAAAGAACCTGAGGTGATAAGAAATATTTATGTTTTTAATTTTGGATGAATTTTCAAGAAAAAGCAGAATTTTCCTACACTTATGGAGTATTACGTGAGCATCCACAATATTATGAAAGAACAAATAGCCAAACAGTTTCATGAGGTATGCGTTAAGCCCTTTGGAGAGCAGAAACGTCACTTTTCCAGCGCTCCTTTGAAAAGATGAGTAGACTCGTGAATTCCACAATGAGAATAGTGGAACGGGAAAACATCGGTAAGAAAGAAATGGTAAACAAAAAGGTCGCCCAACTGAAGAGCAATCTTGATTCGATGTACACTAAGTGAGTTTTTCAAGCATAGTTTTCCATCGTGTCTTCTTTTATTTATTCTTTGTAACTCAGCAAATAAACCATTCAGTGATCGCTACTTTGTAATTGCTTACGATGGCGCAACCATTGAACAGGATGTGCTGAACTCGAGCAAAGTTTGTTTTTGTGAAATGTTTCCATTATAATCCAGAGATTCACTCAATTGATTTTGCTCATTCAGGAAGATTTCTATAACGATGGGAAGTCGATCGTTGTCTTCCGAGCAGAACCAGTTACGAAAGCAACCGAGAAGATATGGAAACCAAACGGGAATGCTCTGCGAGTTAGGGATGGATGGTGATTGCTCAAATTCTTCATGTTCACTCCAATTCCTTTTTAGCGCAACGGGCAAGCCCTCGAAGGAAGCACACGATGGATCGCTCGCCGTCATTTACGTCTGGGACGGAATCCATGAGATTGCGACGGATATGAACTACACCAAGATCTATGATGATCCAAGAGCATGTAAAGGGATTCCGCCGTGGCGTCACACAAAGTTTGGCGCCGGGCCTCTCACTTCATACATCATCTTTGGATGAACTACGCACATTTCACTTAACCATCACTTGCTGATAAATCGATTTTAATGCAACTTCAACTTGATGCGCACTTGGATTTACAAATTCCTCTCTGTCACAGTATTCTTCATAGCATGTTTTATTGGTACTTGAAAAATAACTCAATCCTGCTTTTGAGTTATTATCATGCTGTGATTTCTCCCGACAATGGTCAATTTCCAGCTCATTATGTCCGGCGAAATATCCGTCAATTCGTTTCTGGCTCTGTGCAGCATAATCTCCTCCACTCCAAACCACTTCACTCGTTCTCTTCGGATGTATTCCTTCTCCATTTTCATCTCGATCTCATTCGACATTGAAGCGGCCCGTCTAGGATGATGAGAGACGAATTCACGCAGCTGCAAGTCATTCCAATACTAATTGATTATGTCAGTATCTCTAATAATGCGAATTTGTGTGTGTTAACATGTACAACAAATTAACCTTATTCGAGTAGTCTTCTGCGTTATAGTTGATCGTCCTCGAGTTCAGGACTAAATCTGCCAGCATATTCCAACGCCTGTTTAATGTTCACTTCTGCTGAGTAATGCAATCGAAACTCACGGATCAGTGAAATTATTAACGTTGCGGTAGAAGAATTGATGCAGTTCTTTCCATTGCGACCCGTCTGCTTCAGTTATCACTTTAAGATACTTCATCAAACTCGGACGAATCTGCGTTGAATCTCCGAAGAAATTCTTTCCGAGAAACCTTAAATTATCGTCAAGCGTGGAACTCTAAGAAGAATTTCACTCCAAATAAGTAGTAGAGTTGCGCCACTCCAAAAGACAGGATATTTTTCTGGCCATATTCCAATCATCTGCCAGGTAAATACGTGGCAATGAATCGAAATCCAATTTGTAATGCCAGTATTGTGAAGTGTCGTTGTTGAACAATCCGTCCCAAGATATTCGATAGTCCCGATTGACCATGAGATACGCACAATGGTTGGACAAATACCTAGAATGGTAGGTCAATCTTGGTTGATCTAGTGTGACACTAGCTTATGCGTATCGACGGACACTTCCTCTTGTGAATCGAAAGCAAAGGCCCACATAGCTTGTTCAAACAGAAAATACTGAAATGTTTCTAACGTACATAGTATCTATTTATTTGATTTGTAGACGCTTACAATATTGTCCGATCGGAAAACTTTCTGGATAACGTAATGTCTTGCATGCTCAACAAATTCGTCATATTTCAAAGCGCCTTGTTCCAAACCAGCCAGTAATGATTTTTTATGAATATGTTGCTGCAAAGTAACATTATGTTCTTCGAATGTTGTTTCTCTTACCAGTTGTTCCCGGGCGTCTTCAGTTACATTATTGTAGTGCAGAACGTCCTTGTAGAACACGAAATAAAGGCGATCATACTGATTATCGAGGATGAATGTCGAGTTTTCCTTCACTGATAGAGTGAGCGATGCTTCTGAATAGCAATTGTTGAAGCGAATTGTTGTTTTGAATACCATTCTTTCGAAGTATTTTGACAGACTCTTCACCATCCACAGTGACAAAAATGGGAATTGTGTACCTGGTTCTGAGAAGCATTTGCATAAATGATAATGCGAACCATTTCCTTACTTCGTATCTCGAAGTTTCTCATTAAAACCTGTAGAGAGATATCGAGACTGTCGAATCTCCACTTTGCCATTATTTCTTGAAACTGTGAGAAAGGCTCTTCCGGGCTGAAAACAATAGTACCGTTTAGTGAAAGATAGACATTTAAACTTTATTAATAAAGTCGTTCATAATGTTTCGTATATCTTCTGATTTGCATGCATGTGAAACTGTTTCCACAAGTCTGTCAATATCAGCAAACTTTCCTCGACTCTCTGACAGGTATTTCTGAAAAAAAGTACAAAATTCATATATCGACAAATTGTACATTCAACCTCGAACGCTTTTCTAGCAGCTGGGCACAAACGATGAATCACTTTCAACAGTTGAGAGGCCTGGAAATGATGTATCCCACTGCTCTATAGTATTCATTCACTTTCAGGGTACGCTCTTGCTTCTTTGCGATCAGAAATTGTTTGGTCGTAGTAGCAAATGTATTTGACGAATCCCTTAGTGGCCTTTCGTGAGCAGATGAATAAAAAAAATCTCGTGGGAAATATTGACCCATGTGAGTGATCTATGAACTAATGATTAAATATTTGTCTCACAAATATATTTAACTGGTTTGTTGCTTGATTCTTCTGCAAAGAAAATTGCGAACATATCGTTCACCCATAACTGATCGACAGAACGAACTGATATGTGATTGCCAACAATCTGAGGGCTCTTTAACTGTCTTGCATCAATAAGAGCCCACCAAATTAGTTAAAATGGAAGTAGGAGGTATCGCGACTTTTGCTAATCTGTGGAGCATTAGATCCGGAAGATAGTTATACCGGCCAAAAGTGACTAATCCCGGATTGACAGTAACGAGTTGCGTTCCGTCCAGGATTATTACATCTGGAAATGTTGTGCTACTGGAAATTTCAGCCACCAAACCTAAGTTCCCATTGAAGTGATCGTACAAATCAGGTGTAGAATTCCTCAAGTATTGCAAATTGATATTTATGATGTCTCTTTGGATCTCTTCGAGACGTGCTTCCGGGTTGTTTAGAGAAGAGATTACTCTAACCTAAACAGTCCATTTTCCAATCCACTCCAACGAATGTTTGGTGGTTACTCTATTGAAGCCGTGTAATTTTCCTAGATTATCAACTGGAAAATGGTTAACGGAAAGAGTCAATTGATAAGTTGAAAGCGGGCGGGTCTTCTCGAAAATAGACGTCATTATTTTACTAAAACAAAAAATTATAAACTTATTTGGATTCTGCGTAAACCTGTCTTTGTCGGATTCCATTCGTATCAATTCAGTGTTTGAATAAACATTTAATGTTTTTGGATGGTTCACTCGAAGATCGAACGTTGCCTGATTTGAATTCCGGAATATTTAGAATCATGAATTCTCATACCCTTCTCTCCGGTTCGTCAAAGCAAGGGAACCAACATCGAGCTCCCGTGGGATAGTTATTAGTTACCAAAACAAAAGATCCATTCTGATCGCTCTGTGTTATATTGAATTTTGGATCCCTGTGAGTTAGTGTGGAGGGAAAAACAATCACATGAATGAATACCAGTTCTCATAAAGTCCATACTCGTTCATTATGGCGAGTCCACTATAAGTGATCTGGAGGAGAACATCGTGATTAATCGTGTGTTTTTTCAGAACCTGGAGCATAAACTCTTCTCCTTCTTTGATTGTTCGATTCGGATGAATCATCATCGTCTCTCGATGTTTATTGAGGGAAAATTTAGTGACTGATGGGGGTGGTTCCATTGCGATCCATTCCAGAAGAGCCACCTCGACAAAGCAAAAATATTTTAAAACGTTTTAGTGGACAACCTTTTCAATATTTAGTCCATTCGAATGCAACTCAATTCGATCGGTGGATTTTGTGAAATTAAGTGCGATAGTTACAGTGCCTGAAGAGCCGGTTCGAATTGTGATTTTGTGTTAGATTACCATTGAAGTTCGATCGTTCGGCGCCCTCGTAATCTCTTACGTTTACTGACAATTCAATGGCATAATTGAGGGGAGTTACTGTATCAGGCAAACGAAGATCATCTCTGAGGAGATTGTTAGGCCAATAAAATGACATGCTCACTTGAGAAACTCTTGTACTTTTCCCCAATTCACTCCTCTCATGTACACTGGGAGAGAATCATCAGGATTTGTAGAAGAGATCGATTGGAGGGATAAGAAAAGGAGTAGAACTGTCAACATTGGCAAATCGGTCAGGAGAGAGGAATGAGTGTTTCTCTTCAGCTTTATAGCAGCTGTCGAATCCTAACAGAATTCATTCTAAACAGTCAAGAGTAAACGCTGAATCACATAGGATGAAGAGAGTGAACGTTATGAAAAATACGATTCCACAGAATAGATATGTGATTGTTCTCATGAAAAATATTATTCAATATATACATGTAATTATAAAATCCGACTAAACTTTTAGAGGCTGTAACCAGTTTGAAATTTATCAGAGTAAATATTATGAAGAGAACCAACAACATGAACGCGAAACAGTGGGTGGAGTCAATACGATTTAATCGTTTCGATAACAACAAAGGAACTCATCTGCAATGATCAAACAATCGTATAGTCGAAACTTCTACATTTATAAGATTTTCAGATAAGAAAAACAGAAATCCCATAGAAAAGGACGTTTCAGAATAATCCAATTTGGGTACATTCAATATGCTCTTTCTTGCAATAAAGCTATAATTTCTGTCGACAAATTACAGAGAAAAATTCCGAAACGTCCGTTTCTGAAACATCTTACCACCACACTGGATTAACATCAACTCTGACTACATCATTCTCCACCACAATGGATAAACTTTAACTCTGACTACTCCCTTCTCTTTCTTCGCCTTTTCGAGAGATTCTTGAGTTTCATGGCACATAAGGTGAAAAGCTCTCCCAGGAAAGCCGTAGCGAGAGAGGAAAATTTCAATGTTTCCATCGAAGATGACCCAATCGACTCCTTCCGTCTTATTATTCAGCTTAGTCTTGTATATCTCAAAGGGAGAATATCAGGCAATCACTTGTTTGCACTAACCTCAATGTCTCTGTTTGATGCGAATGATTCACTGAGTTCTCTGAATGTGATTCCAATCAGATTGAAGAAATCAATATGCTTTCTTTCCTTGAGGAGATTAGGAGAGATCTTGCGACATTTCGAAGAACCTTCACGAATGATCTGTAAATTCGAATTTATCTTTGCCTAGAAACGCCTAGAATAATGCTTCGCGGGTTCCTTATTTACTTTGGCGCTATTTATAGCCGAAGTAGCTTGGTTCAACTCGAAATGTATGTGAATTCAGCCAATTACTCACTTTGTACAATTCGTGGATGACTTCTGCAGCAATAAAATCGAAATCGATACGCAAGACTGAACATGATCTTGCCAAATCGAGGACGAATGATTCCGTCATCATTTCCTTTTCCAATTCTTTATTCTGGAACAAAAACTGTACTTACATGATACATAAATAATTAATAATTTTACTCCCTACGAATCACCTTGAAACCAAGAATGAGTCGTTTGGGGCGGAAATATTTAGCCATATTGTAGACTTGGCGATGGATATTTCCCGAACCAGCAAGCTGAAAGAAAATGTATACTTTATTTTTTTTAAAACTAACTTCGATACTGAGGCGTTCAATAGAAGCATTTCGCGCAATTCTTTTAACGAAATCCGATGAATACGATCTTCCCTCGCGGAAAAAGATGAACTGGCCTCTGAAAAAGCTGTCTTGTTTTTTTTAAAACTTGGATACGGGGGTGTATCATTTTAGAACTCACGTTTTAGAACTGGTCATTTTAGAACTCACGATGAGTTCTAAATCGTGGGTTCTAGATGATATCTGCATCTAGTTTTTTCTCAGAATTTCTCTATTGGTCGCCTCAGTAAAATCATGAAAGAAATAGAGGTTGTACTGATCAAGAACCCACGATTTAGAACTATAATTGAGTTCTAAAATGACCAGTTCTAAAACGTGAGTTCTAAAATGATACACCCCCCTTGGATACTTTCTCACCGCCAGTAAGACGAAAACCCTTCTTCTTGCGAAATGGGTAACTAGAATGCAATTCGTTATTTCCAAAAATGAAATTAAAACAACCTCGTGAATGAAGAGTTTGTCCACACAATACTTGGACTCTCCTTCAATCTTGTTCAACTTCTTGTTCACTCTTGCAATCAATCGCTCTTTTATAGGAAGAAATGAGAAGATATGAATGAGAATTTCATTCGGGAGAGAGAGGAGAGGAAACTGTAATGATTAACTTTTCTGTGCCAATAATCAAAATTGTGACAAGGTTAGGAGTGGGATATTGATAAAGAATAATCATGCAATGAGAAACAATCAATGAAGAAACTGACATAGTCTGCATACTCTTCATTCATTTTCCGCTTCCGCTTATTCGCCTCACATAGGGCGGATTGGCTGAGGGGCATCTGTAATGAGAACACAAGTATACACGTTAGTAGTATTAGTATGAGTAGTACCCACTCAAGAAAATAATTCAGAAGAGGATATATTTCTAGATACAGTTAGCAGGCCGCGAACCTTCGTTTAAAAAAATAATGATCCAGTAGTCTCATCAATAACTTTATCAGACTATCATGAAGAGAACCAACAACATGAAAGAGAAATAATCGTAAACAGTGGGAAACAATATAGAATTCAATCTATCGATAAGAACGAAAGGAACTGGTTAATGATTCAAACAATGAAGTTTGGCCAATCAGATTCGGGATAAACATCCAATTTGTCCATTCCACGCACGTTCTTCGCTTCTTCGAGAGATTCTTGAGTGTCGTGCCATTTGAGTTCAAAATCCCCCTCCGCATAGACTCCGAAAATAGAGCTGGTAAGAACGATCTCGTGGTTTCCATCGAAAAGATGCCAATTCACATATTCATCACCGCTGTTATCTTCTTTAACTTCAGTCGTGTATGCCTTAACTATGATTTTGGTGATCATAACATCTATGTGAAACTAACCTGAATGTCCCTATCTGTAAAGAACATATTATCATCGTAATAGATGCCAATCAGCTCGAGGAAGGTCTCACACTTCGTCTGTTGGATATTAGGACAAGACCAGTGAAAATACGAAGAATCTCTCTCCATGAACTGGAAATGATCATGATAATCCTAAGAAATGCACAACATTAGTCTAATCAATAAAATAAACAAAGAGCAAACAAGCTCACTTTGTACAATTCGTGGATGATTTCTGGAGAAACATTATCACACATAATGTGCAAGCGTGAGGATGATCTTGCCAAATCGAGGATGAATGATTCCGTCATCATCTCCTTTTCCAGTTCTTTATTCTGGAAAAAATGTTTATATTATACTATTTGCCAATTCAAGTGCTACATTGAATTCATGATATAAGATAATAATTTTTGTTCACTTAATTTGAAAAAGAGAATTAGTCGTTCGGGGGCCAAATCCTTAACCATATTGTAGACTTCGCGATGGAAATTATCCGAACCAGAAAGCTGAATCAGGGTATAACGCATTGTGAAAAATAATTTACTCACTTCAATTCTGAGAAATCGGATAGACGCATTCAGAATGATTCTTTTGATGCACTCCGAAGAATACGATTTTTCTTCACGAAAAATAATGAAATCTTCGCTAAAGAAATGATTTAATTCTAATCGCAGCTGCTAACTCACTTATCCTCTATGTCAAACTCAAAGAATGCTCCGTTAGGAAACTGCAATTCAAAACATTATTGGTGGTTATTTACACAATCGCCGCGTAATCGGTAAACATACCTCATGAATATAAAGACGATCCACATAATACTTGGATTCCTTTTCGATCTTGTTCAGTTTCTTGTTCACTCTTGCCCTCAGACGATCTTTCATACGAAGAAACGAGAAGATATGAGTGAGAATTTCATTCGGGAGAGAGAGGAGAGGGAACTGGAAAGAATATAATATGCGATCAATGCTTTACAATAGTGGCGGAGACGAAACTTAAAAAGAAAATCTCACATAATTCACAGAATTTTCGCCGATTTTGCGCTTCCTATTATTCGCATCTGGTAGAGCTAATTGACTGAAGGACATCTGTAGAAAATATATTAGTGGAAACATTAGTACTTTTAGTATGAGTAGTATTTACTCACGCGTAGAAAGTAATTTGGAAGAGGGTATATTTTCAGATACAATTAGGAGGCCTCAAACCATTGCTCAAAAAAATATACTAAACCAGCAATCACATCAACGATTTTATCAGACTATCATGAAGAGAACCAACAACATGAAAGAGAAACAATGGATGAAAGCCATTCATAATGTATTCGATAAAACAAAGGAACTGATTGATATTGCAACTATGGTCAGATCAGATCAGACTCGGGATAAACATCAACTCTGACCATTCCCTCCCGGTTCTTCGCTTTTTCGAGGGATTCGGGAGTCTCGTGCCAATTGAGAACGAACGGATCTTCATCCACTAATCCGTCAATACAGGCGAAAAAACTAATCTCGTGGTCTCCATCGAAGAGATGCCATCTGAAAGTTTCAACATAATCTTCATCTTCTTCATCATCAATTCCTGCTTCGAATGCATCCTTGTATGCCTAAAAATGAAGTTGGGTGACGTTACACATAGTATTTAAAACAAACCTCAATGTCCCTATCTGAAAAGAACTTGTCATCATCGTAATAAATGTCAATCAACAGGATGAATTGTAGAAACTTCTCATCGGTCATGTAAAGCACAAATTCACGAGAAGTCGAAGAATTGCTCTCCATGAACTGGAAGTAAAAATAATTTTCTAAGATTCTAAGATTTTTTAAAACAAGTTTAGCACATGGCTTCATAAACTATCATACTTTGTACAATTTGAGGATGGTCTCTGGAGAAACATCATTCAATGCGGAAGTAAATGAGGATGATCTTGCCAAATCAAGGATGAATGATTCCGTCATTATATCATCCTCCATTTCTTCATTCTGGGAAAAAAATTCTCAAATGTTTTCGAGTTGTATTCTAGAATCTAGATAAGAGTTCATGTAGACATTGCAGCAAAATGTTAACGACTTACTTCGAAATTGAGATATAAATATTCGTGGGCCAAATCTTTAAGCATATTGTAGACTTCGCGGTGGAAATTATCGGATCCAGTGAGCTGGAAAAATAAAGGATTTAAAAAAATATAAACTTAGTAAGTAACATTTATTTTGAGAAATCCGATGGAGGCATTTCGCGCTATTCTTTTTATACCGTCCAATGAATACGATCTTCCTTCTCGGAAAATTATCGACTGATAGCTAAAACAAACTAGTCAATATTATAGCCTCCGCTGCTAACTCACTCACCGTACTACCTCAAACGGAACGGGGGCAAAAATTGGCAACTGTAATCGCTATTTATTATCGGATTGGTAAACAATAATCTCATAACCTCATAAATGTAGAGTTCATCCACATAATACTTGGATTCCTCTTCTATATTATCCAGTCTCTTATTCACTCGTGCTTTTAGACGATCTTTCATCGAGAGAAATGAGAAGATATGAGTGAGAATTTCATTCGGGAGAGAGAGGAGAGGAAACTGGAAAGAATACAATGACGATCAAGATTAGTAATATTGAGAATCGGACAATGGATCAGCGCTTTGAAATAGTGAAAAGGCGAAACCTGGAAAGAAAAACTCACATAATCCACAGAATCTTCGTCGATTTTCCGCTTCCGATTGTTCGCTTCTGATCGAGCTAGTTTACTGAGGGACATCTGTAATGAGAGACTTACCAATAAATTCACTCTAATGAAAAGCAAAACAAGGGACAAGGGGCAATGCTAATCGGACGGACATTCTATTTCAAGGTGTATTCATGGGTCAATTTTTAAAAATAATTGTTCAGCAGCAGCAGGTCAACATCTCTAAAAAACCCTATCGAATTGTACCCCACATATGTGAGGAAAACGGATGCGGAGGGACACTAAAATGGACGAATCAGAGGAGATAGAGACGAGAACCTATCGAATGAACCAATTGAAGGGAGAAGAAAGAAAAATGAAAAAAATGAAACATTTCATAACAAAATCTGAATACGAATCATCGGTAATTATTCATTCATGAGACCCAAACTCACCATAATTCAATTAAACACACTTCTGATTCAAGAAACGTGAAACGAAAAATTTATTCATTGAATGATACAAATTACAATGAGATTGAGCGATAGATTACAATGAGATTAAATATGAATTGAGATCCTTGGAAAAAATACAGAACATCCTACGACCCTGATAAAAATTGAAATTTGAAATGTGAGGGAGGGAGATCAATTGTAGCACTGAAATCACATAATTATCACAAATTGTGTCCCTATATTAACGCATCAATCAGTCATCACAGAAATATAATTATAAAAAATTGCTACAATACAAATGAATCACATGAATTGCTTTAGTCTCATATGTATGCTCTCTTCATCTCTCTTTCCTTCCTCATCTTCCTTCATTCTCCTTCCACAACCAGAATGGCTCCACTCTAGAGTGATCTCTCCATTCTTCGCTCTCGAGATTCCCTCCACTTCAGTTACCTCCTCACTGCAAGTATTGCATGACTATAACTTTATCCACGAAAACAATCAAAACTTTCCTTTCACCTTATTCCGAAAACAATCAAAGAAACGAAAAAATATCCGATACTATCGCGCATCTCATCATCACCTCACCTCAGAAGTCTGTCACTTCCTCTGACGACGATGTACACTCGATGCGTCTTGCCCGTTGATGCCTGAGAAAAACAATTCAATTTAAATTCGCAACGTTTTTTTTTAAAATTAGACACGCTGAATCTACGCTTCCATTCTTCTTTATCAATTATCAGTATGCAAGTTACACAATTATTGATCGATCAAAAAAATGAGTCACAAATGACACTCGATGAGTTGCAGGATGAACAAATCACTATCATAAACGCAAGAAATTTTGACATACACCACGAATAAAACGTCCCGTTTCCCGACTGTCCGAGGTTTGTATAACCCATTGAACCGCCGAAATACTCGCTATGCGCGCTCTATACCTTTCCCAAAATGATTCACAGTAATCAAAATTTATAAAAACACCAAAAATATAAGCAAAAACAGTGATAATCAAAGTCAAAAGGGGGCGGAGCCTGCCGTTTCGTGCGCGTTTGTCGATAGACGCGTGTATCGTGAGCCCGGAACGTTTTATTTCTATGATACTGCAATCCCAAAGACTACAGCATTTTACGCATTCTACCGTACCTCGGGCGGGAACATGGTGAACAGATGTCGATTGATCTTCCTCTGCTCAGCCGCGTTCAGCGCAGCACAGGGCGAGCCGCACTGAGTGTTCTCCTCTCCTTCCTGATCAAAAATTTGGTCATACTCAAATCATCGACCCTTCAGTTAGCAAACTATCACTGTGAATTCACGTTTTGACGAGTCTGCATACGAAGGACCGTCATTGTTAGGCATTTATAACCTTTTGGCGATTTAAACTTTGCTTCCATCTCCATCTCATCTTCTCATAATTTTCTCGAAAAAAAAATATAGTCCTCCTCACCTCCGTCTCCACCCCTTCCTCCTTCTCCTCGCAGCACACACTCACGGGCAGTCGATAGACGCGATGGACGAGAAGGGGAGAGACACCGAAGCACACGAGGATCTGAATGAACCAATGTCCTCTTTTGACTTTCCCATAATCTACTTTTATAGCGAGAAGTAAGTGAGTACAGTAACATAAATACCTCACCTCCCTCACGTCCTCGTGCCTTCTTCCCTTCATCGCTCTTCTCAGTGCTTCTCTCACTCTCTCTCCTCCCTCCGCTTCCTTCTCTTCCTTATCGAGGACAGAAAGAGGAGCAGAGAGTAGACCGTGGTGGAGGAGGAGGGACTGCAATGGGGAGGGATTAGCGACTGACTCTCTGAGATATTCATCCTCTCTTGAAGGTAAGACAAATGGAAATTGAATGAAATAAAATGAGGAAAATATTATTCCCGGTTGATTCCATGCTGCACACAGCACACAACCACGTTTAGTTTAGCTCCTTCTCTAATAGCTTCTGTGAACATTTCATAAAATAAATACCTCAAGAGCGAGTGTTGCCCACTGCGAGAACGCGTGGAGGCACACACATCTTCCCGCGCAGATCGATCGATTTCCCTCTCCCGATGACCTACTCACTTCAGGTGACGTCACCATCCTGATTATCTATTAAAATGTCACTCTAATCTATTCAAACACTAGATATTTTCCATCGACCACAACGAATTAACATTTCACAAATCACGATATTTGGTCAAGCCACTTTATCATACCTGTAAACAAACCATCCAAGCATGTAACTCATTGGAGAAACAAAAAATGATTTCAAAGTGAAGATTTGAATGAAAAGAATGAGTGAATAGCCAACTAAAAAGCAGAAAAAAGGGCACTTTGAAAACTGGGACAGAATGAAACTGAGAGATCAGTCAATATTAAGCACCCTCATCCAAATCAATGCACCTATGTGATTCGCCCAATTGGACTAACACATTGGGAATCGACTCAGACCAGGGCTGATAACCAAACATCATACACAATCCGAAAGTGGCAAAAACCTAATAAAAATGGTGATCAACAGGGTAATTTATTAGACAATGAAAGTAACTGGATGAGCTGCTACAATAGCGTCTACTCAAGGGAGGGTCAATCGATAGCTACAGTATGTCTGGAGGTAGGTCACTTCTTGGTCGCTTCGCTCTTGAGGAGAGCGTGCAGCTGCTCGAGGTCGGAGAGACGCTTCCGCTCCGCCTGCTGCAGTTGCACCTAGAAGACCATCGGATTATCTTGATTCATTACTCGCTGAAACAAAAAGAGTCCAATTGGAGTCTCAACGTTTCTGTATCAAGGCCAAGCGAATGGGACAGCAATAGTGCTTTTACAAACAATTTTCACAAAATTATCGAATATATCACAGTGGAAGTAACATCCCAACAAGCCCCCTCCCCTATTTTTATTCCTCACCTTGACTGGCGTCGGCGCCGCCTTTTCAGCTCCATTCGACGACTTTCGCTGCCCGTCTGACGACTTGTGACCTGCAAGAACGATATCTAGATTTCCATTTTATGCATGTTCCTCAAACATCGTTTACACAACCAAGAGTAAGCATGCAATCACCCTGTTTCTCCACTGTCCTATCACAATCGCATGCAACATCATCTCACCTTCCGAGATGCGGGGTCGCTTCACACTTCCTGGTGCTGATGTTGCGGCTGCTGCAGCGCCGGCTTTGGACGGTTCGACTATCTGCAAAACCACACATTCAATTCGCAGTAGAGTTCGAAATACGGGTAATCGTCTCTTCATTTCACGCACTCTCTCACCGGTCAGATAGGCGAGAGTGTGTAAAGTGAAGAGACGATTACCCGTATTTCGAACTCGTATTCGTAGCTACCCTATTTATTCCCTGTTTCAGATAAAGTTTAAACAAGCACTGCTTCGTCAAACACGATTTTAACCACCCAAGCCATAGAAGAATCATAAGAAGTCTCTCTTACCTCGATACTGGGACTCCTGGCTGCCCTCCTCTTCTCCTCCTCATTCATCTCCTTCTTGCATCTCTCCACCCCCGTCGTCGCCTCGTCAACGTCCACCTTGTCGTGAATCGCCTGAATACCATCTACATTAGCACTCTTTCCGTAAATATTCTTGGAAATGTTATTGTTGTATGCTTTGCACACACTCATTACAGTGAAAATAATCTTTTTTTTAAACAAAAATAAGGGACTAGAAGGGAACAAATGAACTGGCCTTCTCATAGTATCCCATCGCATCCATCCATCGACCTTCCTTCTCGTGTCTGCAATTGGGCAAATATTTCTCCTGGTGGCTGGATCTCGCTCAATCCCCACTATTTATGCCATGCTACTGAATCATGAAAGTTTCCTGATTGGGGGTCACAGAATCCTTTTGCAACTATAATTCTATAATTCTTCGAAAAAACGTTGACTCACAATGCGGCCGCTCCGAACAAGACTTGCTTGTAGTAGAGTAGTGCATTCTTGTGGGCGGGTTCGTACTGGAGTGCCCGTTGGAAGTACTTCTCACTCTCCGAACTGCGACCGTCGTTCACCAGACTGCATGGGGAATTAATTAATTTTTGTAAGAAAAGGTACCCAGAAGGAGTCGGTTCGATGTCACTCTTACCAAGATGAAACACCAATGTGAAACGTATACAGAGTTCTAATGCCGTGTTTTTTTCTGATTTGAAAATAAAGAAAGTACAGTGGAAATCATCGATTCATTGCTTCATCCCTTTCCCTTGCCAAGTCAGTGTAACATCAATCATCTCTAAACCACAAACAAAAATTTCGTACTTTCCTAATCTCCGTGCCTTCTCATTTACCCCATAGATACAAATGACTCACAGTGCTCCCAGCGCCACATAGGCATCGGCGCACGGTGGGTATAGATCGGTCGCCTCTCTCAACATCGCCCATGCAGAGTCACGCTCGCCCGCACGCATCGAGGAGATGCCCTGAGAGGGGAGGGTTATCATACATTTTCATTGCCAACCGGGGTAAAAATTTATATAGTGGTCTGAAACCGAGAATATATTGTGGTCTGAAACTGCTCATGGTCGAATTGCTCAAAAGATAGCTATTTTCCCATTTTTCTTCTCAATCAATGTCATATTTGCTTTTCTTAGTGTTTGCCATGTTAAAAAATTGTGGAATAAGTTGTCTACCGACCGTGGTAGACTACTTATTCCACAATTTTTATGAATATGAGCCAGATATGAATAATTTTGTACATAGTGTGGTCTGAAAATCAGAAAATATATAGTGGTCTGAAAACGGCCCGGTTGGCACTAAAATGTATGAGGGTTATATTTCTTTTTTGGCAAACACCAACGCGGTCGAATCGTACAGAGAAATTTCAATTGAACATAGCGGATTCGTGAAACACGCAACTCCCATCTCAATATTGTCACTGATTCTACACTGTGGGATCGTGAAACGTCCAATCTGCTCTACCGTACCCCCCCCCCCCCCCCATCGTTCTACCGTACCTGGGTGACCAAGGCTCTGGCCTGCGCTTCTTTCCGCTTCCTTTTCGCCGTGTACGACTGCTCAAGGGCGTGCACCTGCAAATGAGGGAGTGAACCTTCCCTGTTGAATTGGCTGGCGCATTCACGCTTCAACTACATCATATACTCCTGCCTGCCTATCCCTACTAATACGTAGGCCGTTAGGGAGTACAAGACGAAGAACAACACTAATAACTCTTCTACGCTTCTTTTTATATAATATGTATTTTTCTCGTCCACAATGAATAAATTCGAGAAGGAGCCCTCCTGACCTCCTTGAGGAGACTGGCACTTCCCCTTGCTGCCGCTCCCACACTCTCCTCCGCGTGTCTATTCAGCATCAGAGGAAAGTCCTTCTCCGACCACGACGAGTAGGTCGACGACTCGCTGCAAGGGATGAATGATTTAATTATCTAAGGAATCGTTCGTCTCTTCCATGCAGTAATGAAGAACGCTAGTGATGGAATCTAATAGTACAATCGAACCCTTAAATTGCATAGTACAATTTTATAAAAACTATGGCAATTATTTTAATAATAATACTCACACGATGTAATCGGGCATGGACGGCGGACCTGCGAGTGCATCCATTGCCTCAATAGGGTTCAGAGATCAGATTACCGTCTTTACGCCATTCATTCTTCCACCCAAGAATTTTCAGAATTATCAGCTATGTGCTCTTACGTTTCATGCAGACTATAAAGCACGTACACAGGAGAAGATGCTGATAATATTGAGAGTTTTCCGTCTAATAATAATTCCTACCGTATCCCATCACCAAGGAAGCAATAATTCCTACCGTATCATCTCCAAGCCAATCAATAATATGTACCGTACCTCATCGATGGCGCATCGGAGTGGTCGTGCGAGGTCGACCCTCACTCTGATCTGCTCGCCCACTTGAGGACGACGAGACAGCGACGACATCGGAACGATCACCTTCAAGTCAACTATATTTACCAATTCGATCAGGCACTTTTCACTCCTACACATACTACTACTTCAAATTCGAGTTGGAACGGTTGCCAAATAACAGGCGAACCATTGAACAACAAAGTACTTATTTTCCCGATTGAAATCTCAGAAAATGTAAAATTATCCCCCACTCCAAGTGAGACAAAAAAACAAATTTCACTTGCATCTTCTCTGCTTCACCCTCACCCGTGTGACTCTCTTGTTACAATGCACTTCCTATTTCCTGTTCAAACCCTCACCTCCATCTCCGCATCTCTCATGTCGATCCTCTTATTCAGTCCCGCCAGCAGTCTCACTCTCGCGCCCGCCACATCCACCAATCGAACCTTCCCGATAAGACAGTCGCCCTCCCGCAGTCGACTCTCGAAACGAACAGAGGCAAGGTTACGGTTGTACGCACTACAATCCGGATCGATACCGTACCTATCCCGTAGACTACCGTAATCATTCAATCAAACTGCGTGGATTTGACCTCGATCGTTTCTCTGATCCTTCTCGCACTCAGAATCGATCCGGCGAATGTCTCGTAGGGCGGGACGAGGTTGGCGTCGCCACATTGAATCATCGAAGATGACGTCGTCGGAGTCTGATCCACCCACAATGAAGAAAAAGATTATGCTAGGAAGTAACTTTCATTGGCAATCATAACTGAATTCACCAACTCCTCGTCGTAAACATTGAACTTACAGTCGACGAGGACGTCGTTCCGTTTCCAGATTCTCCCTTGGCTCTGACGATGGATTGGATGGCGTCACGGACGGACTTGAATCGAGGATTGTCGCCCGACGATACTGCACTCATCTGGAAGGACAGCCGATCAGTCAATCATCTGAAGAGCTTGGTGAATCAGGGAGCAGATATAATAAAAAGGCCTTCGACCTTTACTGGGACACCCTCCTTCGCAATCGCTTCTCAACTTCTTTATTCCTCTTCAATAACAAGTAACAGCAACACCGTAACATCAACAGTGAATAAATATGAGATTGGAGTGTGAACTCGTCAAATACAACAAAAACACGTAGAAACTATAGTACATAATTTATGGACCAACAAGAAGTGAATCGACGGCTTATTTTAGAGTGGATGGACAGCACCTCTCACTGAACCCTCTCGATTCTTCTTTTCGAGAAGCTCTCCGTCCTCGAAAAAGCCCATCGAAAAAACTCCATCAGTCTCGAAAATAACATTAATCATCCGAATTTCGAGATTTCCATCGAAGATGTGTGTCCAATGAATCACACACTCGTCATCTTCCTCGTCTTCCTCCATTATTTCCACACGATCGTACACCTGTGTTGGTGAGATTAGGAGTACGGGAGAAGCGGATTGGACTAACTTCGATATCCCTGTTCGAGTGGATTCGCCCGTCTCTTCTGACGATTCCAATGAGATCGAGGAAAGAAGTGAACTGCACTGCTGTCACATTCACGAACGATACGATGAGTTTCGAAGAGCCCTCTTTGATAATCTGAGGAGGAAACATGTAAGGGCAAGACATTTTGCAGAACACAGATGCCGTAACCTTTCTGACAGTGAGGTGAGCAATTTATTCTAGCTATTAGATAGATTCACTCAATAAGTATCAGCATCCATAAAAGCGCAAAAACGATTATTCGGATTTTAGAGAATTTGACAAATAATAGATTGGGGGAGGAGTATCACCTTGTATACTTGGTGAAGTGCTTCTGGCGAGATCCAACACAAATTGTAATGCATGTGCAGAGTTTTGCATGCCCTCGCAACACCGAGGAAGTATAGAGGATCTCCAAGAATTTCCTTCTCAAACTCCATTACATTCTGAAAAGGAGAAAACATTTTCAGTTGCAGATCTTCACAATGTATAGCTTGCTCATTGTTTCCAGAATATCATTTCGCCTATAATACCTCGAAACACAGCGTCAGGACTTCGGCGTTAAAATCCTTGACCAGATTGTACACAGCACGATGGAAGTCGCCGTTTCCACACAACTGCAAAGAAGATTCCATTTGAAGAACAATTCTTCGCTCACCGAGATACAAAGATTGCCGCAAGAAGCATTTTGGGCGACTTTTCTAATGCAATCGGAAGAATACGATCTTGTCGTGAAGAGACGAATACACTGACAACTGAATGATAGTTTCACACTGAATAAAGGCATAGAAACCATACCCGGGCGGAGTCGAAACCAACACCGTTCCAATGGGTTTCTAAAACAAAATATGACCATTGAAAAGTCACAATATCTCAAATACTATAAAAGGTAAGCACCTCAACGATATACAATGACTTCACGAAATACTTGGAATCAGCTTCGATCCTCTTGAGTCGTCTGGTCACTCTGGCTCTAAGTCGATCCTTGATGGGGAGAAACGAGAAAACATTCCCGATAATCTCGTTCGGTAGATCGAGAAGGGTAAACTGAAGCAGAAGTTTTACTTTTTCCTCTTCTATTTTCATCGTACGTACCGTCGTCGATTCGGTTTGGGTGAAGGCATCACGGAAGGACTTGGACCGAGGATCGTCGCCCGACGATACAGCACTCATCTGGAAGGGATGGAAGAAGGATTTATCGAAAAGTCGGTAGATCAATTGAACGGTGATTACAATAGAGAGCAGATATTATAAATGGCCTTCGACCTTTACTGGACACCGTTATTTATATTTTCTTCTCAACATCTTTATTCTTTTAGAATAACAAATAACAACAACAAGTTAGCACCTCAACAGCAGATAAATATGTGATTAACAAGGGAACAAGTCAAATACAAAAACACGTATTTCTTAAATACTACGACCAAACATAGCATTTAAGAAACAACAAGTTTTGAATCGACGGCTTATTTTAAAGTGGATGAACAATTACTCTCGTCGGTTCTTTTTTCTTCTTCTCTTTCTCCAGAGATTCCGAAGATGCAAAAAAGACCATACAGAGTATCGTTTTTCTAGCAGCATGATTTGAGTATTCAATTCTGAGATTTCCATCGTAGATTGATGTCAGAATACCATATTTTGGATGGTTGATTACGTATGCCTGCGAAGTCGTTTGGAAAATAGGACACGACAGCACAAAACTCACTTCAATGTCCCTATTGGAGTGGACTTGCAGGCCTCTTCTGCTGATTCCAATGAGATCGAGGAACGAATTACACTCGCGAGTCTCCATAACCATCGTGAACGTACGAAGTTTCAAAGAACCATCGATAATAATCTGAAGCAACAATAGAGACATGTATGTGTGTGTTGTCCGAGATCGGTAACTAATCGTTAGATTTATTCAAATACTAATGTCACTCTACACTTATTTAATCGCTCACCTTGTATACCTGATGAATAGACTCAGGCGGAATCGATTCAGCAGCCAAATTCAGAATCTCACATGCCCTCGAAATACCAAGAATGTATGAATGATCTGCTAACATTTCTTGCTCTAATTCATCAGTCTGAAAAAAATAACATTTTCACATTGCATACATTTTAATGTTCCTGATCAAGCAATGGAAGAATTGTGATAACAAAAAAGAATTCACGATACCTGAAAAATAAGAGAAAGAGTCTTGAGATTACAATCCTTGGCCAGATTGTACACAACACGATGGAAATCGTCAGTACCACTTAACTGCATTGAGGCAATTTATTTTAAAAAGAAAAATGGATAAACAATTACTCTCGCTCACATCAATAATCAGATCATTGATTGAGGTATTTCGGATGATTTTTCTAATGCAATCTGGAGAATAGGATTTCTCCTCGAAGAGAAGAATGCGCTGTGTGAGAGTGCTAGATAACAGTATTAGGCTAAAAACTGAATTGGAACCCTACCTTGGCGGGGCTGGAGCAATTACCGATCCAAGGGGTTGCTGAAGTGAAATAATATATATTGAAAAATTCGACTGCCGTAAATAAGCAACTACGTCGTAACTACTTTACTGAACAGAACAGAATACACAGAAAAAGTACGCACCTCAAATATATCCAATTCTTTCACGAAATACTTGGAATCCGCTTCGATTTGCTTCAGTCGTTTGTTCACTCTGGCTCTTAGTCGATCCTTGATGGGAAGAAACGAGAAAACATTCTCGATCATCTCGTTCGGTAGATCGAGAAGAGGAAACTGAAAAGTAAACCTGTTCTAGAATGCCTGAATTTAGTATGTAAACAATGGGGCAAACTATAAACGCTTTCTCGAAATATTTTTTTTATTACATACAAATAATGAACGTAGAATAGAACAACTAACGGCATCTTCGATTCCTTCGTCCATCTTACGCATTCGATTGGCTCGCGAAGAACGAAGAAAGCGTCCACTGAGAGACATCTCAAGCCAACTGAATCATATTTATATTATTCAACAGTTGAATTTCAACTGAATAATACGAAGCCATCCGTAAACATATTCCGTAATCGGTAGTGGCGACACCGATTAGTGTCAAGAAATCATTCCAGATACAATTCAAGGTTAGCAAACCTATCACGTACACGATCACGCAATCCAGAAAAGTCACAAATTTATCAAACTAATAACTTATGAGAAAGAAAGCAAATTGTGAAAGTGAACGAAGATTCAAACACAGAGATCGTATAATGATATAAAACCGGGATTAATACAACATACAGGCAAACTCGGGTCAAATATCTCAAGTGGTTCCTATATCAAGGAAATTTTTAAAAATGGGGGCAATCTCAGTCAGACGACGTTGTTCTCCTCGAACTTCCGTCGCAGTTTCTCCTTCATCTCCTCACTCGCGAATTGTACCCACAACGCCGTTCCATCGGCCATCTCCACTCCATCCTGCACATCTCTCTTCGTTATCGCGTGCCTCTGTCGCTGTGCCACCGGATCCGTCGTCGTGTTCAGTCGAATCGAGCCCGCCGGCGACACCAGAAACGGCAGTCGCACCTTGACCGCGTCTTCGATGATGCCCTTGACGTGCCATCGGATGGCGTCGACGATGAGCTGACCCGCTTCCGGATGCACCTCTTCCATCCCATGCTTGGCTCCCATCAGATACAGATAGACGGTGATGGCCGACTCACTGGGCAGCGCCTTCTCGTTCCTCCTCATCGCTTCCTCCATTGCTCTCTGTCCTATCGGCACCTGTGCCCCGTCCAACACATGCGTGAACAGTCTCTCGTGGGCGGCTCTCACTTCCCCTGGCAGATTCTCGCCCGCGAAGTCGTCAATCTCGAGAAGGGAGGATCGACCGCGGATGAATCGAGTGAGGAGGGCGACGTATCTCTCCATCGTGTCCTCACTGCCCACTCCCTCCTTGATCTTGCTCATGCACTCTCTCATCTCTCCGTATATCTTCTTCCTTTTCGTCGCCCTCGATTGCCGCTCTTCCCAATCATTCATCTAGTCGCCTAGAGATACGCAGTTAAAACGGAAGACACAAAAGGTAACAGATAAGCCTCAAGTCCATAGGTTGAATCTCACGGAATCGATAAGATAGGCCAGATAATCCTCAAAGGCAGCGAACCTTTCATCATAAAATTTCAGATTTTTAAACGTATTGCTTGGCAAATCTTTATTCGGCAGTTAGTAATTCGAAATAGCACAATTTCAGATCGATCAATGGAATATCACAGACTAGTAGTGGTCACAATGCAAAATGAGTACCTGAGAGATCAAAGATCACTATATTTTGGAGGTCGGAATATCGCCATGCGATCAAATAGCACAACACTGGGAATATCATTAACACATGGGCATATCTATATCATTGCACAAATGGTCCTAAATATTGTCGCTTTATAATAATCCTATACATACATTGTTCACACTATACAGTCAAGTCTAGTCGAGTTCTAAAATAATCACTAATATCATCATTTCGTGAGTACGTTAATAATATCTCGAGCGGCTCTCAAAATGTACAAGAGGTGGGGCTAGTATCGTCGTGGGTCGTCTCATCGACCTGCCCTCAGTCTATTGAGCACTCCGGGTGGGGGCGGGATTGGCTTGGATGACGTCACTGGCTGAGTCTTGCGTGCGCCTCCTCCGTATGGTTTGAAGAGTGCATCGGGAAGGGCCTCGGGTCGGATGGGTTTGATGGCTGAGGGATCGGATCGGATGTACGACCACACTCGCTGCAACGACTACTTTAGTTCGCAAACCAACCAAGAACAGAAGAATGCATCAGACCCGCGTTCTCAATCATCATCAAACAATGAAACGCGAAACCATCATTGTTTGGATTTTCTGGATTGTCTTCTTTTCGGCTCTTTACCAGGCCAGAGTTTTACACATTCAATTCCAAACGCGTTCCAAACTTCGTACGAGTTCTGGAAATGTTTCCACCGTGGTGAATGCCAAAAATCAACTTCTCAGTGTTGCAAAACAGATATTTTATGCATTACTCAATATAATAACTAACCTTGAGCATGAGTGTGCCCAGTTGGGTCTTCTGCAGCAGCTGCCAGTGCTGCACGATCCCGTAGTACTTCCCTCCCCTCGCATTCGTCAGATTCCTCTGCCCAATCGCGTCGATGAGCGCCGCCTCGCGAGTGAACGCCTCCTGATAGAGATGTCAAATGAACAACGTATTTCGCGTAAACATTCAGATTGACGTGAAAGCCAATTGCTGTCATTGCAGTTGTCATATCGAAAGGGACACAAGTCAACCAAATAAATTTCGGCTTTAATATTACTTCAACGAATAACGAATAGATTCACAATCGATTGCAAAGTGGCTCCTGTTCGTATTCTTCGATCCTCTCCACACTACTTGACTAATTATCAATGACGTGTTCTTATCAATTCAAACAAAAACAAAAAAAACGTCCCTCACCTCATCGCATATGTCGAAGGACAGCTGGAGGGAGACAACGCCCTCTCCGGCCGCCCAGATGGAGAGAATGCGCGCGATCTTGTCCGATTGACGCTGCAAGGAGCACGGATTAGATATCTTTCCCAGAAAAGTCAGTTCCCGATCGCTCCTCTACCGTACCCCTCCTCTCCCTCCACCTACCGCTGCCTGGTTGTCGCGGGCGTTCCTCGCATCGATGAGGTGCTGGTGCGGGCGCGCCTTCGTGCCCTTACCCACGTAGAATACTGCAAGGAAGGACAATTCCCTTCTCGCATTATCACAATCGACATAATCACTACTCTGAAGACCCAATCCTCCTGTTCACCAATCAGATACAATGATCGAGTTCCGATGTAAAAGATGCAAGCAACTGACTGGCATCGATGAACTCTCCCATCGTTCCCACTCCTCTCAACATCCTCGGATCGACGAGCAGATAACAGAAGGAGGAGACGCCCTTGTTCATGAAGTACGCACTGCAACATTATTATTATTATTTTGATCATTAATTGTTCATCCTAAACCACTTGTTTTAAATTTTACACGAACCCAGCACCTTTTCGCTTCACTGGGCTATGCCATTCCAAGGAATATTATCGTGCGTTTCGAATGCTCAGCAAAGTCACTACGGTGTTTAGCGCACATTACGGAACATTTTATTTTCTATTTGATTATCGATTATTTCTAAAATTCCGTTTTTCTCCATGCATTATATTAAAGGCCATAGGTACCGATTGAGCACATAAACTAGACTCTGAGAACTCGTAATCAACGAGAACATTCGACAGAGCGGAACCAAATTAAACGGAACAATTTATTCTTTTGCGATAGTTAGAGTGATTTGATCGGGATTCTCTGTGTACTCAACAAAACATCGTGACAATTGATTCTTCTGACCTATCGACCCATCCTTACCGTACCCCCTCCCCCCTCCTCACCGAATGCTCTCATCGAGTGCTTGGGCGGCTCCCTCCTGCCACACGGGTGAACTCCGCCCTGCGATGGCACACTCCAGCGGGCGAGAGTACTTCTGGCCTGCAAGGAAAATGAAATTCTATACAGCAAGCGTATGATGCATTGTTACATCCCAATGTTTCCAGTTTACGCCCTGCTTGTGCAACTTGGATTTCCCTAGACCTATTTGTCGTGCAAACGATGCGTTGTGCACAGTAAACCTTCATTTCACGATATATCACATCGCCACCAGAGTAGGAAAAGGTCGTCAAAAACTACCAAAAATCGTTAAACGTACCCGGGTTTAAAGGTTTCGGTTAACGTGGAGAAGTACCTAACAGTCTAAAACGTACCCGGTATTTCGAAAATATTGCCCATTTTCAAGGTTTTTGCATAAACATACCCGGTGTTCTGATGATTTTCTCACCTGACTTTTCCATCTACGATCGCCACACTTTCAGATGATGATGATTTTATTAGTTAGTCGCAGTTTGCCTTATTAGCAAGATTGTCTCACCAGAACACTTCTCTTTTATATATATCTTACTGCTACATTCTGAATTTGCCTTGTGAGCAGGGACAAACCAGTGAGTAGGGGTAACACTAATTTTTTCTGCTGCGATGGGTATCCACTATCACATGACCAAATTTTCCTTTTAAAACACAGCCGTGGTCCCGCAATCCCCATACTCTACTCACCCTGCACACTCTTCTGGGGCGTCGTCTCCACCGCCGTCTTCAATCCGTCGTCCTTCTTCGCTCCTCCGGGCGTCTTCTTCTCCCCCGAAGACGACGTCGTCTTCGATGGTGTCTTCGACGAGGAAGAAGTGGGAGGAGGGGCGACTGGAAAGAACGTAGTTTATAATTAGTTTCGCATCCTACCCGTCACAACCACGCTTCTCGATGAACCCATATCACTGTACTGTGTACAAGAATTAATGAAGCTTATCTGCTAGCGCACACGCATAAATCAATCGGATGACTTTGCACAAAATAATAGCTGATTGATTTCGTTTTTTTCCTCTCACCTCCATCGATGATCTTCTTCATCTTCTCCGTGTCTCCCTCCACAACGAGGGCGTCGATCAGCTTCCTCTCATACCCTCTCCTCACTCCTCCCTTCCCGATCGGACCCGCCGCCACGCCAATGCATCGCAGCTCACTGCAAGGAACCGATTAAAAATATTGTCAAGACAAGCGGAGATCAGACGGAGGAAGGGGTTGGAGAAGAAGGAGGAGGAGAAGGTGAGGAATGATTTGTGCTTTTTTACAGATCCTCGGAACGATGAATTGAGTTAGTAGATAAGTTGGGGAAAAAAAAAATACAAGAGTGACGCAACGAGTATTCATCGGGTTGCAGGTCAACCCAGGGACCAGCGTTCAAATATCTGACCAAGTAAGAAAACCCAATCCTACGGGACACAAAACAATTAGACAATTCAACAGGCCAGAATCACACAGATCGTTCTACATTATTTTCCTTGAAGACATCACAATCATCCCTTCTGACCTCCTCAGCCTGTCCTCGCTCATCTCCTCCACTCGCTTCCTCAATCCACGAGGCGCACGCGGTTTCTTCGCCGAATCGGCCGGGTTCTGATATTTGAGTATTATTATTATTTAATTTTTTTTAAAAATCGACTGCACCCTAACCCGGAACAGTGAAGATTCGCTCTATACCATCAAGAAATTCAAGGAATACTGATATGATTTTCCCACCTAGCTCTCATCTTCTAATACCCCCTACGTACCTCTCCACTCTCCTCCTCTGCATCGCTCTCCGTCGACGTCGTCGGACGCCACTCGTCATCTGCAGTGACGTGATCTCGATACCGTAATCTTCTACCGTATCCCTCACCTTTCTCCTTCTCCTTATTCTTCTCGACGGGCGCTCGTTGCTTCTTCCTCACTGTCACCTGCAACCCGGTGATTACTCGTTCCGTCATTCTTGTATATTTCCCAACATTTACACTAACTCGATTCGTCATGGGTAGGGTCTATAAAAAAAGCACAAATCATTCCTCACCTTCTCATCTTCCCTCTTCTTCTCCAATCCCTTCCTCCATCCGATCTCCGTCCTTCCTTCCACTGTCGGGGGTGTCGCCGGCCTCTTCCATTCCAGATTGAGGAGACCAGAGGCGGAGTGGGCAGACGGGCCAGTGCTGCTGCAATGAATTGATGCTATTTATAATTCTAAGAAGTGCGGGAAACTTCTATTGAATTGGAAAGGCCTTCCAATGACCACTTCCTGTTTCACAGTGTACTGAAGTTACTAGCCCATCGATGATATCTCAATAGTCCCTACTTCGGCAGCAAAATCGCCATCATCACTACATTCCCGTTTCATTCTCCAACCCCATCACAGTCGCCTGCAAGTTGCAGGCAGCAACGCGGTGATTGCTCGTTGCGTCACTCTTGTATATTTCACAACATATCCCCTAACCCAATCAATCGTCGTGTTTTGGGACTTGATAGAATAACTCAATCGAACAGAATTCTACATCATCAAGCAAATGTAATCCCTCGATTTCTCGGCTTCACTCTATCCATGACTATCTGGTTCTTCCATCACCAACAATAGTTGGCAAAAATGAATATAATTCCAAACTTCAACATTTAATCAATCACCCCTCCCCCTACTTCCACGCTTCACGCTATCCCTAACTGCTTCTGCTTCTACCCTCCCCGATCTCGTTCTCCATTAGCCTTCAACCCAAACCCATACCCACCCTCTGGCCCCCATGGTCCTCTCTGCTCCACTCGCCCCTTCTCCTCTTCCTCCTCCGATCGTTCCCTCATCCGCCGTACAGTACTGTGAGGTGGACGTGGCCACACTCGCGCCCCCGATCGAAGGACGAGGAGTGGAAGTGAGCACTGCCGGACTGAAATATTGATATTAATAATAATATTATTCTTGTTGAAATAAAAGCACAAAAGCAGGGACAAAGCGTCACTGATGATCCCTACAGACCTTCAAGTATCGCTGTAACCCCATTTCTAAAAGTCCAAAATGACTCTACAATCACCCATGTGTGAGTATCCTAGTAACAAGACGACCGATCATTGCGAGTAGCGAGTACGGAAATGAGGGGTGAATCGGTAGATCGTTTCTTCATAAAGCTCCATTCATAATTAGCCTATTTATCGTAATCTTCTACGAAATGCTTCAACTACCGTACCCCTACCGTAACCTACTTGTTGCACTCGCTATCTGCTCTCCTCCTCTGCGTGGGCAGAATCGCGCCGAGCGTCTGTCGCATCTTCTTTCGGGCTCCCTGGAAAATCGATAATTGCAGAGAATTAATCGATATTCAGTCCCTGGGCTTATTCTAGACTTTTCCTGGTCATCATCGCGCTATAATAAGCATTCCCTGTAGTGACTAATCTCTTCCCAACTCTACAACTCGCACCAAACTCGTTCCGCCTTCTTCCCCTCTTCCCTCTCTCTCACTCACTCCTCTCATGATTCACTCACTGGTTCGCTGCAGCTGACCCATCCCGGAAGTTCAACTAATTCCTCATTTGCTAATTATAGAGACGTCCAGTCATTACTCATCGTCATTTATACTTGAATACGACTCACGATTTATATTTTCTTCTCCTCAAAAGGCTGATGAAATGTTTCCAAACATAATAGTTAACTACCATCATCGAAGCCTCAGCTCATCTTGTGTGGTTTTCCAATTCACCTTCCTAGTTCAGGACCATTTGCACCCACCTATAATAAATATTAGCACACGAACAGGAGACTCAGAATCATTTCCCCAGCCAAATCTCAAACCTTTCAACCACCCCCTGAAACCTCGACCAACCTTGAGTGCCTTTCCGATCCTGCTTCCCAGATGGAGATGGGCCATTCGAGAGAATATCGAGCTACGTTCTCCATCGCTGCGAGCCGCCATTCGACGAAGGAATCTGGAGAAGCAAACAATAGGAGCACGTCTCAAATTTACAAATATCCAAAAAAAATTGCCCGCGCATCTCACGCTTCATCATCTCTGCATATTCCTTATCGCTTATCTTGTTTGATGTCATGAATGCTGATTATTTCCTACTCATTCCAACCTCAAGAATACACTTATTGTTAGTATCAACCGTTTCCGCATCCATTTACTCTCAATTCTCATCTAATCCACCCATCCAATTCTTCCAGAGCTCTAGTTCTCGTGTATAACTTGTCAGCTCGATTCAACTTTACTGTTCATCATTCCCCCCACTCACTTCTTAGTCTTGCCCTGTGCCATACTCATGGGCGTCCTTCCATGGTCGTCCTCCCTCCACACATCTCCTCCGTGCAGCAACAGCAGCTGCACCATCGCCAGATTGTCCCAGTGCGCAGCCACGTGCATCGGGGTGAGACCCTGCAGTGGTGGTACTGTCAAAAAAGATTAAGTAAAAAAAAGAGGTACAAGCGGAATACACCAAACCCATTCGTCGTCCTCCCTCGAAATTATTTCAATTATTTTTTTACCTAAAGAGCAAAGAAAAATCGAATTCACTGCGCCGCACCCCCAACTGTTCTAACTTCGTAGCACAAAATCGCCTAATGACGCTTCAAACGGATTCAACAGCTAGCGCACAAGCAATCATAATCAACTAGAGCGTTTCACTACCAATTTTGTCCATAATTAGGAGCGCGAAACCCCCAAGTGGGACGAAACTGACATCTCCATCCTCCCTCATATTGGGGTCGTCTCCGTCCGCGAGTCTCGTCTTCGCCACTTCGAGGGCCATCGGCGAGTCCGTTCCTCCTGTGAGAGAAGTTGTTAGTAATCTTGCAGCTCTTTGTTGCTCAATCATCACTCAATCATCTAGTATACGAGCGAAATGGAAAAACGTGTTATTTTTAAATAAATGTTGAAAATACAATTTCTCAAACAACTGCTGATACCACACCACAGGATACAAGTCTCGCCATTGGAACCCCAATCAACCCTCATTGTCATATCGCTCCCCATACCTGCCACCAGATGGAGCAGCGGAGTGGGGGCGGAGGAGGACATCGGGGAGAGGGGAGGAGGGAGGTGCTATCTGAAATATAACAGTTTAGGGTTTGAAGCTACCGTACACTCGGCACACCACTGGATACACCATAAAATTTAAATGCTGATATTGTTTTTAAAGCAAAGCGAATAGAATGCAATTGCTTCTTCCACAATACGTATCCCTCTCGCAAGCCCTCTCCGCCTAGTTTACATTCAACGCCCACTGCTACACCTTTTCTACTACAATCGCAGTGCAAAGCTAGTGAATGTTCGGCAAACCTGTAGTATTTCATAAAACCGTGGATTGTCTATTGTCTATTATCTTTATTATTTTTTTAACGCCCTTGCCAAGTTGTCAATTCACGTCAGACACCTACGCCTAGATACGGAAACCTTGCAACCCCAAATCCGCCATTCAACGCGCAATTTTTCCTGGCGCGCCTTTCCACCTGTGCATAATTTTAGACAGCCAACTCTCTGCCTTTTGCACACCTGGGGCCACAACTGCCTTGCAACTTTCCCTCTCCCAGTCGACATGCAACTTCTCTCGGCACGCCATCTCCATGCATGAATTATTCGCAGCCATCGTTCACTTCTCACTCTTACGTGGCACTCGGCAGTTTCACTTCCATCTCATACCAAATGCAGGAACCACTCCCAAGAACTATCAAGCTTCTTCTTCTAGGAAACTTCTTTCTTTCCCGCTCAACAAAGACGACAAAATAATTGAATTATTTCTTGTTTGCCAAGGCAGCCCAGACATCTCATTCCCTCTCCCCAATACTCCCAGGCCTCTCTGGTCATGAGACGGGATAATGGTCCATGTTTTTCACATTGAACTAAAAACAGAGATTCCTACGGTATCCCATGTCATCAAACACCCACGGATGTCGTACTCTATCATTATGCCAGCGTACTTTCGAACGAATGCCAACCTATCTGACTACGAAAGGCGCCCATTTGTGAATTCTAGAATCGCGCCTTTCCATCTCTCGTAAATCACGTCATTTACGCGTAATCCATAATTCAAACACATCTCATAGACCATTGCGAGTCTACTGAGACCACGGTGTGCTTGCGGTCTCGCGGTTTCCCCACTCCAAATAGACATTCTCACTTATGAAGGCGTGATACGGTTTGTAAACAGTGCTCTTACTCATAGTTCGCGTCTCTCCCCTGATCATTAGACGCTTTGATGAGAAAGAAGAGAAGGGAACCGTGTCACTTGCGTTGAAGTATCCATTCTACATCCATTAATCTATGAATTCTAGAAAGCAAGACTACTGTCAAAACAACGAAGTTTTCCCTAGACGACGCGAAGTTGTTCATTGGTTATTCTGACGTTACAAAGCGATGGTTAGAATTATCTCACGCTCTCTGCGTCAATCGCATGAGGAAGTTCCTCCTGAGCTGATAACGCCTATCAGTATCACTCTTGCAAGGCGCGTCTTCCCTACAATTTGAGTCACTCTCCCATCTGCGCAAATTCCTCGTTTGGAGCTGCGCTCGTTTCCCTGTTTGACATCCCCTTTGACTCATCTTCCTTCCTTCTTCTACTCAATGAATGGATCCATGTTCATCCGTCACGGACGGATTATTGGGGAGAAGATAAATTGTCCCGTTCTCTCCATTTTTCATGCGCTATTGCTTCTCTTTGACGAGAAAAGGAGCATTGGAAATGGACAGTTAGCTGTAGCAATAAGCTACTTATCCTACTACGTGAAATATCCGTAAAACGATCATTGCGAGATCGATGGTTAAACCATCGTGGGATCAATGCCTATCCCATAGTGCATTCACTGGTCAATCCACTCGCATTTACAACTTTCTGCCTTCATCCCGCCGACAGAGAACCCATAGATCATGCAAATTATGAGTCTATTCTGGCCCTTTCTCCTTTTAATTCGCTATCCCTTGACAATTGACCACTCTGGGTGCACAGTGTACTGTCTAGCTCTATATTCTATTTGGGTAGAGCTCTATTCGGGTAATCATCCTCGCCTATCCTCCATTATCTTCACACTACAAACCTCAACCCATCATGTGCTTATTTTATTGTCTCCCTATCAAAGAAAAGCGTTGAATGGAAATAACTCTTCCCTCAATTCTCCGTTCCTTGCAGGCGAAAGTTTACTCTTCCTTTCGCACTCCATCTCATGACAACAGCTAACTGTTTGCCGTCTTGGGTGCACACTCAACTGTTGAGCTCAATTCGGGAAATAGTCGCTTCACAGACATTCCACACTGTTTCCATGCATTGATACAGCTGAGTTAGTTGAACTCATTAGCTAAATACCACTTCCAATGTAGTGTGCCACTTCTCTCCTTGGCGTTCACTACAATCTTCCTACCATCCATTCAAACTGTGCCTCTTCTCTTCTTACCCATCCCCGTTCATCCCGTCCCTATTTGTGTCTTCTCTCTACCGACCTTTCCCTATAAATCCACTTTCACGTGCTCTTCGTTCCCTTTCTCATCAATCATTAATCAACTACACTTCTCCCCAGTGTGATCTTTTGCCTTACTGCATTTAGGCGTCTTCCCCCTGCAGCATCAGAAAACAGGTATCTTCTCCTGCCTAGATCGTAGCCAATTTGCCCGAACTATGACGTGTGTCGTATCTTTCCCTCATGCTGCTATAGCGAGTAAAGAGGCAAACTTGACACAACAACAAAGAAAAGAGATAGACGAAACTGTACGGAACACATTGGCGAAAAGGGAGATGGGAGGGGGAACGATTAGACGGAGGAGGAAGATCGTGTCAAACGATAGTCGGGTGTGATAGTCGAATCGAGCGTATGATCTCGCTCACTCGTCTAACTCCAACCGTCTCCCTATTTAAGGCAACTTCCGCACAATGTACCGAGGGTTCTTTTTGAACTCGCCCTCATTCTAGGTGTCTAGTTGAATCATCAGCCGTGTTCAAATGCCCCTTCGTGGCGCAAAAAGCGCCGAGTGGGGTCATTCCCAAACCCTACTGTTCACAAACTGCTCTCTCGTCTTCCTATTAGCCATGTGCTAGAACTAGCTCTTCCCCTGGCCATTTCCTATAGCAAACAAACACCTCTGAGTCAGGGGGGCAGCAGTGTTCCACAATCCCCCTCCTCCCCCTCCCCTCTCCATATTACGGGATATCTCTTTTTCTCTCCCATCAAAAGGGGGAGTGGTCGTTCTTTCTCTCCTCGCATATCTCCGCCTCCTCTCCTCCCTTTCCATCTCTATATCAGACCACTTCGCTTCATTTGTTCATTCGCCGCCGCCCCAATCACACCTTATGGAAGGAGGGAGGGAAGAACGGGGTTGCCTCTCCTTAGTTCACTCTTCCTGCTTGCACTACTTTCAACAGAACAGATCATCTTACTCATCACTGTCTCTTTCATCCTCTCGAGTGTTCCATTCATCATTCCGTAACTCCCCTCTCCTCTCTGACCAATCTGATTCACCTTCCGATGACCTCAGCGGTTGCATCTCCCACTCATCTCACATTCGCATTCTCGAACCAGATGTCTTTCTCCCTCTCAGATTCCCTCCCAGACACCGGATCTCCTTCCCATCCTTGGTGTTGACTATTTTCGAAGATCATCCAGTCCAGCCTGGGCTTGCCCACGGCAATCAAACTCGGTTCTCTAATCTCCAATGCGTTCTTTTTGGCCATACTCTTCTTTTTATGATCACCTTTCTGTTCAATCACCACCAATCGAAAGAGTAATTCACATCAATTCTCTCCCCTCTTGAACCACTCCACTCACATTCTCGTCGCATTCCCGTCCATTGCAAACCGCACGTTGCTCCTCTTTGCAGAGACTACCGTACTCCTTCCTCTATCGTCCTCCCGCTGATCTACCATGACCGGCATCACGTCAACGCGTTCAATCGACATCAAGGCATCCGCTTCCTCTTCCTTGTAAGTCTCTCAGACAGACATCAGGGTGGCCTCTTCCCTTCCTTCTTCTCCACAGTAATTGGCTGCGATTCGCATCAAATATCGCCGAAATATGACGCGAACTGCAGAAAAACAGCACGATGATCATTAATTCCCTCGACAGACTGTACAAGAGAGCCTTTTCCATCCTGCGCCTGATCCCTCATGCGCATTCTCTATTATTGTTGCCCACTCCTTCGTGGGAATTCCCCAGCGGTGCCGGATCTCCGGACTGACTCCCTCATCTCGTGTAACTCAAACTCTCCCGGTTGTCTCTCCCACTCGCTCTTGTCACAAGCAGCAGCCGAATGGCAGCTCTTTTATCCCCTTCCCTTGTCTCTGACTAGTCAGGGGGGAACGAGGGATAGCGGGAAAGTGAGAAGACCCTCAGTAAGTCATGCCCGTGGCAACTCTATACCCGCAAATAGAAGTAGGAGACAATGTGACTGCTTCTCTTAGCAGACGGAGGAGGGGGGGGGGGGACTAATTGGGACGACGTAGGAGCTATTCAGGTCCAGGCGAGGAGGAGGATGCGGCAATTAGTGCAGTTGTTCTCGGAAGGAGGGTCGGATTGCCGCCGGGGTATGACGAGAATAAATTAGAGTCGTTGGCGGCAACGCCGCAGCCATTACTCGTAATTGGCACTGCGTTTTTTAGTATCCAAAGAGAGATACAGTAGCCCCGAACCAATAAAATAGCCATTTCCCGGGCTATTCTCGAGTCGTTGTGGTTGCCATTCCGAGGCCCATTCACGCGCACACAATAAAATCGGGACGTCAGACGCCTCTCTCCAGACGAGTCAGACCCACATAGCGAGGGAGGGGTAATTTAGCCGCAGGGTCCTCAACATCAGTCTCCTCTCGCAGAGAGGGGCTATAAATAGCCCCGAAGCAGCCGAATGCGTATCCTCGACCGACAACAAAGGGGGACTCGTCTTGGATTAGCAGCAGATGCACGTGATATCATCTCACTTTCCTCCCCCGCACCCCCAATAATTACCCCAAATCGGGGTTCATTGTTCGGTTGTGGTATAAACATCCCTTCTGGCTTCCCGTCGCGCATCGGGGAATCCAATATCCGGCCTGCCTTCCATTGATACATCCGCCCGCCTACCCGTCTAGACGGGCCATTCATCTCCCCAGGAAACCAAGCCAATAAACGATTCTCTGGTAGGCTGCATGCTGAATAGAGGCTTTCAAGGGGCCATACATTAAAACTCCAAGTAACTTCTCTGCTATGCATGGCGGGTCCTGCAGAGTCTAGGCGTCCGAAGGGCCTCAAATCTCGGCACTCCATCACCCATTCATCGCCTTTGCAGAGTGGCACACTCTAGTGTGGCCGCAATCCAATGCGAGTAAGCAACGAACCATACTTGAGAATTGTGAAGTACCGAGAATACATTAGGAACGCGTGGACCGCATCAATCGAGACATCATATTACGAAAACTCTTTCCATTTCTTCGAATTCTGCTGATTCGATCAGTGCAGAAGCTATTGCTCTATGCTTCCGGCACTAATGTGCTTACTCGGAAACATTATCGAGAATAAATGCGATACTTTCAATATGGGTACCCTTGACTTTCCCGTACACTAGCACCCACATTTGCGCCGTGACAGCTGAAAGTATACTGGGGATTGCTCTGGTGATAGGCTTACCCTGTCTCTGCATACTAAACACTGATCTCTTCTGTATACACGAAACGCGAAACAAACAGGTGTATCAACGTTAATGAACCCGGAACAGGGGCTAATCCTGATGTACACAATACCGTGCTATTTTCAGACCAGCAGAATGGATCGAGTTCTCGCATCTGCCTGAGTCCTTCCCCTCCTCAGCCTCTTCCTCTCCTCCGTCCTCCCCCATCTCCACCTCCCCTCAATCGCCCCTCTACCTTAACCTTCGCACTGGCATCGCTCAGTGGACGCTGCCCGGAGGATGCAAGATGTAAGCATTTTCACATTTCGAAAACCGGAAGTTGGCCGGATGTAAAAACCGGAAGTTGCTGCAATTCTTGCCTTTGCAGCATTCGCCACAACGAGCCGCAGTGGTGGCTGCTGCACTCGGAGGAGAAGGAGAGGTGAGACATCGATTAATTAATTAGTTTTACAAGAACCCAACATGTTAGCAATTTCACATCAATCCTTGCGTATTTGACAGAACTACGCATCCCCAATTCACCTTCCACCATTACCCTTCTCTCCTTGCAGAGACTACTTCTACAACCCTCAATCTGGCGAGACCCTCTGGTCGGCGCCCTCTGGAGCCGCGCACATTCTCAACGTCGCCGCTGCCATGGTACGATATTTTACAACATTATTATTTATTTACCTAACGCACGCCAACTACGAAACGACGGCGACTTATCCTTCTGCCTCACATACATATAAGTTATTTTTGGAAAAAAAATGCATAGTCAAAACAGAGATTGATAAATAGTCAGGCTCTCATACCTCCCCTGCAACCTCGTTTCACCAGCCAACTTTTCAGAAACTGGCTCGCGACATTGACCGTCCGGATGCCTCCTCTCAAGGGGACGCCATTGACCGATCCACCGCCATCAGACTCCCTCAACGCAGAAACGCCCGCGTTTTCGCCCGATGATTCGACTACTGACTATTTTATCTACTCCTTTCATCCACCATACACCAAAGCAAGCATTTCACCTCCAGTTTATTTCCAGTACCCTCCAATTGCCTTCCCTTGCCCTGTTATTACTCCCCTATCACAACCCTTCGAAGTAGTCGCAATTCCGAGTATACCATTATACCTACTCTTCACCATGTACATAGCGAATGATCTCATAATAAATATTAATCGTACCTGAGTGGAGAATGTGTTGGTGCGTGATCGAGTTGAGAGAAGAGAGATCGCTGCAATGAAAATGATGAGGATCAGAAGAGAAGTCGTCGATGATCATTGCTCCAGATATCAACCAATCGGACAGGAACCGATCATTAAACACTCGTTCGAATGTTGAATAAAAGAAATACTTTATCAACAATTCTCATATTCTATCTGATAGATTCCCACAACAAAAAAAGCATTATTAAACGCGAGTAACAAAATGCGGAGGATTGCAAAGGCTAACAGGGAGTAAATTACAGATCGGGACAACACTGTAAAGGCTACGACTAGATTCGCAAAAAGAGATGAGGTAAATATCGACATTTAGGACCATAACTGGGAGGGGAATGGACAAGAGTTAGGAGAAAGAAACACAGGAATGGAATAGATATGATTGCTATCAGCTCTCAACACCTTCAAGGAATGGGCACACTCGGTCGAGAAATGATACAGCGAACTCGTTTGATCGTCATGAAATACTATATGATACAATACTATTCTATGATTGCTTTGCACACTAGCGGATAATTATGAGCATACATTTTCATTGCCAACCGGGGTAAAAATTTATATAGTGGTCTGAAACCGAGAATATATTGTGATCTGAAACTGCTCATGGTCAAATTGCTCAAAAGATAGCTGTTTTCCCATTTTTCTTCTCAATCAATGTCATATTTGCATTTCTTAGTGTTTGCACTGTTAAAAAAGTGTGGAAAAAGTAGTCTACCGACCGTGGTAGACTACTTATTCCACAATTTTTATGAATATGAGCCAGATATGAATAATTTTGTACATAGTGTGGTCTGAAAATCAGAAAATATATAGTGGTCTGAAACCGGCCCGGTTGGCACTAAAATGTATGATTATGAGAGGGGTTAGTGATAGATGGATAAGACAAACGAAAACAAGCTAGAGACTAAATAAGAAATCTATAGATAGCCTACCGCACCCTCAGAGACACTGGGTGCACAATTCCTTCTGTTCGGGGATGAAATCTCTGCAGGGACAGAGTCGGACGGATCCCTCGATGGAGGAAGAACACGAGAAGAGCAGCGGCTTCTCTTGAAGGGTGCAACTGCAAAGGGAAAGCGTATTTACGTTATACAGTGCTTCTTGAGTAATACAATTATTTTATAAAGAAGATCATACGCGATACTAAACTCTCAAACCAACATCATTTCTTGTTCAATACCAGCAGCACAAACTCGCCAAGATTACAAAAGATTAGTTACAAATCAGAAACCTATCTTTACCAGGATAATTTCAATCAGATTTTTTTTACTGAAATAAGGTATTGCGAAAAATAACTTCTCTGCTACTTTTATTCACAGATCTATTCTGCCCGATATGTACTGTCAGGACATACCAAGCTTGAAGCATATCTTCCCTCCACCATCAACAACGCAACCTATTACTTCATTATCTGCCATAGGAGAATCAGATCCCCCGGACACCTCTTTCCTTATCTCCTCCCAATTGCCCAAATCCACCTGGTCCAATCTCCCCACTCTCACCTCGACGGGGCCACGATGGATGGGGCGGTGCTCACTCGTTCGCATCCCATCATCTTCTCCAACTTCTCCCTCTTGTTCACCAGTGGGAAGAGGGCGGAGTCGCAGCGAAGTCCTGCTGCTGCACACGTCGACACGCACGACGCACCCGCTGCAGAGGAGATTGGTTGCATTTTGTTTCTAACCCAAGAAATTCAAAAACCATCGCTCCATCAAAATCATTGAACTTATCCTGCCTGCGGAACCACAAAACAACACATTCGCACCAATCACTCAAAAGCGCCAATGCTGAAACACCTATCACGCTTTTTTTAACAAGCCGTAGCAAGATCATCATCAAAAATTTTGCGCAACACATCCTTTCATCCCCTCAGCGACACACGAATGCAGCATGTCTTTCGCAATCCTCCTCCCCCCACTCACCCTTGCCGATCTTCTCCTTCAGCGCGGATGGAGGCGGCCACACAGGGAGGGGGTCGCAAGTATTGAGTCGATCGACGATCAACGACACGCGCAGCACCATCCCTGCTGCAGTCAATTCGGACGGGAGACGTGGCTGAAGGAGGGACTTATTTCTACACTGTCAGATGTCGACGATAAGTCACGTGCGGCCATTAGGCAAGTAAAGGAAATCATGAATCCCCGTTTCAGCTGGTCAGTTTGTGACATAAATGCATCAACATTTCTGCGGATTTCTCACGCAATTGAATAGGCTAGTCAATCTTGACATTTCTGAGATCCCAACGCAATCTTGCATTAAAATTAATCACTGAAGCCTTGGCAAACGCTCTACCCAGTGCCTTGAATGCCACTGACCTCCACATCACTCATCATTGCCCTTTGGACGGCGTCCCTCAGTGCCGTCATATTGCCCGTGTCCACAGTGATCACCCACGGCTCGCCCATCTCCTCCAGGTACGGACACTGGGACGTCAGCTGCAATTAATATGATTTTTTTTCAATCCTCAAGAGTCACGAATCGAAGATCCCCAAAATAAAATCATATGTCGTATTACTGAAGCAGAAATAAACCTTTTCTTCTCGAGCAACCCTACATCGTGCTGTGCAATCCCCCCCCCCCCTGATATTAGGATTATTGATAAAAATGAGCAATGTCCACCAATCGACGCTCTCCCATATATGATCCCTATGTCACATCCTTGAAACCGCAAACGTCCTAACTTCGGGCGCCTTCATTTTCGCTTCTAACAATATCCAAACACCCCTGAATCCCTCACTGACCGTCCTCAACGTCGGTTTCTCGGCGAAGAACTTCTCCGTCAGTCGTCCCTTGGGAGGGGCGAATCGGGGATTGATGAAGATGGCACCATGGGCAACGGCCTCCAGAGGAGCCGGACCCTCGTACGGGAACCCCAGGCCGAGGAAGATACGCACCTGCAACAAGGGATATTCCAGATTCACGAGATGACCATAAGATGAGGAATACAGTAAAGTTTTGATTTCGTTCGCTTGAATGTGGATAAAATTAATACAAACAGTTAGTTAACCCCATTCCTGATTCACCCGATTGTGATAAAACAAAATTAACGTCTGAATCTAACTTCGTGGCCAAAACCGTTATCAGATAAATCATCAAGCATCATAAAAAAGGTTCCTTGGTGTTTCACACTATTTTGATAATATGGACAGTTGGGGATCTCTGATCCCACGCAATCGAGCTCTCATTAAAGAAAATCATTACAGCATCTAACCTTGGAGAGCAATTGATGGAAGTCCTCTTCTCCCAGTAGTCCATGGTTGATGACACCGGGGGGAAGGGCAGACGCTTCCGAGGCATCCGCCACCGTCGCGTGCACCTGCATTCAGTTCCAATATGGATTGGAGAATATGAGATGAAAATTTCCAGTAACTTTCTCGATGAACGATATATTCGGGTAAATCAAAGGAGAGTCAATATTGATCCGAGCAGCGCAGTAAGGAATATTTTGGCTATCAATATTCCTCATAACATCTGATTCTACCGCGAAACGCTTTCTTCTCATAGACCTCACACCTTAGATGTGTCCTTCACTATTTCCAGTTCATCGGCAATCAATTCTTCTAAAGCTTCTTCCCGCACCTATCTTGCTTCACTACCTCCTGATATTCCTACAATCCAGTAAATTTTAATCGCCCACTCGGTCACATATCCATACTCTACTTGCAATAGCTACCTCCCGCATAACCGCTGTTACAGAGACTAGCCATATATCTCCAACCAAGAGAACTTCAATACATCTTCAACCCACCCCTCCTCCCTCACCTCAGTAATCTCCATCACGGTCTTCACAGCCTCTCCAGCCTTCTCCCACATGTACTTCTCCTTCCCGTAGACGAGCACGCCCGATCGAGCAGCTGACAAAATTTATTCAATCATTTCACGTTCTACTTTTCAAAACTCAGAAAGTCGTTTCAACCCTCGTAGACTAACGCACTCACGTTCCAAATATCCTTATCACAGATGAAACCTCAACGTCTACTATTTTTGAGTCATGATGTGATAACAAACTAAATTGCCTGGATTCGCAGTCCTGTTCAACTCGCGTTTCACCGCATCCCTATTATCCGGACTGCTCTAGAGCATTGATTCTTCAATATTCAGCTTGCAAAAAAACAATAGATTCATCTAACCTCTCCTCTCGGTGGCATTCTTGGAAGTGTTGACGACGAATCCGAGGAAGGTGTTGTCGGGAGTGTGCGGGTAGAGGGAGAGGAACTGACGAAGGACGAGATCGAACCCGCCCCACGGATTCGTCTTGCCTGTGAAATACCAAACATTACCCACACGCCACTTTGTTGTTTCACTACTGCGATATCACCTTTGAGTAGCTAGTCTATCAATTTCACCATCTCTCGATGTAGTAAGAACTTTCAATAAACATTACAAATGTTTCATGTGTAGTCTATCAGCATTCCTGCATGTTATGGACAATACAATCTCCTCTTAGAAATATAAAAAAACTCACCCAGCTCAGCCTTGTGCGTGTTGAAGTACTCCTTCGAGTTGAACTCCGCCTGCGTCCCGAAGGAATCGAGAAGACGCACTTTACATCTGCAGGAAATAGGAATTTAGAGCCACGATAGGAGATTAATAGTTCAATTATGTTTAGAATCAACACTTCTGGATTGCAAAAACAGAACGTGCGTTGGATCAGAATACTGCAACACATCTGTTGGTGCGAAAATATTTCAACTGAATACTTTTCTAGAATTTCGATCAACAACGCACTTCTGGGTTGCACAGCTACTATAGAACACTGCTGCGCGGATCAGGAGCAATTATTGTTTCCATGGTCCAGTATGTCACAAAAAATCAATCTCTAATAAAATTCCCCTCTATTATTTCAGATCAAGTACCTTTCCGGTTGCAACTCTACTACAGATTACTTTACAAAAAGCAAAGCCAATTCAGTGATTTCTTCCAATAAAAGATCCCCATATCCCACTCACTTATTGGCTACGATGAAGGGTCTCCTCTTCCTCTGCATCAGTCTCAGTCCCATTATGTCCGTGAAGATGAGGTCGATCTGCTGCCCACTCGGACACGGCCCCACACGAGCGAACTCGTCGACCGCACTGCAAGAAGGACTTGAAAGGAGATGTCAAGGACAGAATAGGAATAGCCCAAATCTGGTTAGTCTGGTGAAGGTACGAATCCAATGGAATTAAAAGTCCCTGCGAATTGCTGATACAGAGTCAATCCAAATTCGAGCAGATCCGACCTAGTCAATAGTTTCTGAGCAATTCGCGATATTCAATAATTACTTACGATCTCAATCCAATTCACCTTTTGGATTGTTGCTATAACACTAATCCAAATACGAAACTATCACGGTTACGCAATCACACCGGAGATGCCATATCACAGAAAACCTCACCGCATCATAGACTCCTGCTGGGTGGAGATACGAAGGTCGTGGCCGAGGACGTGCAGAGAGGCGATGAGGTCACTCCATTGCACCAGCTCGCCCAGAGGACCACCCTGCAATGAGATGGCTGCATACTCCCTAACTATGACTGGTTCGCTATAAAGATTTTGAATAGTATCATCGGAGTTCAACGAAAAACTAATATACGAGATGGCAAGCAAGAAGTATTAACCGCGAAACGCAAATGTATCTTGATGGTCGAAGCATGCAAAGGAGAGAGAAAGCGCTCACCTTTGACGACAACTCTCCGAACTTGGTGTTGGTGAGGAAGCCGAGGTAGAGAATGATCTGCAGTGAGATTATTGAGAACTGCATTCAAAACTTTTATAGAATCCTAATCTCACTGAAATGTATCGTATTTCTGGAAAATAGATAGTTGTAAGGCTAGAACTTCAGCCCCACGACTGATCTGATCATACCAGTGTCTAACCTGTTAACATGGCCAACAATAGCAACTCAGATTCGTCGACGCGTAAGAAAAAACTAAGACAAACTCCACTACTTATATGCTGTGTTAAATAAATGGTTATAGAGAACGTCCATTGCTGATCAATTCACCCATTCATCCCATATCAAGGACGCTATGTGAAACTCATAACGACAAAGCGTGAAAAAGAGATATCTCCTCACCCTCAGTCGGGGTCGATTCTCCATAGTTCTCGGGTGCTTCTGCACATTCTCAACATAGGCGGCCTTCCACGAGTCCCACATTCTGAAAACGGAGAGATGAAAATGCAAAAGGATACAACTTAAATTCCATTTGCCCACTCAAACACTTTGTTCCAATACACATCATATTCGCTGCATATGGACGGCTAGTTGTAGAGGAAATTAATGTTTTAATTATATTGCGAAAAGCAGAGTGATTTCACCGAACATCGCCCACCTGCTTATCCGCTTCTTGATGAACTCAAAGTTGACGGGTTTGTCCACCATCTTCGCGAAGAGATCATCCAGTGAGAAATTGGGCTGGAAACAATGGATTTATGGGTTCATGATTTTGATCCAAATTCAAGTTTCAAATAATGCTCTCTTCAGAGATTCATCAGAACAAATATATTCGGAGAAACCCCAATTTTCTAGTACTGTCAGCAACTTTCGCTTTTGCTATTCTAGCTATACCCAGCTCACAGATTATATATTTCCTTCAAAGCCGCCCACATTCCACTCTTAAATAGCCTTCTAGCTGGAAGGATATCCCACTTTCCCTCTCACCTTGGCAAAGGTCTTCTCCTCAATGGGACTCTTCTCTCCCTCCATCACCGGACAGTGTCTCTCTGCTGTGGAGAGGAAACGACGGAAAGAGCAGCCAGTTCCGTTCACCTGAAGGGATTTGATGAATGATAGTTAACTGAATAACACCAACTGTCCAAAATCGCATGCGATGAACACGTTATCCAATTGAAAAATCGATGAAACAGCAAACATCCCAGAATGCTATAAACGAAAATGTTTAACCAACCCCCATCTCGGCATAGCATTTGTCCGTCTTCCATCCCTCCTTCATCCAATCCCACTTTGAGCGACAGTTGGGGAAGTCCGCCAGTTCCGACTCCGAGGGAAAGCATTCTGCTGAAAAAACAGGAAATTGAACAATTTGAAATGTAGACAAATTGATAGCAGTAAACGGAAAACATGTGAAAGATTAAGACGAGCATTTCAATCTAGTGTCAATTGGTCTGATACACGCCCAGACACGTTAGTACACGAATAATCGCCCTTTCATTAGACACACCCCAATATGATAGGCGAGAGGGCATGTGGAGGCGAGGGAAACGATTCAAATACCTGTGTTGAATGTCGGCTTGGGTTCCTCTCTCTTCGTCTTCACTGCAAGAGACGTTGTCTTCTCTGGCACAATGGCAGTGCCTGAGATCTGAAATGAACAAGATTAAATCAGTAGCATCATTCCCTTGTTTCCAATTCAGATGACACTATGAAGCAGCACGTTTTCTAGTATGACAATATGATTTTTTTCCGTGCATCATTTCTAAACCTGCGTGGGTACTTCCAAATACGCGTCATTCACGCACTTTTACAGACCACAGAGGGGATAATCCGAGGAAAGTAACAAGTAGGGAGAATGGTTCATCGCTCAACCAGACCGCGTTCAATCTCCGTGCTATAGCACCTACACGCTTTATAAGAGAGAGACCAGTTGCACCGCAAAGGTACATGAAACAGAAGCTATGAAAGGAGGAATGGTTGAGTACTTGAGCAACAAACCTCAGTGAGATGGCTGAGTGTCCAATACTCATAGACGATGCAACATCCAACGAGAGAGAGGACGAGGAGGAAGAGAAGGCGCGCGCCACGACAGAGACGAGGCCATCGCATACCACGATCGGGACTGAGAAATAATATTATAAATAATGATATTGGTAAATCATTTAAATTAACCTCGTGCATGGTGGACATGAGTGCAATTGAGAATCCATGAAAGAATAGACACAACTGGAATGAAGAGCGAATGACGAATCAGAAGCTGATTCAAAGAGAGAGAAACATCATTTGATAAATAGACCAGATGCGAGCGAGAAGAGCTAAATCTAAACACAGAAAAAACGCCTAGATGAAACAAATGAGATTCAGAAGCAGAGTGCGAGAGGAAGAAACACGAAGTGCGGTGACTCATCATAACAAAGAGATGCAAAGCCAGCTCACCTCTACCACACGGATGTTCCCTGCTTGTGAATTGGTGGAGTTTCTGAAAAAAGAAAGGGAGAATAAAAAAAAAGTGAGGGCTTGGTCAAAGTAAAACGGTTCGATTAGAGACTAATCGAAAACGGTTAATGTTCAACAACAAGTGTGCTTGAACAACCAAGTAGGAAATATTTCGACAACACTAAAATCGAAAAAATAAATCGATAATAACAGGTCAAAACAGGTAGATCAAGCAAAGAAACAAGGAATGGGGCGGGGCCTCGTTCAAAATGCATCGCTAACCACAGTAAGGTTTTACTTTTATTTTTAATCTTTTCAAGCATTTTATTTTCATTTTTATATTTGAATTTGCTAAAATTATATTTCACACATTAAATTAGTCGTATGAGGAAATATAATTGACATTTTTCGAGCATGATATCGACATACGGATTTTAGCATGATGGGCGGAGCTTGGCACTGTGCCAAGGGCTATCGATAGAATTTTTAATTGACCTACCTAATTAATCTTTGCATTTCCGTTGGCTGATTCGAACTAGTTGCGTTGGATTTGGGGTCATGATCACCGTGTTGTCACTTCGAGTCATACTCTTGGCCTCTATCAATCGATCACTTTAATGGCTTCAAGTTGTTTTCAGTGGGCCGGATCTCAATCACCTCAGCTGTGAAGGCTGAGTGTTCATACTATGAATGGATCCACTTATCATGATAACGAGTGAGTCTAGTTGCATTTACTTAGTTGAATCTCGTGATCGTGCCTGTCAGGGCTTCCGTTTCCACTATGGCTTCCATGCCATTCTTTCCTTGTGGATTCCTTCACTCTTTTTGTTTCATATTCCACTGTGAAAATCATTAATTGCAGTGCGGAATGGGTGGAGATTGTCGAGCCACAATCACAACAGAGAATGTACGCCAATTTGGAAACGGGCGACTGCAGTTGGGATCTTCCCGATCGAGCGAGATTGTGGGTTATATCAACTTTCACTTGCTTTTCTTCTCTGATCGTCCGATCGTTCTGTACGAATCTTGTATATGATTGAAACGCGCTCTGTTTTCCACGTATGATAGGGATTATTTCAAGTATCTTTGTGAGTCACCATGAGCAAACAGTGCGAAGAATAATAAAATTGTTTTAGCATTGCTCTTTTTTCAGAAGGCCCACAAACGACCGCCAGTGGTGGGAACTGTTCGATGGAAGGACTAATAGGTGAGTTCGCTTAGTTTCTTCGCTTCCTCTATCGATAGGTAGTCTTACACTTGAGTGCGTTTTAATAATATCAAAAAGTGTGCCCTTTAGGTATTATTACTATAACGCGAAAACGAAAGCGACAGTGTGGAAGAAGCCTCAAGTTGCTGACACCGACATTATTCCTCTCGCTAAATTACAGGTGAGTTGTTTCATGTACAGTTAATTTTTGTTTTAAATCGTTCATTTTCGCACAAACGCTATACCCAGCGTGAAATCTAGTGAACATTCTTTAAATACGTTCGTAAAACTTAAATTAACCACTTGCAATAGCAGGGCGGAGTGCCCAGTCGGGAGTGTGAAACACAAACCTCCGCCCTTCCTCCTCCTTCCTCCGGTAGATCAACGAGAGAGCCACAGAGGACGGCCTATGCCCAGGTACCCTTTCTCACTATCATTTTGGCTGCTGGATAACGTAACTTTTGTTGGACTGTCGAGTGAGACGCTAATTAATTTTTTTATTATAATTTAAAGAATGAACGTTATTATTAAAGTAATCTCTTGCAGGATATCTCACCCGAGACTGGCATCGTAACCGTGAGATCCTCGCCCATCCCCACCGATCCCATGTCTGCATCATTCAAGGTGAAATGCAGTTTCGATGTTGATAGTTAGTCTTTGGAGGATATCACACGGCGATTTGTAGCCGGGATCAAGTAGGAATTTTTTTATAAAGTCCTCCAAAAGATGCTTGCACATTTGATGTTCTTTTTATTAATTGATAACTTTTGTAATTTTTATTAAAATAATAATCTAGGCGATGAGTCTGGATCGTCGATTAGAACAGTCGATGCTCGGAGATGCCCATGACTTCTTCCCCTCCCATTCACCCATCGAGCAGAGCTACGATACACCCAGTCAGTTTTATTTTAAGGTTGTTACCTATTCCTTAGCCAAATGTTATCCAGCCTATAGCTTGGTACAGAGATAACTGTTTAGTCCATGTGAAACAAGGTCAATTCGTGAAATTGGGTCCCGAATAGAACTAATATACGAGATTCGATAGAGAAATTGATTTATGGATGTTTTATAAGACTAGTCCATTTTTGGATCAGAACTTTTGCTGCTATGCTATCTCTGGCTGCTATTCTCTTGTTTCCGATAGCTGTGTCATCAATTATCGTATTTTTCTGCGTCAAAGGAAATAGTGCTAGGAGCCCGAAGAAAAAAGGTTGACTAATTTGTGCGGTTTAATTAATTCATCATCATCATCATCATCATCATTTATCCAGGTCGAAAAATATGTTTTATAAAAATTATACTTCTAGGTACGATCAGTCGGAATCGGTTCCCTAACGATTCATCCAGTCCAACGAGAAGTGTGGAGAGGAGAAGTCTCGAGGATGAAGGTTCGATTGCTCGTTTTGTGTTGTTTGAGAAACTGGAAGTAATCTGTTTCACTGTTAGTGTATGAATTACGTGAAATGGATTTTATCAATAAAGCTGACTTGATTCTCTCAAACAATAACTTCTTATCAAGATGTCCTAGTATTATAAAGTCGATTGATCTTTTATCTCTCAGGCGGTGAGTGCTGGTCGAAGGATGCGCCTAAATTGCCGCTGTCCGACCCGTGCAGCAAGACGTTGAAGAAGGAAGTCGGCACTCTGTTCAAGCACATCCAGAGCTATATGGGAGACAGGAAGACGAAGAACAATCCCGATCAGGTATGTAGAGGGATGTGATGAGTGATTGTGAGAGTGTGATATTTAGTATCACTGATATTTTGAGAAAGATAGGGCTTGATGCGCCTCCTGAGTTTACTGACATTTTTTTGGGATTTGTAATCGAACCATTAGATGGGAGCATGCGCAATGAGGTTTATCGCAAGGTTGGAACGAGAAAACGACTGACTCATTGTGCTGTACAAATTATGAGGGAGTACTACCCAGATAGTAATGGAATATGTTTGAGATGAATTATGAATTTTTGATTCGTTATTTAGTTAATAGGCACTCCTGCACTTTCCCGGGTATTGACTAATCCCAAATTGCATTTTATTTAGGGAATCATTGAAACTTATTTCATTTTCACTCGCTCGCCCGGGAAAGTGCAGAAGCGCCAGTTAATCTAATTAATTAATCTCCTAATTCCAGCTGGCCCTCTCGATCTGCGAGGGTGCGGCTGCACGAGTGGAGACGGCAGACGAGGCCTGTCTGCTCATCGTCAGACAACTCACCAGGAATGAGAGGTACGGTACATTATTGATTGATTGGTTAGATTAATTATTGATTGATTAGGCTATGGTACACTGTGAAATCGTTTCACAGCAGTGCTTGGGTAGTAAAGGGGCATTGGGTATCTTCAACCTTCATGGTTGTAACCTTTTGGGAGGATTGATGTGGTTTGAATATTTTTTTAGCTACGGCGAACGATACTGTTATTGTTCTGTGTGGATTTCACTTGATAAAGTAGAAGTTGGAATCGTCAATCCACCTGGTTCAATCTCTTTCGTTCCGGACAAAACTATTAGTGGGATCGTCAATCCACCCAGTCAAAACTCCCTTTCCAGGGGCGAATCACTGCGTAAGGGATGGGAGTTGCTGGCCATCGTCGTCGCTCTGTCGCAACCGAGCAAGAAGGTTACATTTGTTTAATTCCAACTTTATTTAATGATGAATGATTTTTCCACCCAGTGACGAGGATGGGTTCCCAGATTTAGGTTTTCTGCGTTTTCATGTACTTGCTTCACAGGTGGCCTCCCAAGTGCAATCGTTCGCTGAGCGGTACTCGGACAAGTCGGCCGACCCGCCCGGAGTGCCCGTATCCTCTATCGCAAGCCATGTTATGAGGAAACTGAATAAGGTAACTAACTGATTTTTAAACATATGGGAGCGGGGACAAGCATAATTGGAAATTGTAAGTGAATTAATGGAGTTGGGATTTTTTGTGATGAGTTGATGGTATATGTAGTTCTGGGTTTCATGATTCTATCAAGTTGGATAGCATTGTATACTTTCTGATAAGTTCCATCTCATGCAATAAACTACATTTTCATCATCGGATTGTGCTCTAGCAAGGATATGCACATGTAATTACCAAACTGTCCTCTCTCTTCAGACGACAGCCCGTCCTCGTCCCTCGCTGGCCTCCGTCCACGAGGCACGCGTCCACATCTTCCATCCACCACAGTTCGGAGCGACGTTGGAGGAGTTGATGACCATGCAGGTGAGGTGGGTGGAGGGTTGAATAAGCTGGATGGCATGAATCACTTTCAGTGCGGTTCATAGTGTTAAGGAAGATAGGCGAAACATTAGATGAACTGGATATGCATATTTTTCATTTTCAACACATGATCGAAAATTATCACACGAAAATGCTACGCTGGGTTATCGTGGGCAGGTGAAACGGAGAGTTGATGGGTAATATATTTTGTGAGACTAAAGCAAATGGGAATGAATTACCAAGACAGATCATTCTTCCGCTTTCACAAGTTGCTGAAGCGTGAGAGTGACGGCTCTTTGGTGTGAGACAAATAAGGCGTAATAATTCGAACAGAATACTAAAACTATTCCATTTCTAAGTTGTCAAGAATCAACGAAATTCATCACGCATTTCCGATTACCAACTCATCCCTTGCAGAAGGGTCGCTATCCCCATCTGCGTATCCCGTGGATCGAATCGACACTCATCGATCTCGTATTGAATGCCGGTGGATCCTCACTCGAGGGAATATTCCGAGTGGCCGCCGACCCGGAGCAGATAGCCACTGCCAAGGTACTTCATGTTTGATACAGAGAACAGCATCTCGACGTTTCTTCTGACAATGAGTGCTGAGAGAACGGGATACGTTATGTTTTGTGATCCATGGAAAGGTACAATTGTTGTTGCCAGTGTGGAGGAGAAGGTATTGGTATTTCTGAAGAGTATGGTGACTTGTTTTATGGCTGCAGCATCGAATGGCCTGTGAAACAGAAATGAAGAACAACGGGAATCTCGCGTTCAATATAGCAAGATCTTTAGAGTGGCTCAATAGAGTATTAGATTAGAGTATCTAACAATAATGCGATTACGTATTCTCTTCCTTTCCAGGCCCGTCTCGACCAATGGCTGGTGCCGGCAGTCTCTGATGCGCACGTCGCTGCGTGTCTGTTGAAGGTGAGTGATAGGGGGGGGGGGGGGGCGCAGTAATGTGGCGTTTCAATACAAATTATGACGATAAGGAATCGACAATCCGAGTTAGTGTGACATGTGACTCTCATTACAATAGGGAGTGATGAGTTTCAATGGGATGTGAAGACAAGTTTCGAGCAAAGATGATGTGATCTGGTTGTGTTTCGCTCCCTATTATTCATCGAAAGGATAATTGCAGGCGTGGCTGCGTGAGCTGCCCGAGCCGCTGATCCCTCCGGCGATGTACCAGAGGGCACTCGACGCGGGAGAGAATGCTCAGGAGGTCAGAATAATTGTCCTAAAAATATGCCGGTGCAAGAGGTTTTCGTTGTGAAAGGAATAGTTAGAATTAGTTTCAATGGACTCCGCCGCTTCAAAAAGAAGTGGTGAAACGGGAAATAAAGGTGTAGGGGGAAGCAGAGGGAAATGCGATAAGCATTTTTTTGAGAGATGAGAGATGAGTTGTCCAGGATTAGGAGATCCTGTTTTCATAAAATGATATCAAGGGAGTGAAACATTGAAGTAGAAGCTGAGAAAGAATAAAGTCTGTTGATGAATAAAAAAAACTGAACACTTTCAGGCAGCCCATTGCGCAGCCCTCCTCTCGCCTCCCTCGTCCCTCGTCCTCGCCCGACTCATTCGACTGCTGCAGACACTGGCGAAGGAAGAATGCGTCGCACTGACGAAGATGGACGCCAGCAATCTGGCCATGGTCAGTGGAGAGAAATACTTTTTTTCCGGATCCCGGAAAATATGTGTTGCTTCTGATAGATCTTTTTTTTTATAAAAAAAACTACTTGAAACCTCGTTCACTGATGTTTCGAGGATAGGATATCCTTGAGCTTACTGACTGATGAATAATTGATTTAGCTGGTACACTTTTTGTTAACAATTATTGATTGATTCCGTTCCTCTGCAGGTGGTCGCTCCGAACGTGCTGCGGTGTCAGAGCGACGATCCTGCAGTGCTCATGCAGAACACCCGAAGGGAGATGTCCTTCATCCGAACACTCATCATCCACTACGACACCACCTTCTCCCTAGAGACTTGATCTTTGATCTCTGCCCCCTCCCTTTCCTCGTGCCCGATGCTAACTAGAACTATAACAGAAGAGCTCTATCTAACCCCGAGGTTGTGTTATTATCATGGATTTAGTCATTAGAGTATTTATCCCCGCGAAACATTGTGATTGTGAGCGCAGCTACAGCTTATTTTTAAGGTTTCGACTCATATTTTTAGTCTAGTCAATTTCCTTTTCTATCTGTCGGATTTTCCGTTCTCCTTTCATTCAGTTTTATTCCTTTTGTAGATATGGACCGTAGCCCCACTCCTTCCTTTCTGGTAGATCAGAAGTCTATCAATGCTGAGCATGTCTTTGTTCCTCTCTGCTCTTACAGTGTCTAACACGATTATCGACTAGTGGCTTACCGTACTCCGTATGATATCGATTCTTCTCCCCCAGATTATGATTCACTTATCGATTTGTCTCTCAGTAACGGCCCCCATCTCTTTGCCAAGAACAATAATATACAATAGGACATTGCTCAAACCCCCTCCCCCTATCTACCTACAACACAGTTCCACAGCAATCTGATCAACTCTGAACTACATAATCTGGATTTGTTCGCAATTCAAACTTAGGCCTTATATTCACATGATTCTATATCCGCATTCGAATATGCTAACCTCACAGGATTTGTTACGTAGCTAGTTAATTTTAATAATTTCTGCAGTTTGATTACTTTTGTTCCTGCCGTATTCTGAGGCTGTGTCGTATTTTGTGATTTTCGTGCAACTTTCCACTTTCTTTATCTCTGTCACCCTCTCAGTCTGATGTACTCTCTCCTCTTCCTGCACTCTTTCTCTGCCTCTCAGCAAGCACAAACCACTCTCTGGATATCGAGTAGTCTCTCATCGCTCCTGCTTCTCCCTCGTTCTCTGTAGTCTCTCACTTTCCCACGCACTCTCTCCCTCACCTCCTCTCTGACATTTCTTTCAACTTCCTCACACTTCAAACCTGAGTGTACATATGCCAATCAATCAGCCGGATCAATCGATAAATATGATCTACCGTGATGGTGCGGTGTGAAGGAGTACTGTATTGCCTCGGTTCGTTGGCCGATTCGTTATCGATTGCTGCAGGGCCAGCCCTCGTAAAGTGTCAGTAGGTGAATGTGAGTTGCATTGGAGCACGTAGATAACAGGTGTGGAGATTACAGCTCTCTGTTGCATATTGTGTGTTGGTTTGATGATGAAAACACGGCGTTATCCGTTTGCCTCTTGAACCGCTTAAAGTCTAGCATAGTGGTGATTAGTAGAAGAAGGGCATTGATTATTTCGGAGCTCGGTATCAGAAAGAAGCCATTGCCTTGCAGAGAAGTCGCGAGGATGGGTGACATCGAGGACTTTGCGAGTGATTCGGCCAGAGGGAATGAAGAGGAGGAGAAGATAGAAGTGAAGGTGACCCGAAGGAAGATCAGACCACAGAGGGAGGAGAAGGCTGCCGGAGGTCAGTGAGGCGATGATAAAGTTGATGTATTTCAACGGAAAGAGGACTGGTTGGATCAGTTTCGTTAGCCCACAACTGCTCTAGTGTTATTTGGGAAACATGAATGTGCAAGGTCCGAAAATATTTACTAAGCTGATCTAGATTAGACATTTGGGGTAGGGGACTGTATCAAGTAACGATTCCAGTGATATTCTTGCAGATGCTCCCTCCGGTCCCTCAGTCTGGGTGCGCACGTGGGGTTGCAGTCACAATGTGAGCGACAGCGAGTACATGAGTGGCATCCTGGCCCATGTGAGTTGTTGTTGTTGTTTTTAATTTTTGGAAATTGCAAAGATAAGCGCTTATTGGTTTCATGGAGCACACGTTAATTTGTAATGTAGCAAACATCGATGTGAGTTCGAAATACACTGCAAATATTCAATTATCAATGTAGGAAGTTGGGTGCATCTAGGTTTCAGGTGGAGACTACTCACTCGATGAATGGCAGCATTTGATCTTGCTGCAGATAATTTCTGAACTAGAATTAATATTGCCCGCACACTCCCATATAGTTGAATTAAGCCATCCAATTCGATGTGTGTTATTTCCCCCGCTATCCTTTTTGGACAGAGAAAAATGTTGGGGATTCGAAAATACAAGCAGCCAAGAATGTTATAATACTGACTCATCTCCAGGCTGGCTACTCCGTGGTGCGGGAGGCGGAGGCGGCGGACGTGTGGGTGCTCAACTCGTGCACTGTCAAGACTCCCAGTGAAGATCAGGTTAGGGGAATGTCTAAACGTTGAATAAGTACCAAATATCGGATAGTGTTACATGCACCTTGGTTAGTAGTAACAATGAAGCGACGATGCACCATGAATACGCTCGGTGAAGATTCTGCGTTGAATCAAAGAAGATTTAGTAAAGGGTGGAGGAGATGTGGCTGATTGGCAATGAAAGCCTCAATGGTTTCAACGTAGACTAATTTTTTTTTGAAACCACGATGTTATTAGAAGAATAGACGATGATGAGGGGGCTTGGTTGTCGAAGAGCTTCTGCGATCAACAATGATGACTTGCTCATGGTTTAGTAGTAGGCGTGAAAGGGGCGCCCCCAGTGATTGTGAGGAAAAGATTTTCTGAAAAAGCTAGCGGGTACTGGCAGTGAAACTAATAGTAAACAAATAGTGTAATTATAGGCAGTGAATCTCGTTCGATCGGCGAAGGAGAAGGGCAAGCGAGTCGTGATGGCAGGATGTGTCAGCCAGGTTTGATCTTTGATCTTTGGTTTTGGTTGTTAGCATCGATAGTCGCCTTTGGGTTTCAGTGGTTGAACTAATCTTTAGATTCTTAGATGGTTCGATGAGTGTAGATGTGTTTCTAGAATATAAATTATACATTATTTGCGGGATCGGTCTTTTTAAGGTGCATCTGAAAGTCGTCGTTAGAAGAAATCCTAGGCTGTCCATTTGAAATGATGTTCTGGATTATCTCCATGGTCTATGTCACAATTTTCGACCGTAGTCATAATTCTAGTACATGCATCCTTCTCTCTGTCTCTCTTACTGTACGATTGCTCTTTGAACATTTACGACCCACACGCCATGCCGTTGCACATAGTTCCAGCCTCTCCTCTCTCCCTCCTGATGCAAGCACTATTAAAAGGCCGTTTCTCCTCTCTGTCTTCCACATTTGCCTATCTTTCGCCGCCTCCCCCCATCATAGGGATCCTTGCACCTTCTCTCCCCTTCTCCCCTTTCCTCGTATCCAGTGATGAGCGGGCTCCACAATGTTGGGCTGTACCCGCGCGAACAGAAACCATCTCTGTAGACCCGAACCCGGGAAAAGTGGATTAGCCCGAGTTGATGCAAGCGGTAGAACTCGAGCGAATGTTAAAGTTGGGGAACAGCACTCATCACTGCTCGTATCCCACATTATATCGTATGACTAATGAAGATAGAGGTTAAATTACCCAAGGTTGAGGTGCTCTTTGGTCCAGTCCCAACAGTCTAATAAGCTCTTATCCAGGCTGACCCATCTGCCGAATGGCTGCAGGATGTGTCCATCGTGGGAGTGAAGCAGATCGACCAGATCGAGGAGGCCGTCAGGGGTTATTTATTTATAAACATTATTGTCAATTTTATACCAATCGATCATTTGTGATTCATTTCGATTTGCCATCAGACCTGATGGCGCCTAGTTCATTAGTACTTCTGTTGAAACATTGAGATTACTGGCAGAGCAATAAATTGTAATTTAGTTCCATGTCTTCATGTAAAAGCTGCATAGAGACAGTGAAACATTGTTGTCCGTGCCACCAATTTTTTCTCAAAGGTTGAGATGCGATCGCTGGTCACTGCAGGTTCGCTGGAGGGCAAATCGGTGCGCATTCTCACTCGCAATCGCCCGCACGCGCCGCTCGATCTGCCCAAGATCAGGAAGAATCCATTGGTAGAGGTGAGCAGGGACACTTACGTTTCAACGCTTCGTGTTATGCAGCGCATAGCACTTGCAACATTATTTCAGCGTGTCTCAAGCTACAAATTCACAGATAGTCTGAATAAACCCTTTTGGAGTCGTTTTTCGCATGACAAGCTTTTGTGAGAGTGCCCTACACTTGCATGATCAGATTTAGCCTCAATGAATGATCAATAATCTTCTCTCAGGTTCTGGCCATCTCTACGGGTTGTCTCAATCGATGCACCTATTGCAAGACGAAGGCTGCAAGAGGAGATCTCAAGTGAGCTTTGCTTTGAAAGGATTTGTCGAAGTTAAGGGGAAAGAAGTCTTACTTATACGGTAATAAAAACAAGACGACCTGTGCAGCAAGTGAGGTAGTGGTAAAGGCGGTTTTGCGATTTTAAGTGGATTGATTTTATTCGGAAGTGATAAAACGGCAGAATCAGATCTGTGGTCAGGCAAAGAAGTTAGTAGTAATTGTGAAACCTGAATGGGTCAGGCATTGTTCAGTAGCGAGGCTGCGCTCTTCCAGCGGGGATCTCGTATAGTTTTTGTGTAATAGCTACCGAAGAGGCATTGCACCTGATGATTCACTTAGATTCTAGTAGTGTCTGTGAAACAAGTGAGCGGCGGAAGTTTGAAAATATGAGATCGGATCACATGCAATGGGAAATGAGTGCGTATGCGTATACAACAAAGGGGTGGTGATCCACAATAAATCGATAATTGAGCGCTGCAGGAGTATCTCTCTGGAGGATCTCGTCGCACGCGCGAAGCAGGCATTCGAGGAGGGAGTCAAGGTGAGGGATGGGATTTGTAGAAGTTTGGGAGGATTTATAATGTGCATCACACCAACTCAACATCATAATAATTAGCTTTACTTATTATAATTCGATTAAAATACCAATTACAGGAGCTATGGCTGACGTCGGAGGACCTGGGCGCGTGGGGAAGAGACATCGGATTGGTGGGATTAATTTGCAACATATTTTAGGCGATAAACATTTGGCTAAACACATCGAATAATATGTATTTAAAAGTAGTGGAGCCGTATTTTACCTGGTTCTGCGTAATATCTAATTGTTCGCAGGTGATTCCTGATCTACTGCACGCACTCGTCGAAGTGATCCCCGAGGGATGCAGACTGAGACTGGGAATGACCAATCCTCCGTTAGTTTGTGATTCAAAATCCAGTAGGATTCGAGTTTCGGTAGCATGCCAAAATCAGTCGGGTGAAACTTCCTCAATCGACCATAGTCAATCAGTTCAAAAACAACAAGCTAACAATCAGTGTTCAGTCTATGTTGCATAATTGAGTTGTTGCATGTCCCAGTGGGTTTAGTGTTTAGGAAGTTTCTCACCTTTCGTGGTACTGGTAGGGTTTCAATAACACATGCTTGGTTCGGGGAGAAATAATAATAGTGCAATTGCAGGTACATAATGGACCATCTGCACGAGATCGCGGAGATTCTGCTCCATCCGAGAGTCTATCGATTCCTGCACATCCCCATTCAGGTGAGCAATAAAAGGGGGGGGGGGGTATAACTGACATGAAAGTTAAAAAGGAACGTTGCTGTATTGCTAGATCCATTTGCAACATGAACCTGTGATAGTACGGTTTCTGAGGAATCTCAATAACGGTTGTTACCAGTGATGAGCGCGAGGTCGGATATAGGAGGGTACCCCCGATTTTTGACCGCGAATTTCCTGGCGTATGCACTCATACCCACCCGAATTTATGACATTCGATCCCCGATTTTCTCCCCGTTTTAGGCCGAACCCCCGGTTATCGCCCAGTGTCCGAGAATGTTGCTCATCACTGGTTGTTACGGGAGTGGCTCAGTTTCCGATCATTCCTCGTTCGAAAAAATATTTACCATGTCACATCTTCAGTCAAAATATGAAACAACTAGTGACTATTTGGTTTCTAAAATATCTCAATAACTGTAGTCAATAACCTTGAAATGTGTTTCAATATCAGACGACTAAATATAAGAGAGCCACAGTCATAACCATACGTCGTTGAGTTTCAATCCTAGCAATAAGTCACGTATTGATTTCCAGTCGGCGTCAGACGACGTGCTCCGTCACATGAAGAGGGAGTACACCGTCGAGGACTTCACCAAGGCCGTCGATTATCTGTTGGAGAGGTGAGAAGGGTTAGGGGGGAGGTCAATCGAAGAGACCAGCGATATTCCTGTTTCCGGAATATAGTAAGAGCTAAAGCGACAGCCTTGTTCTCTGAGTGCATATGAGGGTGTTCACGAGACAGTCGAGCAAGGGTTGGCACATAAGGTCGATTCTCTGAAACTCTGGGTTTTGGGAACCATATATGGATATTGCGAAAATCACTGTATCACTATTGTTAATTCGCCTTTTCTCCTCTCCAGAGTGCCCGATCTCTACATCGCCACTGACTTCATCTGCGCGTATCCGACGGAGAGCAAGAAGGACTTTGAGGAGGTGAGGATTTATTTATTTATTTGTTATTGATGGTTAGAGAAACGAATTCGGAAATAAATTCCTGCAGCTCAGCTTCGTTTGATTTGTGCGATATTTGAAGCACAGCTTCTACATTCTGATCATTTTTCGAAGTTGTTCAAATCTGTCTCACAAACCTATTAAAGATGCATCGGCTTTGCTAAAGATGATTGCTGTATGAAACACGAGATGGCCGTGCCCCTGAAAGTCTCAATTGCAGTCGATGGACCTCGTGCGTCGCTACCACTTCCCCTCCCTCTTCATCAATCAGTACTACCCTCGATCGGGCACGCCGGCTGCTGCACTGCCGAGGGTCGATGCCAGGGAGGCCAAGGTACGGTAGGAATACTGTAAGGAAGGGTAGTAATGTAATAAACGCAACCAGCCCTCGATTACTCAACTCTGGAGTCCGGGCTGATATGAGACGCGTGAAACCCAGAACGATCGATGATCATTTGGAAGCCATTTTATTGCTAGAACAGTCTGGATCATGGATAGGAGTGGACATAGCGATGAAGCAAAGAAAAGGGATGTATGATAATATTTTCCAAGTCAAATTGAGGCGCGAACGGCGACGATGAGTGCGTACTTCAGAGGGTACTCGAGATTCGACGAGGGGAGGATCGGGAAGGAGGTGAGGGAGAGGGGAGAGGGGAGGGTGACAATGAGAGAACATGGGGATTGATGTTAGAGTGTTTTGTGTAGTGCGTTCCGAAAATTTAGAAAAAGACTGGTCTTGCTTTGAAAAGGATATTTGAAATTGAGACATTGCTTCTGTTATTTCTCTTTTTCCATTTTATTTATATGTTTTTCCATTTTAAAATCTTTCATGGATACTGTAGACTAATCATCGCTTTGATCTCTAACCTCTTCCTCATTCTCCCCCTTCTCAGGAGACGGTTCTCATCTGCGAGGAGGCCTCAGACGGCGTCCATCTCGTCGGCCATTCGCCCTCCTACGAACAGATTCTCGTCCCCCGAAGATGCGGAATGGGCAGAGAGAGGAGGGTGAGTGGATCGAAACAGAAGTAGATAAGTACGATTGCTTGAATGGTATGCAGGCCAAATTGTGAATAGAGAGCGCATTCGAACTGCGAGAACTGAGTTTCACAGTTTCTTGTTACATCGACATTGTGTATGGAGGTCAATGCTTCCAGGATTGTTGAGTATTGAATAATAAAAAGTTTGAGTACGCGAATTGAATGAAGATGAACTATCTAGGGTTGCTTGCGTTTCACAGTTCCCACTTGAGTTGGTGCGGCACTGTTAATTGATACTAGGGAGATGTCTCAAAGAAATATAATAATATTAGTTGAGCAATGTGCATTAGTTATTTATCTGCAGGTTCGCATCACATCCGTGGGCAAATTCCACATGATGGGTGAGCCTGTGGAGGATATTCCTGAGGAAGAAGAGGATTCCATCCCCGAGACAACGAAGTTGACGTCATCTCGACCCGAAGTGATCCCCACGAATGGAGTAGAGGAAGGACTCGATGACGTCATCGTCGAGAATCGATCGATAACCATCAGACAACTCGCCCTGATTACCGTAATTGTTCTCGTGCTCGCTGTAGTCCTCAAGAAGTTGATGCAGGTTTTGATGAGAGACTGAGTGATTAAGAGACTCGTTTCCATGTTATTTGTTTGCTTTATTATGATCAATTGTTGTTGTTTTAACATATTATGGATAAACCATGGGTTTAGAGTGCTGTTCAGTATCCGATCCGGTTGAAGTTCCGATGGAGTATTTCAATGGTGTGATGCTCGACGAGTTTACTGTGACTCTTATTCTCACCCTCGATTCTACGTGCTATCTCACAAGTTTGTCTTTCAAACAGCTCGTTTTAGGGGTGTAAATCAGTCGGAATCTCGGGAGCGACCGGAACTCCCGTCCCGCATTCTCGACCGCTGCAACGGCGAGTATTGTGAGGGTTTAATTATTTATTGCCTAGTAATGATGCAATCGAAAAGGAAAAATACTGTAGAATGTATTGATTGATTCTTGATGAGAACTACGGTAAGCAGATAATCGATCTTTGCAGTCTCCTCCGATCGCCCGCAGTCGTATGCACTACGACCGCGAAGCGCACAAGTCGCGCACGAACGGAGAGAGACAGCGGGACCATGAGGGGTACGGTAGATTATCGATTGATTGGTGGAAATACAGAATGTTGTAGTGAAGCTCTAAAAGAATAAATAAAAACTACGTAGATATCGATTTCGAAATAATCAGAAGAGAAGTCGATAACCTCTTCCCTCTTCAGATTCCGTCTTCGTTCTGCGGGAGTGTGTGTGAGGGGGGAGGGGACGGAGATGAGACTGCTGCTGGTCAGTGGAGGGAAGGACGGAGAGAGATGGGTCGTCCCTGGTGAGTTGGCGAGGGCGGGGAAGATTAGGAATGATTGGGGTTTCACGGGATCAAGTGCATTTGACAACTGCAGTGGTCTATTCTATCTCAAGCTCTAATTTAGAAATTTTAATTTATACTATAGATTCCATTATCTAAACAAAATGTACATCTATTCAGGCGGTGGCATCGAGAAGGGCGAGGCGGCAGAGGCAGCTGCTGTGAGGGAGTTGGTGGAGGAGGCAGGAGTGAGGGCAGAGACGGCCGAGATGATCGGAGTGTTCCAGGTGAGACCAAGGAAGAGGGATTATTGTAGGGGTTATCGATTTTGTTTACGTTTTTTGAGGGGTTGTATTGCGTTTCACTAGGATTTCATATCTTGTTGAAGTGGGTGAGTAAAGAAGGGAGTATTTAAGAAAAATTATAGTATTATCAGGACGACAATCGCAAGCATCGCACGCGAGTCTTCGTGATGCTCGAGCGAGAGGAGCTGGCGGAGTGGGATGATGGAAGGGTGAGTGAGCTTCCTCTCCATGTCTCTGGTAGTATAGTGGTTAGTATCCGCGCCTGTCACGTGCGAGACCCGGGTTCAATTCCCGGCCAGAGAGAATCTTTTGCTCTATTTTGTGGTTCATCGAACTATTTCTTTCATTCGCAGTTCGGCCGTCGCCGATGCTGGATGCCCATTTTGGAAGCACTGTCGAAGGTAAGCGAACACGGTTTAGTACGGTATCCTCATTTATCGATCGATACCGGAAAAGTGACACAACTGGTGTGAAAACAACGAGACATTGAACCGGAATTGTGTGAAAAGCTGTGTATTTTGTACAGATAAAAGTGAAGCTAATAAGGGAAGAAAAATGGAGTATATTACAGGTGAAGGAATCACACGTGGCTATATTGAGGACGGTGATGGACCACTACCGTATCCCCCCGCCCAGTTGATAGGGAAATCGATCGATACCGTTGTCATTACTTCCTCCATTCAGTCATCATTCATATTTTCTAGGTATAGATACAGCATTTGATTGATGTCACTACCATAATTACAAATTAGAAATCTCTTCCCTTGCTACCGTAATGATATCACAATTCGAGATTGTCGCTCCCTTTTTACATAATCAAAAGGCTCTCTATGTACAACAGAACCCCGCTGATGTATCTCAAATCAATTAGCAGTGATAATAATTAGGTAGATGCAACAACCGATAATATATAAGACGATTCTCCAAACATAATTGTGCTCTACTAGTATATTTGTTTTTTTCTCATTCATAACCTATAGTTGATATCTAAAGTGTGCTACTGTAATCCGTGAGATGGAATGTTGAGGGTGGAAGGAGTGAACTAGTCTAGATAGAGGGGTTTCGATGCTAGAGACCGGAGAATCCATCGGACACATCGGTCCACATTCAATCCCTCGAGAGCGGATACTGGCAGTACTGCCATATCCGCCTCATGATCCCCATCGTCCAATGCCATTCGCACCTGTAGAATACGATGGATTAGACTATGGTAGTTCCGTGGGTCACGAACCTTATCAGCTGTGATGGCGCCTTCCAATTCACTTTTGTTGACTGCGACTAGGATGGGAACCTCCTTGACTCGCTCCACCTTCATGACCTCCTCTGAACGGATTACGATAGCACATCGATAACTGATTCTTTTAATGTTCCCTGGTTGCGGACATATCCCATACCATTTAGGCCCGATGAGTTCTAGCATTACCATGTACGAATATCGATGGCATTGTTTCTGTATCGAGATTAGACTAATGTAGCGGGTTTTCTGTGAGATTATACGATAAAAAATATTGAAATGAGCATAATGAAATGTTCACTCACTGAAGGATTCGGCTACAGTGGGCAGCAGATCGGGTCGACTCGCATCTACGACGAATATCAAAGCAGAAGCCTGGAAAAGTTAAATTACGACAGTGATATGAAAAGGCAGTCGAATACTTCGTGCTTATATATCTGTTTCTCAATTCATGGTCGTCTCTTATCAGCTATTAGCCTGTACTTTTCGACAGATTTTAAAAAAAAAGAAAACTAACCTCTTCTAGGTAGTTCGCCCATAAACAGCGAAGATCCTCTTGTCCGCCTACGTCCCAGAAGTTTAATCGCGCTTGATCTACCTCGACCTTGCCAACTGAAAGGTTTAATGAACGAGGAAAAGGGAAGCATGGCAACAAAAACGAAGGAAAACCCACTGTTCAATCCAACTGTGCTGGTTATTTTCGCTGGATTCAGCATGGGGTAGTTCTTCACGAACTTGCCCTTGATTTGCTCGAGGAAGGTCTGAAATCAGAAATATGTAATGATTTTAATAAAAAAATAAAGTAAAGACTCACGGTTTTGCCAGCATTATCGAGACCAACGATAACGACGAAGTAGTCTTTCTTCTGGAAGAACTGCTCCCATAAGCCGACGGAGAGTGTATACATGGGAACCGATCGATAATCGACCTACCGCAAGCCGCTCATCAGCCGGAAATAATGGATTTGCTGTGACGTCACGCGAAAAACCACGAGGCCGTGGTGCACGTTACAGGAAATTGGTGTTGTATGTGAAAGGACAGAATGGCCTGTAGTGTGGCTCGTCAGCTTTGAAGCTTTTTTGTTTATTGTTTTTAATTGTTAATTAGTAATTAGTATATCACCATTTCATAGCCAGATGTTGAACCGCTCACTAGAGATTGTATTTGTGTTACTTGTCGTGTCGTATTAGCGTAGAGAATACTGTATCTTTACTACACGTCATCGCAGGCGAACTCAAATGTTCTTCCATTTGGCCCTCGACCACGAAGTCTCCCTCCATCCCAAGTATTTTGGTGCCAACCTCAATGAGGTTATCAAGTCCAAGCTCTTCGCTGAGGTGAGGTACCGTTCAAAATGTGGTCTTAACTGTTTTAAAATGGCTTTCGATTAGTTTAGTTTAAAACATTTATTTAAACTGAACGATTAATTTATTGTACTATATAAATATTTAATTAAGGTCGAGGGCACGTGCACTGGCAAGCACGGCTTCGTCATTGCCGTCACGACGATTGATACGATCGGGCACGGAATCATCCAACCAGGTAAATCATTGTTTTGAGTTGTTGTCAGTGGTTCTTCTGGTCCAATCCCCATTCAACACGGTTTTTCACGCGTTTGTATAAATGTGGAGGAGCACTGGAAGAAAGTTATTTTCTCTTTAATAAAGGAAGATTGTAGGCCGAGGTTTCGTGATCTACCCCGTCAAGTACAAGGCCATCGTCTTCCGTCCCTTCAAGGGGCAAGTCATGGACGCAGTCGTGAATCAGGTAGATTAATATTTTAAATTTTATTCAAAAACGATGAGCTGTCGAGCTTTCTATATTCACACTTGTACATAAATTATCGAATTTTGTTATTAGGTGAACGACAAGGGAATCTTCTGCGATGTCGGTCCCCTCTCATGCTTCATCTCCCGTCATTGCATCCCGCCCGATATGGAGTTCGATCCCAACGGAAACGTGCCATGCTACAAGGTCAGTTTTATTTTCATTTTACTCTCTTTTAATTTTAAGTTTCGTGTCGAAGACAATAATAAATAAGCTTTCTACAATTTGGCACAGATTTAACGAGAGAAAAAAGCCCTCTGTTGTCATGGTAATCCTCGCCTTTTAAGTACAAATTTATTCTGAATTGTATTCCTGTTTTTGCAGACGGCCGATGAATCGGTGGTAATCAAAGGCGATGACGAGATCAGAGTGAAACTCATCGGAACGAGAGTCAGTTTTATTTTAAATTTACAATATGAATTTAGATAATCTGTCTAAAATCATGCTTACTTTGGATTCTGTCAGGTGGATGCAAACGACATCTTCTCGATAGGAACTCTGATGGATGACTACCTCGGATTGTGTAGCGTAGAGTAGAGTCAATCACAGACCTACCACATATTTATCGATCGTCTGATTGTTGTCCAGGTTTTCTAATAATATTCCCTAGTGCTGTTCCAATTCGATCTCGTATCACACGTAGTATCTCCTTTGCTCTTGGACAATCCACGTTTCGTTCTCACTCCATTCACTCCCGTTGTTCACGTTTGAATATTTGTATAAACACGTTGCCTCTCCTCTCTCGACGGTTGTGTGTTGTTCAAAGCGTTGAAAGTCGCAATCATTACCTGCCCATTTCTGTTATTCAATCAATAATCTATCTTCCCCTTACAGTACTCCGGGTATCCACAATGAGTATCCTCAATCTCGCCATGTTCGACGAGATCAGGCGAATGGACGTTCGTCAGGTGAGATTACTGTACTTATGACTGTATAGATACGTCAATTATCAATTTCTGATCGCTGATTAGTTTATTTGCAGACCGTCTACCAGATCCTCAACTTCGCGATGGTCGTCTCCAGTGCTCTCATGATCTGGAAGGGTATGATTCCAATTCCATTCTTTTAAATTACAAAGCTAGTTCTAACAGAAGAACTGGTTCATGTCGTGAGCAGATGCAGTAGAGCTGCCTCTTATTAGATGTTACTTTCTTATCAATTACTATATCGACACCTTCTCCGTCAGGTCTCATGGTGGTCACTGGCAGCGAGTCGCCCATTGTCGTCGTTCTCTCGGGATCCATGGAGCCCGCCTTCTACCGGTATTTGTTATTAATATTATTGTAAATCTATTAATAAATATTAAGTGGTGACCTGCTGGTGCTGACCAACTACCACGAGGACCCCATCCGTACCGGAGACATCACCGTCTTCAAGATCGAGGGAAGAGACATCCCCATCGTCCATCGAGTCATCAAGGTATCATAATTGTGGCGTATATTGAAGAAAATATTTAGGAGATACGTGAATTCAACAGTTTGAATCGATAATTGATATATTTGCAGGTGCACGAGGAGGACATTGACAACACGAAGATTCTGACGAAGGGAGACAACAACCAGGTGAGATGATGTGTCTCTTCCTTCGGATAAACATGAAAGAGAATCGGCGAGTATCTCTCCCCAATTTGAATCGCCCGCCATGATCTCCATGCTCTCAGGTGGACGATCGTGGTCTGTACGCGCCGGGTCAGATGTGGCTGGGAAGACAGGACATTGTGGGAAGAGCCAAGGGAATCGTGCCCTACATTGGCATGGTAGGGTTATTCAGTTGTGATGACGGCTTACAATTAGGCATTTTTCGGAATATCTAAAAAGCCTTTTCCAGGTTACGATCATCATGAACGACTACCCCAAGCTGAAGTACGCCGTTCTTGCCTGTCTCGCTCTCTTTGTCATTCTGCACAGAGAGAAATAAGAATACGGTAGTATCGATTGATCGATTCCTCCCTACCGTACACCCTTCCCTCATGATCTACTCTGATTTTCGTTGAACGCTTCTGTTATTTGAATTGGTCTAGTGCTGTCGTAGATGAGCTATTCATCGTCTTTGAAGTATTTATAGTTTATATCTCAACCCTTGCGATAATGTGTTCGTATGTAATTATTGAATTGTTTGTATTTCATCTGACCCTATCCAAAGAATTGGTTACACTGTGCATATTCTTTGCTCTATTTATTTTTCTGGTGGATAAAATTATTTAACGTTCAACTTGTCCAATGACACTCTAAAACATTGTATTATATGCCGTATTGAAAAACGAAAGAAGGAACGTTCTTTAATGTCGATCAAATGCAGCGATTTTGATTACGGTAGTTCTAGATTTGAAACCCGTCGTTAGCTGCAGAGTACTGTAGATATGTCAAATTGATCCAAATAATTTCGCAATTTCGCGCGCGAGCGTTCTGACGCGTTTTTTTACTATTTCGCAACAGTTTCCTTCCTGTTTTTCCTTAATTTTTTGAATTGGTCGGCTGTTGTATATGTGCGTGATCGTAATAACGAGTTAAGGGTCTGCGTAAAATTTTACATTTGCAATACTATTTTGCAACCACGCGTGCAGGTTGCAATCGTGCTGCGCTCGTTCATGAATTGCTAGCGATTCGTCTCATTTATTTTTCATATTTCATGCGAATATTTTGCTCAAAATCCCCGTGACTACTTTCATTTAGTTCCATCTTGATTACGATATTTTTCTACTAAATGTGTGGAGTTCGCTCAGTCCTTTTACTCACTATTTCGCAATATGATGAAATTATTTAACAACAAATCGTTCAGCATCCGCTTAGTCATCTCTTTAAAATGAACAATCGTCGTGATCAGCGTGAGGACTGTGACTTCGAGTGCTCTATTGAGGTGCGTTTTTTTTATTCTATCACCTTTCTAGAAATATTGCAGATTCCTTCTGATTACGTATATTCTCATCTTACTAAAATCTGCCTTTTTGCAGGAGTCTGGTGATACTACTCCAAAGTACGTATGTAAGATGGGAAAAACCGGCGTTTATCGAAGAGATATATTCCACCCGGATGATCTTGACGCGCTTGGACTCATGCAACTCTGCAATCGGATAAATAATTATGAATATGAAAAGCTCAAGTTCAGTTTGTTGGTAAGCAACCATATTTTGTCATATTTTAAAGGGTTTCATTATTGACTTTTCAGATTAATTCGGAGGAAATGTTTTCGAATATTTTGAAATGGCTTAGAGATGGCATGGTCCATCCATATAAGCTCATCATTGGAAAGGTGCGTTTAACATTTCAAAGTTCGATGTTATGAGCAGCTTGCTGTTCGGAGAGGAAGAGAACGTTATCCTTGTCCACATAAAGATTAAAGTTCCCCTCCACACACTTCTCAAATATATTGAGATTTGATTTTCCTCGGGTACCCCTTGAAAAATCAACATGAAACTTCGTATTCGATCGTTTGGCGTCACGTTAGTTACCGAAACAAATTTTCACGTATATTGATCCACGGAGAAAAATGCGAGAATTCAAATGTGAATTATTTCAAAAGTGTGTGAAGGGGATCTTTAATCTTTTCTACATTTCCCGACAATCGAACTGTGCTATTATTGCAGAAGGAAGACGAATGGTTGATTGAAATGCCGATGAAACTATCGTATCTGGAGAAGCTATTGGAGAACGGCAGTCAGAAAGTCTGCTTTATTTGCATTCTCTCTCCCTTCGAGAAAGAAAATTTCGGGGAGACGCTGAAATTAGTGTTCAAGGTATGATACGCTTTAGTATATATTCGATTTCGTAATATTGCCCGGAATTCGGTTTGTGTCCAATTTCCGAACCTTTTTATTTATTTTACGTTCCCCCCCCCCTTTCAATATCGTTATTGTCACATGTCAGATTCTCGGAGATCAAACTCGCGCCTTGTCATATTTCACGACGAATATCATTTCCGCCTATCATTCAGTTCCGATGAAGATCCAGGGAGTTACGGAGAACGCTGACGGCTCTTTCAGTGCTATCAGTGGCGCACCACAGGTATTGACTTCAATGTGCCTTCAATTGGAATTAATGTAATTGTGGGAATATTTATTAATAAACGATGTATTTCTGTCTATTATTGCTATGTCTATTATTGTCTGTTATTGCAGGTTTATCTCGAGCTTGACCATGAGGACAACGAATTCGACACTGTCAATCGTCTGGGACAGTGGACAACCCATATTGCCGGTCTTCTCTGGATCATCAATGGCAATCTCCGGATGAGAATTCCCTCAATGAAGAATTCGGAAGGTGAAGGATCCATCTATTTCGATCTCGTCAGATATGCTAAGGGAGCTAAGGATAGTGAGATCTTTTATATGAGGGAGAACCCCAAAAAGTTCAAGAAACTTCTTTGAGAAAGATCAATTGTTTTTCTCATCACTTGTTATTTGTTGCTTTCTCATCCACAATATCATGCATTGTTTAACCAGTTCCTTCTTTAACATTCAGAAGTCTCCCAGAGTAGATGAACTAATACGTTCGTAACACTACTATACCTTTTCATTGTTTTCATTTCTAACTTATGATCCAGAAGCTCGATTAGTGTACATTCACCGACTAATTTTCGTTCATTTGTTGACCTCAATGTTGATAATGTTTTCGATAAAGATTCAGAAGCGAAATTGACTGACATCGATACCAAACGGTAGTTGAACACCAATAACTACTTGAGACAATTTTCTCCTCACAGCAATTCAGCCCTGTGCAAAAGTGAACAATAAGGGGAGAGCCGTTCCGGTAATTAGAAAATGATTGATCGCGAACTGAGCGCATCGTGGTGTGCCCCTCCTCCTCCCTCTCCTCGCTGTTTCTAACCCGGCGCGACTAGAGCGCATCCTCTGCCCAAGTACTCGTTCAATCGCTCGACGGACAGGGACTTGGGAA